>WEKY01057084.1:13790-28283 GCA_013390045.1 Picathartes gymnocephalus | reverse complement strand
ACATAATGTAACATTTTAATAGAAATGTAAGATGATCTCTCAGCTTTCAAAGACATAGATTGTTAATAACTGAATAAGTCTAACACATTTAATTCCCAAGTTCTGTTTTAGCTCACCTGATTCATTAATGAGTAAAAAGTCCCTTAGTTGTTTCTCTTTGTTGTTGCTACAATGCTCCACAGCATCCTGTATATCAATTTGCCAACACATGTAGAAAGATGAGAAACAGAACAACATTTTCATGAAATATTTCCAGAAAAAAACACATCTTCGTGCTTAACTTGCCTCCTTGTGTCTCTGTGATACAGATGCAGGCCAAAAGACTAGCCTCACATAGTCTTAGCATATTTTGGTGTTCCAGTAGCACCAGCATGTCTGGTAAGAGTGATCCACTCCATATTGTGAAGAAATTTCATTAGATCTAATACGAAGTTCCTTACATTGCAAGTCCTCAGTTGCACGCTGCAAGCCACCAGAATTCATGGTCGCCAGCGATAGTTACAGTAATCTTCCACATCTGTGTGCCTGCATGTGTATGTTCCCAATCCTATACTTTTGCCAAGCACTCAGGTTCACATTATCCAGAACTCTCCAGTAACTCTCTTTGACTCTCTACCCCAATCAGCACTGAAAGGCAGACACCAACCTGATTGCTGCTGGCTCAGTTGGGAACAGCCTTGTGGACTAGCACTGTGTGCTGAGACAAACACCTGGCCTACAGCACCTCACTCTTTGCAAAAGACCTGCAAAGGTTCCACTTCTCAGCACCAGTCCATTCTGATTTTCTAAAGGAAGGAAAACAATGAGAATTGCCATGAAATACAGACAGAGCTGTTGTTGATTAGGCAGGGGGGAAGGGTGAGAGGAGAAAAATGTTCTCATATATATAGGTCTCATCAAAGACAGCCACTCGTGTGGCTCCACCGTGTGCAACCTCTAGATGAGACAAGGTTTCTCATGTCTACTGCTGGGTGAGAGCTGCAGAGATCCTGTGGGTCTGAAGCAGGACATGAATGAGCTTTACCGAGCATTCATTCCCACTGCTGCATTCCTGAGCAATCTAACAGGGCACTGGTTTTTCCTCAAGGAGTATGTTGAGGTATTATAATAAAATATTGTATTGTTTTGGCTGTAAAATGCAAAGATAAATGCAGTGATATTCCCAGAAACAAGGCAGAATTCAGTTGTTCCTTTATGTCTGAAGAGAAGGGAAAACACATCACAATTCCAGACAGTGAAACTTCCTGTTTTCATTCTTCCCTATTTATTTATCTATTTGCATGCTCTCAGCCACTGAGTTGTCTCAACTTTCTCCCCTGGGGTATGACAGTTTCAGCTGGCCTGTTGAAACAAGTTCTGTGCTCAAGAAAGTGATGATTGAAAGTAGGTAAAATTAGGCTATTTAATTGTTTATGGTATGTTGACACTTTCCTCGGTTAAGTCTTCTTAGTAAAGAGAGATTCATATGTCTATATGTGTCTCAAGATTCCTAAGAATCTGTCTGGACAACTGACATAAAATCAAATAGACTGATTGCTCCTAGTTTCTCTATCCTCTTCTCTTCTTGTAGTCCATGGCAGAGTTGAAACTCTACTGAGAAGATATCAGATTTGTATATAATATTTCTAAAAGCACATACATGGCTCAATGAAAAAAAAATAAATAACAAGATATACGAGACTCGCGTTACTTTTCACTTAGTGTGATCTACAGTATCTGCACAGCTTGGATTATTTTTGCACAAGTATCACTAACTTCTAGAGCGATATCTGTAAATCAACCCACCATATTTTTTCTTAATTATGAAATGATGATAGAAAAATTCCATAAGCCACAAGGTACTTTTAAGTCCTATGCATGCTTATTATTTATGTAACTTCAAATTCAGTCATTCTCCTCACAGAAATATGTGCACACTGAATCAAACAAAGCAAAACAAACCAAAACCAACCAAAATAATCACAACTGGGAAAAAAGAAAACCAAAATTGAAGCTGTTGATACATATCCAAATTAACATGTTGAACAATGATATTCCAGGATGAAATGCAAGCAAAATTATTTACTATAAATGTTCTTATGAAATTTAAAGCTCAAAGATAGTTTTACCTACAGACAAACTACATCCACTTCTTAGAAAAGCCAGCCTTGGAATCAGCATTTCCTGGATCATTTATTAATGGTAGCCACTTTTCTAAAAATAATGCTATCTGTACTCTAGCAAAACAAGGATGTGTTAATCATAGTGTCAAAGTACACGTCAGCTGGCTGAAATACAAGAAACCTTACAAATCATCTTTTTAATTTTCTAAAATATTTTCCTAATTGCAGAGACAAGTAAAGCAACAAAGGAACCCAATTTCACAGCTAAAATATTCCTGCACTAATATCAATAAACATTTTTCTTTTAGCAAGTCAACTACCAAAAGAGGCTGGTTCTGTTCTGAGCCTTCTGCTTTATTGTATTTAAAATTACACATAATGATTACATGAATTTGAACATTTAACATTTCTGGCTACTCTGAGAGAAAAATGCAATTTCATAATCCAACTTTTCATTTATAATTTGGCTTATGCACTCACAAGGGAGAAAACAGTGGCTCTGCAGGAGTTGTTTAGGTCCCCAGCCATAAAGTGAGTCAAGATTTTGGAAAGTTATATAGAAAACATTCAGGATTTCTTCAGCCTACACTAAATTAGCAATAACATCAAATGAAAGTAGCCACAAATTAGATATTTTTACCTCCTTTGCCAGGGAAATGACTCAGGACTAGTGCTCAATTCAATCAGATAAAATACATGTATGGTAACCATCATTAGGGACTTAGTACATGCAAAAATGTGACTTTCAAATATTTATTTCTATGGAGAAATCATTGCTTTGAAATCTAGCCAAGTCCAAAGGTCTGAAAACACTATCAGGCCTTATGTATGAGTCTTCCTTGTCTTCATTTTCTGGATTTCCATTTTTCTTTGTTACCTTCTCATCTTCTTCACTCTAAATATCACCAAAAGTAACAAGTCAAAGTAGCTCAAGAGAGGACATGGTCAAAAGTAATGTATTCAAGAGCATTGGCAGGAAGAATGCAAGTAAAATAATTTCTAGCCATTTTATTCTTCATTTTCAATTACAGCAAACCTAGAAGTACAGCAAAGCAATCTTTTTTTTCCTAAATTGAAATGTCATTGTGAACATTTCTGATTTTAACTTTAACTTTGATTAGTGTACTTATATCAATAATTATTTAGTGTCCTAATATTTTTTGGGGTCTCACCAATCCTCTTCTTACTTTTAATTCCACTATGAGTTTGATGAGGTACTACTGGAAATTAATAAATTTACTGTTAATAAATGAAGTCAATCACAGCACAAGGGGTTTCACTGCATGGATAAATTGGTAGTTAGTAGCCTATTAAATTTTGTTGGTGAGTCAAAAGAAGGCAGAAGGCACTAAGGGCCCTAATAAAAACCTGCTAAGACATCTAGGTTATGACTAGATGCTTGCTGAGAATTTGAGGAAGGTTTGTTGTAAGAGTTGATGCAAACAGTGAACTGTTGCTTGAGAAAGCTTCTTATCAGCTCAGGACAGGTATGTTTCGTGTAGTAACACCAGTTTTGTGGAGAGGGGGAAATTTCTTTCCATGCATACGTGTTACATGTCACTCCCATATTTTTCACATTTGCATGATTACTTTTAAATGTGCAGTTAAAGTTTTCCTTATCTTTATATGACTAGTGTATTTTCAAGTGTGGAATTTTTTCTGCTGCAAGGAGGTTACCGAGTAATAAGTTATTTTTGTTAGGATTTTGAGACACAATATACTTTATTTATTGATTGGGAATCAGATTAAAAATGGTGAAGTGGGGGCTTTTTCCTGCTTCTACAAGGCAAAAGAGCTACATATATGAGCTTCTCTCATAAAATATGTATTGATAGAGTGTTTCAGATATTATATGCATTATAAAATACTATTACATTACTGTAGTGGAACTAAAATATTGTTTGACAAAAGGGAAGATAATGACTAGAGAAAATATATCCAGTGCCCATTTTAAAGTGCTTAAGCACTGTTTCGGAAAAACGTTATGATCTTTATCCTGATATGCTGCATGGTATGAATGTGCAAAGGAGTTGTAAAACTTCCCTGGATTAGCAGCTAAGGGGATCTGTTAATGACAGATTGATGGCATAGATGCCACTACAACACCCGCTTTGTGGCAATAAAATTTTGTGATGACTTGGTGAAAGAGGCATGCCAGAGTGCCTCTTCACTCCAGCTGACTTCCAGCCTGTGTCAGGGTACTTTGGATACACTTAGAGACTGACAATATTATGATGGTATCAAGATAAGGCTAACTGAAGGTTGGCATGAAGCCTTTGCCCCAACTGCACAACGTCAAAATGTGCTGAAGGTGTTTCTGAGTTTATTTTGACTTTGCAATGGAAGCACAGTAGAACTGAGGCAAAATTTTAAGCTCTTTTCATAACCCTTACTAAAATAGCATTACTTAAACTTTGTGCTTAAAACATCTTGTTAAAAGTACCGACTACACATAGATAAAAATTAGAATAGTGATGAAAATGGAATCTAAATAGAGGAACAAAGAGAACACTAAAGTACACAGAATATCTAGCGGATTAACAGGTTGTTTTCTCATTCTATTTTTGTAATCTGCTAATGTATCATAACATTCAATTGTCTCAGTGATGTTATTATTTCATAACTTATCTAAAAGAAGAAGAAAAGTAACGTGGAAAAGTTGTTTAGTAAAACGAATTCTATTTCTCTGTCAGGGATCTTGTCAGTGTTTTAACACTTGGTAATCTCCTACTGTATATTTACACATTTGATACACAATCATTATGTACAAGCAGTGTGAATTCATTAGCTCTATGAAAATGATAGTTACTATGCATGAGTTTCTTCCTGTGCCTCAAGACTGAAATGAAAGTGAGATACTGCATCTCTAAAGGCTTCCCTTTAGCATATTTCAAAAGTAAACACCATAACTAAATGTTTGTTAAATAGGCACTAATGTATACTGAATCGTATCTCACCTAATTTGATGAAAATTGTAGTAAAATTTCCAAGAAAAGATGACCCAGCTCCTGCATTTCCAGTGTTAGTCTAGAAGAGTTTTACATCGTGATGAATTTGTTAAGAATGTTTTTGGTTTTGTTTGCCTGTGACTGTAGACTTGTTGACACTAGAAGATTTCATATTGTTCTTACGGTTAATATTTCTTTTTATCAAAGTACATGTTGCTCAGAGTTGTATCAACTTGGAAAGTTTCTGACTGGAAAGTTCCCAAAGTTGGATGTTTTCTGAGAGGAATATAGAGAGATCTGAACAAGAAATGCTTCTACTTCCACAGCACATATTTTGACATGAATCTTTCATGAAAATAATTCATTATTTCCATCATTGAGCAAAAATAAATATGAGCCATCACAAAAAATTACATTCCTCTTTTCCAGTGAATGGCCTTGTGATGACGGAGCAGGTTGTTAAAAATCAAACCTCTTTGAACAGTTGTCAGTAAAATCACTGCTGATACCAGGAAATAAAGTTTCATGTAACATGACAGTTTATATTTTAAAAAGCAATATTCCCCAATTCCAGTTAAAATAAGTCACTACATTCTGAGGAAACTTGTGCTACTTGCATGAATCAAGTCTGGCTTCAAACTTGCAAAATGTCTTTTACATATTTTTTTCATTTCCCTTAACTTATGTTCAGCTATTGCAGCACAGGAATATATTTGATGAGGTGATATGAATATTGAAAGCCAGGATTAGTCCCTCTCAGAGATGGTGTCAGAGAAAAAGCCATTTAGCTGTGTTTTTAGGAGCTGCCCAGATGACTTAAAGAAGGAGGGGAAACAGAATATTTCTGACTGCTCAGTTAAATTAGCAATTTTAATTAGGTGTACTAACCTGTTTCTCTTATGAGGAGTGTCTTCCGGCCCCATAACTGAACAGCATGAAAAAGACAGGCAGGAACATTTTTCTAGCAGACTTAAGAGCCTCTGCCAGCCCCCTGCCACATTCAAGCAAGCACCAGCCGTATCTCCGAACCTACTTCCTGTGCCAGAACAGAAAGAAGTGCAAGAGTTTGATGAGATGTAGAGCATATCCCAGCTAGGTTTGCAGACCTGATAAACAGTGAATGTGGATTTCTAGGTCATCCTCAGATGCCCAGAATTCTGTACAAAACCTTTTCTTAGTTTCATATTTTTTCTTAAACTTTTGCCTTACTCTTAGAGTAACAGCACCACAAATATTAATTTCCTACATTTGTAGGCATTTACAAACTCATTAGTCATCACAATACAATCAAACTCAATGATGCTGTGGAAGAGAACATGAAAAAAACTCAGCCCAAAAGCAAGTAAGACATTCAGACAAACTGGATGTCCACCACCACCATTAAGATCAACAGTGAATTTCCTTTTCCACTTACACCACAGCTGTACAGTTCCTATCAGTTCCATTAGCATAATTTAAAAACGATGGCTTACACATAAGTGTAAGTCTGACAGACTCAAGGCATGGAGGGATGGCTAAGCAGCCTTTCCCATGCAAACATCTTCGGTATTGTGGGCACTTCTGCACCTCAAGAAAAACATCATGGAGCTAAGAAGGTATAGAAAATAAGTCATAACCTTAACAGGGACAAAGGAGAATGACTAGTATTCTTTGATGCAAAGAGAAGGATGATGAGGTATGCTTGAAATCTGTAAAATCATAAGGGTGAGTGAGTTCAGAACTATTTATTGAATAGGCACAAAGAGAAACAGCCAGCTCTGAATGAATTTATCGTATCAGTTAAAAGCCGTTAAAAGAAAATCTGTTTGTACAGTAGCAAGAGAACTTCTGAAATTTGTTGCCTCAGGAGTCTCTTGGAGGCAGATTAAAAAAAAAGTCAGACAAATTTAAAGACAATATGGCCATAAACAGGTACTAAAGTGAATAAGCAAAAAGGCACCTTCTAATATCTTTGATCTATAATTGTGGATTTATAATTTCTCCAATATCAAGAACTTACAAGTTCCTACTATTTCTATCCTTTTCTTATATTTTTTTTAATACTGTTTTCAAGAATTGGTTGGATAAAGCCCTGAGTAACCTGCCCTCACTTCACAGCTGATAGTGCTTTGAGTAGGAAATTGCATGAGGATGTCTCCTGAGGTCCTTTCCAGTCTAAAATATCTTATGATCCTAACTTGTGACTTCAATAATTTAAGAATTCAGGAAAAATAAAATCGTTATTGTTCTAGTGCTAGTATTCTCCTCAGCAGAAAAGCTTCATCAGAGGGAAAAGCACAGCTGTATTGAAAGGCAGAAAATTAAAATTCTGCTACAAAGTTTAACACATATTAAAGTTAATGGGGCATATTTTGAAACTGCTTAAAGTCCATTCATGATCACTGGAACAGTTAAAATGGGTAGAGGATAAGTTTTAACTTGGTGAGATTTCAGGAACCTAGCTAGAGGGCAAATCTTAGCCCACGGAAACGTTCCCTTTTTCATTTGGAAGGAAAGCAGTTGAGCTTTCTTGCTTAACAATAACCTCATTAATAAAATTCCACAGTGAGAAACTTGCTTGTGCGCTGATCCAAGGGTAATGTAAATGGGGAAACCAGGCTGTCCATGAAATGAAATGCTTTCACATCTTGTAGAAACAGGATTCATAAAGGTCTATCACTGTTTTCCACTGAAGGGACCTTTCTGCTTTGCCTCTTAGCAACATCTTTTTCTCCATGTTCATTTCGATGTTAGACAGTAAAGTTAAATAGTAGATAAATCATTTATGTTTCTGCTTCTTATGCTAGATTTTTCTTGCTTGAAGTCTTCCTCAGCTCACAGTGGGAATTCAGAAAATCTGAAAGTGGTTCTTGAAAAACCCATAGCTGCTTTCCTTTCTTTCCAAGTCCATCCAGGCATCCTCACACATGGATTTGGCTGTTGCTATTGCCACATTCAATTTGGAAAATGGCATCCCATACTGACCTTACAGTAAAAGACAAAAAATGACATGCATATTTACCAGCATAAATATGGTTTTACTGAATTTAGTAGTAGCAGTATCTGTCAATAGTCATATAGCTGCAAAGGGCTCGGCAGTACAATTCAATACACGTCTTGTGAGGAATGAAGGGGAAAAGATTTGATTTTCCCCTTTCCTGCCTGAGTCTTTATGAAAAGCAAGAATTCATCCTAATGCAGCAGCCCACAGTTCGCTCCACAGCCCTAAGAAACATTACATTATTCAGCTACTTTCTAAAAAGCTAAGATATGAATTGCATTCAAAGCAATACTAGATGATAAAGAGAAAACCAACAGATTCTATCACATCCAGAATATAATATCCCAAATTATCTTTGATTTTGAATATCACCATCTGGCTTGCCATGTCAATAGTTCACTCCAAGAGGCTCATGACTGAAACATTTATGTCAACCATTTTATTTCCTCTGGGAGTGAGTCACAAGCTGGTGGTGAAAACTGGTGTCTTTCCATTGATTTTAATGGTGCTATTCCAGCTGGCACTATCTAAAAATTTCATGCTTTATCTCAGATGCCACACTTCATATGACTTAATTCATTATGAAAGCAAAACCTTGTGGGAAGAAGCCATGCCTCTCTGCTCCACTGTCTCATTACTAACACTTACAGAAGATTAGATTTTAGAATTCATGATAAGCTTAGTACGTCAGAAATAAAAACAGTTAAAATAGTAATACCAAAAGAAAAATATAAAGAAATGTATTTTCCAAGGTCACCTGTACCATAAAATATTAAAGAGGAGTGAAAAAATAACTTGAAAGAACCTATATAGCAGTGCAAAGTTTACACTTCATTTTTAGGAAATCTTCAAGTTTGTAGGATTAGTCTGAAATGATACAAAAAATTGGATATTTTTTGGGTATTTGGACATTTGGACAGTTTCCCATGATTTTTTTTTCTGGTTATGACTATTCATGTAGAATTCATCATTATGGAAAGCCTTTATATCTGAGACAGATCTTAGATCCAAATCTAAGAGAGATTTAAATCCCACAGCACTGAAATATTTAATTTTTCTTGTTTGTTCATTTTAATGAGGTATATACCTCTGAATTAGTTTCCTAAATTCAACTTAAGAAGTATAGGGAGAAAGAGGAGTCTG
Organism: Picathartes gymnocephalus; assembly: GCA_013390045.1. Classification (NCBI taxonomy): domain Eukaryota; kingdom Metazoa; phylum Chordata; class Aves; order Passeriformes; family Picathartidae; genus Picathartes; species Picathartes gymnocephalus. The sequence continues at coordinate 19,110 of WEKY01057084.1, read as the reverse complement.
AAAACCCACAAAAATCACAGAGCATAGATGAAAGACAGCTCCATAGAATGTTTGTAAAGCAAGTGGATTAGAAAGTGGAAAACGAACTCTGCCGCCTAGACCACAGGTTACAGTGAGGGATAAATTTTGATCTATGTTTTAACTACTTGAAGAAAATCAATGAACAGATTTGGAGACTGCATTGCTATCTAAGGCCACATCCTCTAATATAGCAAACATCCCTCTTTAAGGATGAAGTTAAGTTCACATTCACTCCAAATCCTGTCTTTCCTTATAGCTTCTCTTGACCCCTTCCTCTTTTCCCTCTTCCCCTCCACACACACTTGGGAACTCAAGAGTCCAAAGCACTGGTCCTATAAGGCTACTTCCACCAAATTAATCATCTGACACACAGATGGTGTGAAACTCTTCAATGTCCCACCCACAAGTTGGTAAACACTCCTCAATGTACAAATTATGTCTCAGCATCTGACCAGAGAATGGAGCCCTAATATAAAAGATCAAAAGACTTTAAAATGAAAAGACACCAGAGGAGGAAGGCTGCAATGATTAAGGATACTGCCTGTGTTTAGCAGTTCAGCAACAGAAGGGAACTTCCTGATGAAACCCCACCAATGGTCCCTGAAACAAGACAATATACAACTGCACCGTAAAAAAGTCTGACAAAAAGGGAAGCCTCCCTCTTTCCCTCAAATCATAGAATGGGTTGTGTTGGAAGTGATCATGAATATCCTCTAGAAGTAAAACCCTCTCCATGAGAGTTTAATCCAGGGAAGAGGACTAGAGACTGTCACACCAACCTGCTGCATGCCACTAAAGGGTCTAAAAGTGACTGTAGTCAGAAGCTCTCCTGGCATCTGTCCTTGCCAGCTCCCAGTGTAGATCCACTTTTTCAGAGGAAAGCAGCAGCAGCCCTTACCCCAGCCCCCATCCCAGTACTTCTCCTCAAAACAAATCACTTATCAAAGAAGAGGATATTCTTTCTAACTGAGCCAGAAAACTTCAAAGACAGCAGTAATTGAATTCAACACTGATATGAAGGAAGAGAACAAAAAGAGTGATCATATCTCCTTTCAATTTCTGTGTGGCACTTGTATACAGGGTTTGTGCCATCCAAGCTAACTGACAATGAAGAGAGAGAAAAGGAGGAAATAAAAAACATCAATTGCTCAATGCACATCACAGTCAAGAAATTACTACATATCCATCTAAAATATCATCTCCTCCAGAATAGTATGTGCAGCATGGATCACAGGGTTTCAAAAAAAGTGTCCAACTGGCAGAGGTTCAGAAAAGGAAGCTCAAATCTCTGGAAAAAAAAATCCAGAGAAATTAACATAGGGGTGGAAAAATACTCAGTAAGGTTGGAATCATTTTACTTAAAAAGGTGATACAAAAATATTACTCTTTGTTTTAATGTAAGCACATCAGAATAAAAACACACGCACTCTTAGTCTGGAAATGGTTGGGAGCTTCTCATCTCCATTTCTTGTAATAAATAGCTATGAAATAATTCAAGTAAAGGATGCTGAATTAATAATAAATACCTTTTCCACATAGCAGAATAGAATTCACTATTCCTCAAAGGTACTGAGGCCAAAATCTTAAAGATCCAAAAATAATATATCTCTAATCCACATCCAGAATTCTTACAAATGTCAATAAAACTTGTTTTGGAATATGTACAAAACTGCAGGAGTAAGGATAAAAGATTTCTATCCAGCAGAAGTTTAAGACCTAGAGGAACAGAAGGAAGAATAGAAAATTTTTCTAAATTAAATACCTGAGAAATTATCTTTTTTCTGTTGCTACAGATACAGTAAATAATATCCTTCCTAAGATCAGAATAAAAATACTGGGCAAGTAAGACCTCTGGTCCAGTCACTCCAGTTCAACAACTCCTAAAACAAAGGAGGCTAAATTTATCTAGAATAGATGAGTGATGTTACATTTTTCGACAGAAATAGATCAATAGCAACAGTATCTTTCAAGCAATCCTGCTATAAATATATACAGGTAATAAACTATATATTCTATTGCTTACGTGATGTTTCATTTTTTTATTAAGCAATACTTTCATTCTAGCACCTTCAGGTACAATTGATTTCAGATAATTTCTTTATTCTATACTTGAGTTCACCTGTGCATAATATACTTTATCTTTACCTTGGCTCTGTTTTTATCCAAACTTTATCCTAAAAAGCAGCTTGGTGTATGATTAGTAAATTACAATTCATGGTACATACCTTATTGTACATATTCATCTATAACATCTATAACTTGCAGATATTGAGCTTTTCATTGTTTTAATGACAGGATGGTTACTGAATAAAAAACAAAGAGATGACTTTTAGTAAGTAAAGGAAACATTTATGACCTCACTTTCAAAAGTTATATCCAAATAAATATGAAGAATAGAAGAATAATGTATCATGAATTCCACAGTCATTGGCTGATATTACAGTATGCCTGTGATAAACAAGGTTAACCAGACAGTTGAAAACACTATTTTCGTACTCTTCAAAATTGTGTTCTTTTATACACTGATTCATTTTAATGAAACGTAAATTTAAAGTCTTATTTTCTCATTTGCTAGTACTTCATTGAAGCATTTTTTTCACATGGCCATTATAGCCCTTTATTTCCTTTGCCATTAAATCATTCATTCTTCAATGAGGTCCAGTGGAGGGGAACAAGGATGGCTGGGGGACTGGAGCATCTCTTTTATCAGGAAAGACTGAGGGAGCTGGGCCTGTTCAGCCTCAAGAGACAACTGAGGAGGGACCTCATGAATGTCTGTCAGTATCTGCAGGGGGGATGCCACGAGGATGGACACAGGTCCTGCTCAGTGGTGCTCAGCAAGAGGACAAGAGGCAGAACCTGATGCACAGGAAGTTCTGATTATGAGGAAGAACTTTACTGCGTGGGTGACTGAGCACTGGAACAGATTGTCTGGAGAAGTTATGGTGTCTCCCTCACAGGAGACACTCAAGAACTCTCTGGAAATAATCCTGTGCCATGTGCTCTGGGATGGCTGTGCTTGAGCAGGGAGGCTGGACTAGACCGACCCACTGTGGTCCCGTCCAACCTTTCCCATTCTGTGAATATATCTGGTTTTCAACAAGTTTTTTGTCTTTAGGTTTGTATATTTTGCTTACACATGTCCAAATTTGTTTTGCTACTAAAAAAAGACATAAAACAAGCCCCACTGCACCAAATTTCCCAGCATTTTTTGTCATTATCATTATTCCTGAATTACAGTTCATTTCTTAAATGGAAGAAGAAAATATCAATCGTTGCTGAGAGTTTTATATATCCTGCAAAGTCTTATAAAATCAAGTCATTGGTTTTCCAAAAAAAAAAAAAACCAAACCAGAAGAAAATAGAGCAGCAAACATTGTTATGAAGCTTTACTCTTTATAGATCCGCCTTTAAATCAGCTAAAATGAAACAATCTTCCTGTGCAGTTGTTACTACATATAATCAAAATCTTATGTTAACATTTAAGTGGGTACAGTTTTGACTTTATTTCATGCTACATTTCTGAATGTTTGATAAAGTGGACTTACTGCCTTATTTCCTTAATGAAGTATCATAAAGCTTTGATTTAAATAAATAAATAAAAGCAGAGCATCCAATGACCTATTTTAATTTTCTTTTTTAATCAGGCAAAGCAATCTCAAAGATTTCAGTGGAGATTAGAAAAACAGAGGTGTTTTCTCATTTTTTCACTGTTATCTTAGAAAACAATAATATAAAAGGAAACCAAGAACATTTTGCAAATGCTATTGTATTTTTAATGTTAATTTTTACAATTAAATATTTTAAAGGAATTAATTTTGAAAATGTTATGCATGATCTATGCTAGTCTAAAAAATTAAACATGGAATATTGCATTCAGATGTATTTCTTTACCAATATTTTAAAGTGTTTTTACATAGATACAAAACCAGTCTGCATTGTATTCACTGAATTTATCCAGAATCCCACCCTGCATTGTCTCTGGATAAGCAAGTGAGTCTCAAATAATTTGGTCACACTCACATGATCAGACTTACAAAGTAATGAAAGGATGAGAGCATCTATTGTCTCACAGTAGCTGTAAATGAGATTAGGTTGGACTACTGAAAAAGTCTTCATCTCGCTCTAAACAGTTACAAAATTTTCAGTGTAGTGATGAGACCAAAGTCTTCAACAGTGTAACATATACATTACACAGAGTGGCATAACATGCAATTTGCATAAATTGTTCAATTTTATTCATATTATGTTGGAAATTATTTCAAATATACCTTTCTAAAGATCCCTATCTCTACTTGTTAAATAGTATTTCTGTCTTTGAACGTCAGTCTTCATTGGCAGACCTTCCTGAGACCTTGTTTTTCACCCACATTGCTACTCAAATGAACCAGTCAAATTATAACCTGAACCTTAGCAGCTCAGGTTTCTGCAACTGTAAAATAAATATGTTCAGTACAAGAATGAAAAGTAATTCACACCTACTTATGTTCTACTTCTATTCTAAAACTCCCATTTTCCTACAAATTATAACTCAGCAATTTAGGTACACGAAAAAAAACAGGCGTCAGGATGCTTCCACACTAGCAGGATTTCAGTTCAGAATACTCAGCGTTGTGAGGTTATAAACTAAACTACCTTTTACTGTGCACTTGAGCCAGATTCTGAGCATCTAAACTTATCACATCACAGGTATAAGAGAAGATAAGATTTTCTTTGCTGTGGGTATCCGCCAGGGTTCCTGCCTTGTTCAGCACCAAAGCACCCCCACACCATACTCAAAAAGAGCAAGACCCCTCTGAGCAAATTCAGCAAGGGCTTCTCAGCCTCTCTCTGCAGAGAGAAAGAAGCATTTCTGTGACCACAGGAGGCTCTAAGGGCTTTCAGATTTCACAGATCTTCTGATCATTCCTGCTACAGATACAGAAAAGAGCTACAGATATCACAGCGAAACAGATACTGTGGGAGAGAAGAACCAGACTTTTAGCCTGCCAAAAGTCCAAGGTTTGATATGATTGCCCTCTGCAGACATATCAAGAGGCACTGTATCAAAAAAAGAAAAATGTCATTTCATATCAACGATAATGTGACACACACTAAAAAAAAGACTGTAACTTGGGCATGAAGAACTGAAAATTCTGGAAATTCAAAGCAAGTGCCTTGTTACCAAAATACTGGGAACCCCAAACATCAAATTGCTTTTAATGTGGACTATAATAAAATTACTAATGGCATTGCATGATGAAATTCCAAGAAAGGGAATTGAAAAGAAAGGAGGGAGGAAGGGAAGGGGAGGGGAGGG
>WEKY01057084.1:0-13735 GCA_013390045.1 Picathartes gymnocephalus | reverse complement strand
AGGGGAGGGGAGGGGAGGGGAGGGGAGGGTCATGCTTAGCTAACCAGGATATCAGAATATAAATAGGAATATCTGATATTTCATTGTTTGCCTCACAAACTGCAATGATTAAAGTCACTGATTCAGGCAAATTTACAGCCAAGCTGATCCAGCTTGCTAAAGACAACACTGCAGCAATTCATCTGTCAGTATCCCTATTCTGACGTGTATCATCTTCACCGTTTCAAGGAACATGCAGCACAAGAAAGATTCACATTTCCATTCTGCTATCATTAACTGCCAAGTAACATAAAAAGCTACCCCTTCATTACCCTATAGTTTACAAAAAAAAGCCTGTGAAGGCAAAAAAAGTAACAGTAGGTCACTATGTTCTTATGAGAAGGAAATAATAGAGATCATTGTCATTGATGGCAATGCAATACAGAAGGATTTGGAGTCTTGAGGAATTAAATTTAAAACTATAAGAGGTTTTTATAGTAAGTTTTTTTGTATATGTGTCACTCCAAACTTTGTCTTCTAATGTGATCTTTGAAACCATTTTTAAAAAATGAATACAAGATAAGATGTTTTATAAATAAGTAAGATAGATAATGTAAGTTTTATATAATTACTGTAGAGAGTGTAAATTATACACTTTGCTCTCTAGTGTGTATTTTTTGTATGAAAGCTCAATGTCTTTATGAAAGCACGAAGATGCACTTTTGGATGCACTAGAAATAAGGTATATAAGTTTTGCAGAAATAGAGCAGTCCTTCAGATAGTATTCTAAAATATAAATCTATTTTTTAGGGAATTAGTTTTCTTTTCCATAAAGCATGCTGTACACAGATTTGAGGGTCAATCATTCTCATTTTTCATTGAAGAAATTGAAAGTTTTATGATCAAAATTAATTAAATGAGAAATAAATGTTTGCAATGCATGTAAAATTGAGGTCAGAAAGGAAACATGTTTGAAATAATTTATAAAGTGAAAGCATAGATATATATCAGGTATCACTAGAGACAGTCAGTATATAGATTGTATTAATCACATCCAGAGGACAATTCCTAAATAGGTAATGAAGCTACATTGGAGACAGAGCATTCCACTGTGCTCCTTGGCTCAGTACTCACTATCTTATTGGTCTTTTGCCATGAGAGAACCCTTGCTTTTGGCACCTATGTAATTTACACTTTAGAAATCACTGCATACAGTCATAATGACCCAAAGATTTGAAAGAAAACAAATTTATCATTAAAAAGGGAAATCCTACAAAGGAAAAATAATGGAAACATCTTTGTTCAATAGCTGATGCCTATAACAACACATAACCCCGAGGAATAATTATACGGACATAAGTTAGGTAAACTTAGGACAGGCATATAGAAGTAGAGATTTGTATAATTTTATAATTACAGAGAAAAATCTTCTGAAAATTGTTTTTCAAATCTCTGGACCAAATCTAGACACAGACATGTTGGTAACACATATTAAAATCTGTGAAAAAATGAGTATTTTTCCTCAAATTGTATAATCTTCATGGAAATTTATTTGGTAAATAAATTTTTTCTAGTTTTGAAAATGGTATTCACTTTTAGGGATAAAAGTAGTGATTATTTACAACACTCACTGACAAGCTGGAACATTAAAAGCACTTAGTGCCACTTTTTTTTTTACTCCCTAGGTTGTACAGTATACAAAGAAAAATTCTGCTTTTCCAGCAGATTTTAAATTCATGACAGCACCTCTTTATTGCACATTTGTAAAGGTGACATACATTTCATAGAAAATTAAATACACCTTTTGAAACTGTTCATTTTGTAGAATTACTGTTTTTGCTGTTGAGATGTCTTCTGCCCTATCACCAGGTCTGATCTTTATGTTTTCCTTTGCTTGACTGGGGGGAATATGGGTTGAATCTACTATGTCTGATATAAGACACTTGTCACCAAAAATTGTCTTATTAATTTCCTTAAGGTACATAAAAAAGTATGATTTGGGGAGTTTTGAATTCAGTAGTGATTTTATCATTGATCTGAATAGTGAATGGATAAAGAAGTGTCATTTACACTCTTTTAAGAGAAAAAAATACTCAAAATCTATAAAGTATTGACAATTTCCATATTGATGAGGGAATATATACTTTACATGCAAAGAAGCAAAAGCAAATTAGCAATTAGCTTCAGATTCTCAACGAGTGATCAGTTACTGATCAACCAGTAATAATTATCTCCACCTATTTTTATGAAGCAGATAATGGAACTGGGTCTCAGCATCCTATTTTGGATTCCTGGCTTAAAGACTTAAAAAAAGTGTAACTTGTTAAGTGATGGAGTTTTTTTGTGCTGAAGGAGCTGGGCATCATTATGACTTAACCACTAGTATTTACATAATAATTTTCAGTGTTCAAAGCCATGTTGCCAACTGTTTCAAATCACTTATAATATGCACAGGTACTGCATTAGAAGAAAAATGGGAGAGAGATGACACAGAGAAAAAATTAAGATGGTACAAACAATAAACATTACATAAATTCAAAGTCAAGTATTCAATTCAAATCATAGAAGCCTATAAAAAAGACCAATGCAAAAGCACATGGAAATTACATAGCAAAAAATTTTTTCTACCAACAAAAGTCATGCAATTCTCTTGGTGCTAAATCTTAAATCTGGGGAGAAAAATAATGAGATTTATCTAAAAATACATTTTATCAAGCTTGAAAAATAAATCAAGTATCCCAGATGACAACTGGGACCAAAATAAAAAAATAAATGAGTAATTTTTTCATTGCTTAAAAATTCTATTTCTTAATGAGTCTATAGGTGTATTTTGGAAGAAAATAATCTTTCAGAACCACTGATATAAATAATAAAGTCCAAGTAATACCTGCCATCAGGAGCCCCAAATGCATGTCTGACTTTTTCTGCCCTCTTTTTTGCCCATCTTAAAGCATTTACTGATGGAGTAAATGCCGCAGCTTTTCAGAGATGTCAGGGCTGTACTAATAGCCAGGCTAACATCAGAAGGAAAGGTACAGCTGCAAGAGCAGTATTCCTGTATCGAGAGGCAAGGGACATGAAGGAGAGATATGAAGGAGGGATGTTTCTTGTGATGGAAGGAATAGGCTGCTTCATTGTGGTACAATCTGACTTCATGAATTTTACAGTTCTGTCATCTGAGGATTAAAATACAACAGAATTTCTCCCTTTAGTCAACTTTCTTCTCTCCTTTTCATCTCCTATCTCCATTCACAGAAAAGGTTCTGATCAAGTAACAGAACTGTGAATGAAGAGAAAAAAAGATCTGAAGAGTAATGTACTGATTCATTCCCTCCTAACCTTTGATAGTTGGATGGTTTGCTAATCTTATACCGTTTGACTTGTTTGTCTAGAATTCCCCACTTTACCTAACATTTAGTGATGTTATATATTCATATACACATATCACTTCACAACGATCACAAAGTTCTTTATAAATTCAATGTACACCATGCAAGAATCTTTTCATGCCCAGGAATTGTAGCTAGCTCTAAGCTGAATTTCAGGGCCTATAGAGATTTTATACAGTATATTATAATAGAAATTGAAGATTGCATCCACTTTGAACTGCAGGTGAAGTTAGGTAAGGAGGAAATAATTATCCAAACTGGAATTAGAAGAGAGTACTAACAACTCCATTCTTGCAGAACAATACTGACATGTTTTTGGTTTTGTCACCCATGAAAAATGTAATCACCTTTATAATATGGAGTCCCTTACTCACTGCTGAGCCATAAATTCAAAATTTACTTGAATCAGTACAGGGTTTTGTTAAAAAACCCTCAAGAATTACCTCTTGGTTTTCTTTCTGGTTTTCTATCCTGGTTTTACCAGAGGGAAATATACATCTTTGATTATTTTTTTTCTTTCTTTTTTTCCCCAGGAACCAGCCTGCTTGATTACAGAACTGGAAAAATACAATCCCAAATGGTTTTTGCCAATGGAAAAACCATTTTAGATGCACCTCAGCAGTTGATCCTTGTTCTCTGCAGCTGCACTAACTTTTTTTTTTTTATAAGCAAGGAACAAGTTGTTATTTTCTACAAACTCTGTCATTTAAAAGACCTTAAATTTCCATGAAATAATTTTTTTTCTTTTAGCTTTGCTTTTACCTGAACTCAAGAATCATTCCTTTCATCCAGAAGCAGAGACTGATACTGATAAATATCCTTTAAGAATTTTACATGTATGTTTCCCAGTGATCTGTGTGTTAAAATCACATGAGTCACTGAGAAAGTCATAATTGTAGTTAATCTCAAAATTAACAAAATCTTTAAACATTACCAATAATTATATTGAAAAAAATAACTTCTTATTTTGGTGGTAATCAAGAAAAGACCCAGGCATGCTTTTGCAGTTCCCTTTTATCAGTTATTCTGTCTGAATTAGATACATCCACTGCAGTTATCCCATGGATCATAAGAAGTACTGAAGCTACAGCCTGAATACAGAGAACATATGTTATTTAGAGATAGGGCTTTCAAGATGTGAGTACTCAATAACTGGAACTTCTCTACCATGTTTCAACTCAAGTGGAAACAATGGAGGGCAATACTTACCTCATCATCTGTTCATAAGAGGTGAATAAAAATATATCTGTGTCCCTCAGCTATTTTCTGAAGGCTTGAGAACAGCTGCAAAAGAGGTCAGATATAGGAGCTTGTCAACTTTCTCATTAACCAAAATCAGAAGACACATGTCTCCAAGGAGGTAATCTGTATCAGAATGAAACATTATGAGGTTCATCAGCAAAAGCTCATACTGATTTCTATCAATCCCATTTTTTGATTGGATTATCTCACCATGAAGAAGCTCCTGTAATCCACTCCTCTTTGCTTAGTGGGACTAGGACCCAACAGATGCCCTTTTTCGCTGTTGTGCCAGGTCATGACAGCACTTTAAATCTAGTGCAAGGAGTGCAAAGGAGCTGTTTGTTCAGGGATTCACAAATTGGAGCAAGAGGATGGAGCCCAGAAGATAGAGTATTATGAGTTATCATAAAATTATAAGTCGCTTCTGCCTTGTATAGCATTTAACACAAGACACTCACCATTAAATATTATTCAACTTTTCTATACAAGAATTAGGATCAATATTAGAGTAATCCAAAACACTATAGCAAGCTACCTCTGTGATTGTCCTTCAAGATTTTTACATATATTCCAATTATCACATTAAACTAGCCTGTTAACTTAAACAATTAATGTTGTAAGTACTTTTGTTACCACTTTTCAACTGCCTTAGCTCTCTCCTAAAAGAACAGGGCAAAGCTTAGCAAAAAGTTATACATAAAATCTAATCAGCCCACCACTGAGTTCAAATAATTGTAAGATGTAGAATAGGACTCAGGTAGGGTCTTGACTGACTTTGCTCAGTTGTTCCCAATGACATCAGAAGTAAAATTCCTACTCACCTCTCAGCGAGTGGCATTAGTCTGATGCAAAGCAGTTTTAGCAGGTTAACTACAACTGCTCCTTTCCTCCTGCATTCTACAGTTTTTCTATTCTTACTGCTCTCCTGGCCTGCATTTCCCTTAGGGTCGCTTGTGCTCTCTGATCTGCATCTGTATAATATTATTTCACTTGGACTGTCCCTAATCTAACCTCAGTTTTTAATCCATATTTAAATTTATATTTGTACATTAAACATCAATACATGACTATGCAGGTAAGGGGATTTTTTCAGTTATCTTCAATGTCTTTCTTGTTCTCTTATCTCCTCAACTGAAAAGTAAATTTGAGTAACTAACAAACACCCGTATGAAATTTCTTTGTCAGTGATACATGATTTCTGAAATTTAATGATGGATGATCTAATATAAAATGGATAGAAATTAAGATTATCAATTCTGCTCCCTAGGCTTAACTCAACAATGAACACATATTCTGTAATAGAAACAGCTCAGTGAGAGTTTAAAATATTTTCTGCTAAATAGAATGTGCTAAATAATTCTAACTAATCTGAAACCCAGATTAGTCCTCTAGTGCAGATTTCTGAACTACGCCATATATTTATCTTACCTAGACAGTGCTACCACTCGAACCTTTCTTTAACTTCCTGTGTTCTCTCTTTTCAGTTTAGAATGGTGATACTTCCAATAGAGAAAGGTCTTCATTTTCCTGGCACCTTTGATTCTGGCTGTCCAGATATAAACATTAACACAGCACACCTTAATTAATTTCCATGTATCAGTTTTAGGTTCACATTTTCCCAAAAGCAAAAAAATCTGCCTTTTGGGCTTGACTTCATAAACGCAAATGATTTTCCTTGCATTCAGCCTAAATCTTAGAAAATGTTAGCCTGAATGCAAGGAAAGTAATTTTTCTTTGCAATTACAATACAAGTTTCATACATGCAGTATACTAATCTTCATTTCATTACACAACTGCAGTTATACAAAGTACTTTAAACCCAGAAAAACAATGATTTGGATGTGATTTCATGCAACAGAACAATTGCATCTACAAAACATTTTCTGTTTATTATAAATGCACTCTAAATGGATTAATTTTGGAGATACAACTAGAAAAGCTGTTGTTAAGGCATTATTTTCTAACAAAAAAAATCTGCAGCATGTATCCCTTTTTTGTCTAGTACATAGCAACTGAAATAATGTTTTATGTACAATGCTTGCTATATTCTATCACCTCTTGTTCACAGTAAGTGAAGCTGAAGTACAGAGTGAGATTGCCCTTGCCTTCAGATCCAGCAAATAAAGAAACGTAGCACTTCAACTGATAGGAGTAGTCTTTGTCTGAACTAACCCTAGCAATTTTCTCTGGATCTACTGGCAGTCAAAACTAAAGCCCTCCACAGATAAGTAATTTCCAGAACTAGGGTAAGATTTGGGAAGAATTAGAAGAAAGGTCCTCTGGAATATACTCAAGCAGGACATTGCAAGATGTGTTAGAGTGAAATTTATGACTACAGAATGAAAATTGAGACACTCATTCTAAGTCAAACTTAGACTGGATTCAGATTAGGGATATTTTGCTAACAGTATTTGTCACACTTGAGGCCAGACCTGAGTGATGAGCACTTAAATGCAAAATTCAAAGCACAAAAGGTAAACACATATAACAGATATGTCTCAAAATCTGTATCACAAGTTTTAAGATAAATTTTTATCAGAAAGTTTCAAATTAACTCCAGAAAACTTTCTGTAAATTCTTAAACTCAAGAGGAAAGAAATAGAGGTTTGTAAATGTGAAATTAATTCTAAAGTGCTGCAGCAAGGAGCTGGATTGGTTTTTTTTCAGATTTTTACCAGCACTGTATTTGTTGTCCTTATTAATATGTTGAAAAAAACATTTATGAAAGTTAGAGAGCTTTAAAAACTCATGAGGTTTTGAGGATAGCATTAAGTCCTCTGACAGACTGTGTGTTTGCTTTTTGAATTTTCCTCTTAAAATCATTTTTTTTTACATCTGGATGAAACTTGAAAGACCTAATTATAGATCATGAGGCTAACATGGGGCAAGAAAGAAACCTAGAGAACTGAAGCTGCCAGAACTCTTGGGTTCGTAAGTTCAAAGAAAATTTAAGACAGAATATGATGATACATTGCCACACAGACAAAAGGATATCTGATTTCACAGACTTCTGACTAGCTCTAACTAGGGTGATAGAAGTGGTGAACCTTTTTCTTTGGCCTTCTCCACAGAATTCTAACTGAAAAAGAAAGGATTAAAAAGCTATATTGTTATCTAAATGGCCTGTGGGGATTATAATTGTGGGGAAGGTTCAGGGTCTGTGCTGACTGAGCATCACTAAAGAAAACACAGCAAAGCAGAAAGGTAGAGCTGTTGAGAAAAGCAATCTCTAAAAAATTTATGATGAATGTCAGAGCCCAATGTGAGCATCTTTTGCTGTTACCACTGCAAGTCACAGTCATACTGGTACCTATCTCCAGCGAACACTCAATAAGAAAATGTCCATGGAGAACAGGACTGTATTCATCTGCAGTTTTGCTGGGAAGTGGCCTGGGAAGAGGGCATGTAAATCACCACTGGTCAGCCATACCAAAAATTTCAAAAGCTAAATATGGAAAACCATTTACTTATAACAAATATATTATTTACATCAACAAGGTTCTGTCGGAGTCTATCACACATTCTTCAGTATGACAAAGATCTACTGAAAATTAGCTGACTGATATACGTAACATAAACTAATATCAAATGGCTCAGACAAGATCCTCAAAGATAATCTTTCATACCATCTACCTACCATTTATTTGAGGCTTAAATGCTCCAAAGGTCATACACATTCTCTTTTAATGAGGCATAAGTTACCTTATGCACACATCTGTTCTTATTCAGTTAATGAAGCTTCTCTTCAATTGATTAACTTGTTGACAGATAATATGTTGAAGATCTTACAAGCTATAGGTCAAACTGTGACAAGTGCACATGTAAAGAAACAGTGCTGGCAGGAGTGAAATACAAACTTCAGGGCCAGAGAGCTAGCTAGACACTTGATAATTTCTAAATCCAGCCTTAAGAAAAGATGGTTTTGGATATCAGCCACAAGTGCTATTGAATTTATCAACATGAATTATAAAATATAATACTGTATGAACTGATAGATGCAAGTAACCAAGGTGATCATGACCCACAGCTGAAGTGATAAGAATAGATTTATTCCATCACCTTGCTGGCTGGCGGATTTCATGAGCAAGCTGGGGCACATACACTGCTAAGCTCATTCCATCTTAGCAGGGGCAAAGAGCATGTGACCTGTTCCCCAGCCTCAACAGATCAAAGGGTCTGGCACATGCACAGTTTATCGCCACGATTTTCTGTGTGCTTTTTATGATGTCTGGTTTGATCTCTCTTCCAAGACATCATATCTTGGAGAGGGCCTCCAAGACTCTGCAAACACCTATGTTATCTCTACACAGAAATTCTACTTCTCAAAACAGAGGATAAGCAGCACTAGGCATAATATACTGTTTTCCACTCTGTTATTTGCCAGGACTTGGCATTCCCAGCTAGAAGGTCACTCAAGTAAATCTACTATCGACCTTGCCATTCTTCCATTTTTAATTCTTTCCTCCCAACAAATGCTATTACCTTTGGGTTACAAATGAGAAGAATTTGAAAAGTAAACAGGGCTGCATACAGTGCTGCTGAAGATGTAGAAAGCAACATCTTATATTCTCCACAGCTTCTATAATTTAGAAAGGTGAAGTATCAGAGGAGGAATTTACAGCCATGGCAACTGCAGTGGAAGAGGCAGGCAGGGTGCACCAGCACATTTGAAAGCTCTCTGCATAAAAAAAGAAGAGAGAAAGAAGGGCAAAATATTCTTTGAAAACAAAGAACAACTGTATTTTGTGGTCATTCAGGTGATGAGTGAATGGTTTGTCCATAAAATAACAAAAAAAGCCAAGGTGGCATGAACACTACAGATTTAAGTGAAGGGTTTGGAAAGGATATGACACCTCCAGAACCTCACATTTCTGTCCTGCTGTCAGGAGTTATTCAGTAGCAACTAGAATTGTATTCTGCCATCTCCATTGCCAAGACACTTACAATTTCTCCATCCCAGACACCAGGCCTGCAGACACCTGATTTAAGTCAACTCAACTACTCACTAGTTAAGATCTACTTTGAGTTTCAGTGGAAATAAAAAGAGGGCATAAGAGCTGTGAAAATCCTTTTAAGCTGGCTTCTAGGTGGGGCCCCCACAGAAGAAATGAAAGATGAAAGTGTGAATACACTATTTTAGTGGGGCACATACCAGTCCAGTGGAGGCTACTGATGTGTACAGGCTCAAGCTACCAAATTGTCCTTATTGGGAACAATAGGTCAACTGCCTCAGAAACACATTGGGAGATGGGAATTGCTGTCCTAATGTGATTCTTACTGAGTTTTGAGTGGTAGAAACATTTACAGTGTGCAGCAGTCTGTTATACAGCTCCTTTGGTAATTCAGCAGGAGATGAGTGCAATTGCTTCATACAAAGGCAAGATGATGGGCCATTAATCAGTAAATCGGTGCTGTCAAGGTAGAGGAGTGACTATTTCTAAGGTACTGCAGATAGCAAAATACCTCATATTAGCCATGTTTTCTCTTCAATTGAACTTTAGGACCAAAAGCATATGCTTTTGAAGGTCTGAATGGACAAGAAATGCAGGAAGAGTCTACAAAGTTGTTTTCTTATGTTGAGAAATTTTGTCATGGGCACATTCCTAGGAGCATTTACAGAAACCCAACTCCTGCAGAAGTAATAGGAATTCATTTCAGGCATTATTGGATGCAAGGATACTCTAAGTACACCAAAGCACAAAATTACACATTAACTTCATAGTAGTTGGCACCTAATCAAAGCTGCCAAAATAACCATTTAGACTAATCATTGTTTAGGATGATTATCACATACAAAACAAAACTAAACAAAACAGTATAAATCCAGTGAAGAAGGGTCAGGAGCTTCAAGTTTCAGCAAGACCCAGGAAAGAGTGAGGATTCTCATTACAGTTATTTATACATTAAAATAATCTGAGACATACTATGTTAATTCCCAGACCTAAACTGTCATCTCAAACTGAAGAGTTCAATGCTTAGCAACCCCTCCCATTGGTCTCATAAACCAGCCACTTGTTTAGCTATGTTCCAGTGTTTTCTGTGCTGTCTGAAAGTCATGTACTAGGGCAGCACTGCTCACAGTGACTGCTGGTGCCCAACAGCATGATAGAACTGCTGGTTTACGCCTCCTTCCTTCAGAACTAAGTTGACCACTGAGAGGGAACATCATAGTTGCCTTTTGCTGCCATGCCACTGGCTGTCTCAGTATGAGATTTAAAAATGCTATCAGTCTTTTTTAGATCTTATGACAATATTTCTGCAGAGAGCTGGGCAGCATTGCCTGATCTGCATTTTGTTTTAAATTAATCACTGCATTGAATTCAAGTAGTTCAGGTTTTTCAGAGCTGATAAACGTGCACCCAATTTTGTTACTGACACCATTTTTTATATAGGAAATTCCTAGACACAAAATAAGGATAAAATGGAAAGGACCAAACTCAGTCTTACCTTGTGGGGCACAGGATTCCTGGAGCACAGGAGAAGTGTGCACCTTTTGATCTTCTGTTGCAAATGTGCTCTCCTGTTGTGTACAAGGCAGAGTGCTAGGTGACACCACTGGTGTCACAGATGGCACAAAAAACAACATTGCACATGAGCCACTTTTGTTCTGTCTTGCTGTTAATGAATGTGTACAACACCTAGTTTGGCTGTGCTCTTGACAAAATCTCTGTTGCCACAGAAGTAACAGCTTGCAAGACTGCATTCTTAGACATGTCACATATACTCTTACCATCCTCAGGTTAAATTAAAAGTCAGTTATACTGTGCCTTACCAGATTTATTAATTCTTTCCTTGCTATTACTATTGTACTCATAAACATCCAGAGTTTAAGTTCTAAAATGCATTTTATCCCCTTGTGCTCCCTGGACATCCAGCTTGTGAATTGAAAAGTAATATAGCAGCTATTAATTCCATTCTGAAGAAATTAAAGTTAAAGCATCATGATTGCAATTAGTCATGAATCCATTTCCAGAATTACTTTTTTTATTATGTACATGGAAAAAAACCAAATAATAGCAAAACAAATAGGCGAAACTAATAGTTAATGGAGAACAACCAACCTTTTATTCTGATGATTAAAAATACTGAAGAAGAGTTATTTATCAAACTATGGGGGAAAAGCATGCTGTTAGAAGCCAAAGCATCTTCATATTTGCAAGAGAACATATAAAAAAAGAAAATCTATTCCTGTTTTTTATGTAATTTGGTTTTCAAAAGAGATAGTCCCAAAAATGGAGGGAAACTTTACTTAAAGGGCTGCAATCAGCATAAGATACAATTACCTCTAGAAGTGATAGGAGTTTCACTGGATGCATAGACTCTCTCAAGTCAGTCTTCCTCAGTATAATGGCACCTGCTGACAGACTTTATTAAACTACATTCTATCATAACTGCTGGGGAATTATGGTCTGGTGTACAATGATAGGTGATATTTTGTACTCAGTATTTCCTATACATCACTGCACTGTCATTGGTTTATTATAGTGACTGATTTGATTTAACAAAGTGCGATGATTTATTGATTATTTTTTTAATTTCCAGACTATATTTCAGTGGTTAGTGACATATTCTGTTGTCATTACCTTCAGCTAATTAGCACTTCTGGATTTATTTGTTTACACAAATGACTGAAGATGAAGCACGACAGCAGCAGAAAATTGCTGCACCCCTGGACATGCTCAAGGCCAAGTTCAATGGGTCATTAAGGAACCTGATCTAATGGAAAGTGTCTCTGCCCACGGTAGGGGGGGTTGGAACTTGATGGTCTTTAAGGTCCTTTCCAACACAAATCATTCTGTGGTTCTATGACAGATGTGACACAAATAAGACTGCAGTTCAAATGCTTTGGACTGAATTTAAACCTGGTATTTTAGGCACTGAAATTCTTCTGGGAAAGCAAAGATGCACTGAATATATCACATCTCAATATGGCTTCTTAATATTAAACTATGCTGTTGTTCTTGACGTTTTTTTACAGATCTGTACTCTCTAAATAAAATTCATCTCAGCACAGTAGGTCAACAAAAAGTCTGTGAATTGAGTCCCACTCAAAATATCACTATAACCTAAATGTTCTTTTAATAATCCTCTGTAGAAATGAAACTTCTTCACCCCCATCACCCCCTGCCAATCTCTCTCTCTGTATATTCAGAGATATATTTTTCTGAAAAATAAATAGAGGATTTTTCATGTTAATTCATATAGCGGGATAATCTAGGACCAAGGGCATCCAACAACAATGATCAAATGAAATGCTTAAATAGGCATGTTTGGTATTTGACAGGGGAATAAAAGAAAAGTGTTAGCAATATCTTGAAAAGCATTCCTGTCAGTAGCAATAAGAAATCTGTCATCATGACTAGTAAATACTTCATAGCTGAAATTGGTTTATATCTCCCTCCCATTTCCACTTGTATCTGTATCATCAGATGAACTGCTGATCCCAAAGGAAACATGATCAAACCCTCAGCCTGGAGCTTGCATCTTATCTTCCATATATACTGTGTCATTGTTTCTAAGAGTCCTTGCAACTGCATTGTGTTATGGGTTATCTTTTCCTTCAGGAATGTGTATGAATACATTGTTACCTTATGTTTTCATGCTTTCATTATATTGCTTTTCTTCTGTTAACTCTTAAATTGGCAAGAAAAATAGGTATAATAGGAACTCAACTCACTGTAATCAAATACCTTCTCTTTCCAATTCTTGCTTGCTCAGTTTTGCTCAATAAAGGTGCAACATGACAGTTTTATAACCTCTAGCTCTTTTCCTCTAAAGCTGCAGGATGGCCAGAGGCAACAGGCAGTATCAGATCAGTAGAAAATACTTGATATACCAGTTTTATTGATTTTCTTTTTAAATAAATGTTCCACTGATATAACATTTCTCTATTTGGATAACAAATAATAGATATACTTTATTACAGCAGCAAATTCTCAGCTACGTTTATTTATAACATTTAGGACCTTTTATAGATATAGGAAACCTTGACCTTTATTTCCAAAGTTACTTGTAATATATAAAAGAAGACAAATAACATATTTATGCTCAGAGTAAGTTTATTTTTATCACTATAATATACTCTCTGGTTGTGATGGCACAACATCAGGGTTATTATTACTATT
>WEKY01057081.1:52329-86266 GCA_013390045.1 Picathartes gymnocephalus | reverse complement strand
CTGGGAAGCGGGCGGCCAATCGCAAGTTTCTGGCTACAGAGCCGGTTCCAGGGCTGTACGCCGGCAGAGGTGGCGGTCTCCTCTTTGGTAGCTTGTCCCCTTCAGCCACTCGTTCGAATTAACCCACACTCCTGTCCCTGTCAGCCCACAGGCTCCCAGAACATCCCCTTCGCTCCTTTCTTTGCTGCCTGGGTCATACAACGTACTAAGATTTTTCGGTCGTCTTTGCCTTGGTGCTACAGAAAGCATCCTGGGTCTCACTACCGAGAGTTTGAGCCATGCCTTTGTTAACTCTAAAAATACCCATTTTTTAGCAAGAGCAGTTTAATAGACAAGGATTGGCTGGAACAAAGAAGCCCCCCAGCTGTGTACTGCCAAGGAATGGGAAAGGCTATTTGGCATCTTTCCTAGTAACAAAATGTGTGGGCTTTCCACAAAGATGGTCTCAAGCCAGGAAAGGGAGCCATGGCACAGGGGCCTTTTCTCTTTGCTCTGGCTGAATTCAGGCAAAAGGCCCAGCAGCTGCAAGAGAGGTTTGCAGCACTGATCCCTAAGGACATCCACTTTCCTCAACAACCAGCTCACCCCAGTGTGATGGGTGTAAGTTTGTTCACTGAAAAACTTAAGCTGAAATTAAATGAATTACAAAATGCTTGTAACTATGCCTATAAAAACTTTAAGCTAAAAGTTAAATGAATTGTAAAATATTTGTAGCTATGTCTATATGTCCCCCTTGCATGGTCAAATATGCTTCGCTTGCATAACTGTATCACAATTCCAGGAAGTAACTAAAATACTTGTAGCTATATCTCGCTTGCATGGTCGAATATGCTTCGCTTGCTGTATCACAATTCTAGGAAGTACAAGTATACATCTGAGACCACCAGAAGGCAGAAAACGACCCCTTAGCAACTAGGAGAGCATACACAGAGTACTCCAGCAAGGACACATCAACGGGAAGCAGTTCAAGATAAAAGGGGACAGCTAAGCGTATTACGGCACGGCAGTTGGCGGAGCGGAGACTCCCCTGTCACCCAGCACTGATTTTGCTTATGCCTCGCTTGCTGAATTAATAAAATTTTAATTGGAATAATTTGATTAAAGCGTTACGAGTCTCAATTTATCACACCAGGACCTTGGGGCCTCTATTCCATGACCCCTTCTAAGAGTGCCATGAGCCTGTCATTCCTGGGAATGCAGAAGGCCAAGGCAGAAAAAAGTAAAATCACGTCCCCAAAATCCAATAGGTAGAAAAAGAAATTTGAGTCTTCTGCATGGCAGGTACAGGATGAATAGTAAAAAGCACTGGGTTCTACTCTCCCAGCCCCAACATACCCAAAAGTCAATGTAAGCTGTTACTTCAGACACAGGGAGTCAAGGCAGATAGACAATAGCTATAGAGAAATAGAAGCAAGAGTAAGAATGATCTGCCACAGCAGATTTTATTGCCACTGTTTGTAGGCTGGTAATTTTTGCACAGTCATGATCATTTCCACCTCAAAAGGAGCTTATGTCCCCAAATCCTTCTGTCCCAGACAAAACAGGGCTGGGGTCACTGCCATGAAAAACATCCTTCACCTTTAGAGTCAGCCAGAAGACAATTCCCTGTCCAGAATTGTCTGTTTTCAAGGTGGAAAAGGATCATCTATTCCTGCTTAATTTAAAAACAGAAACTTGTGGCTGAAATCAATTTCTGTGGCTTTAATTGGCCACAGAGACAGCCCTTGAATATAATTGTGTTAGGCCAGAAAACAGTCTCCATTTTACCAGTAAATTATCGGTAAATAAATCAGTGCAGCTGCAGCATCGAGAGACAAAGTGAGGAGATGAGTGAGGAGATGAGTGAGGAGTGAGGAGCTGCTTTTCTGTCTGGACCTTTCTGTGACTTGCCAGAGGGTTGCAAGAGCTAAGAGTGGTGCTGGAACCCTTCCAGAGGGAGCTGCTGGAGGTAGAAGGTTAATGGTGTCCGTCCCCTGATTATACCTATAGTGTTATCCATACAATAGGCAGAAGGTGAAACTCAGTCTTCCTCACTTCTTAATGGACAAGACACCCTGCGGAGGATGTGTTTTATGTCACTTACAAATGATCCAAGGCACCTGTAAAGAAATTCCTTCTCATCTGCTTGATTCTGGAACAGCTATGCACTTTCTACACAATGCCATCTCTCATGTTGCCCACACACACCCTGCTTTTGCTCCTTTTCTACTTGTGCAAGGACTGCACAAAGCAAGGAGCTGAACTATCTCTATCAACTAATGGTAATGAAATATTCCCACTCATTACTCTCTGTTTGCATCACACAGGAAAAAGTGTAGAACACTAGGATCTCAGAATTTACATGAGACGTGCAGCTTATTGACATCCAAATGTTCTTAGACTTTGCCCTTTTTTGAAGTGGCAGTTTTCTGGCGTTAACTCATTTCCTGTGAGCTACTATTCAGAGAAAAGGAGCAAAGCAAAACAACAATTTGGATCACAATTTGTCCTGATCTCAAATTCCTTTGCCTTCCTTTGAAAGTTCAGAGAACTGAGTCAGTCCCAGACCTTTGAGAGGATAGAAGGTTTGACACCTACCCATCACACCTATTTGCTTTACTGAAAATATGAATACAAAGATCACTGAAGACACTGGTTTTGGTCAAGGACAAGAAATGTGTTTAAAGCATGATTACAAGTACATAAAATTCAATTAAAGGCTTAACATTAGGCTGTACAAAACATACTTTTAGACAGATGGAGCTTTCCCTTTATAAATCGGAAAAATCATGGTCTGTGTCACCAGCTGGGGGAAAAAGCACCATGACCAGGTCTTACTGGTAAAACTGAGTGGGGAAACAAAAGCATACCAGCCCTTTCCAATAAATGGCAACAGGTAAAATTGACTTTGGATCTCTTTTAATGAAGCTACAAAGGCAATCTGACAAACAACCCATACATCACGGACACACAAAGGTTTAGAAGAATTCAACAGCTCTGCTTTTCTAAACGAAGCAATTGCCCCCAAGTTTGTCCCATGATCCCACTGATACCTGACTACTTCACTGATTGGTGAGGATCAGCTTGTCTTAAGAGCCTTGCAGGCCTGGGGTTCTTCAGAAACTTCCTCCTTCCTGGCATTTCAGGCACTGAGGAAACCAGTGCCAGTTCTGTGGGCTGAATCCCTCCCTGAGCCACGAGCCTGATGCATGTGAAGTAGAAAGCACTGTCACCACACACGAGTGCTGTTGTTGATGAAAATGCAAAGCGCAACTCAAGCTTGCAGCAAAGAGGCAACTGCTGCAGTTAGCAGAGATAGTGGGTAGAAAAAAGAAATGGGGACTTCTCTGGACGGAAAATTTAAACTCTGAAGGAAAATGTAATATTTCAATTTTAAAATGTAATATTTCAATTTTTAAAGTTTTCTGTAAGTAGCATACTCAGTAAAGCACACTCTCCTCCTTTTCATAAGAAGTGCTCTTTCCAAGCCCTGCCTAGCTCTGTTTTAACCAGACTCAGGGTGCCATTGCATGGGCTGTCAGCTCCACGAGCCAATGCTGCACTTGCACAAGTGCAGTTTTACTGAGAGATTGAGGCTGCCCAGCACAAGCCATGTCCACTGCAGAACACCATGTGGACAGCACCACGTGCTCTCTTGGAATACCCCAAGGGGGCCTCTGAGCAGATGGACATCCCAAGCACCCCAGCTCAGCTGTGGTAATGAGGTTGGTATGGAAAGGACCTCAAGGATCATCTAGCTAAACCCCCCTGCCATGGGCAGGGACACCTTCCACTAGACCAGTTTGCTCAGAGCCCCATCCAGGCTGGCCTTCAACATTTTCAGGGATGGGGCATCCACAGCTTTCCGTCTGCACCACAGCTGGCACAGCTGTGAATTTATTGTGCTTCTGCAGCTTCCTAGTCAGCCTGAAACCTCCCTGGCAGCCACGGTCCCTAAGCCCATGCAAGCTGAGACAACAGGGATGCAGGTAAGGAAGGGAGTGCTCCCATCTCTCATTTTCCCTGAGCACAGGAATTGGATGACAAATGTCCCAATGCACCAAAGCACATTGCTCCTCATACAGACAGTGTTTGTGAGACAAATCAGATGAATTAAACCATGGGTCTGTGACCACTGGCACAACACGCATGGAAATTTCAGGTCAACAAGACAAGGAAGTTCTACGTCCATAATATAAGAAATACTTTATTGACTAAAAGGGAAGTGTGTAATCTTGTTCAAAAGTAATTTTTCGTCCTCCACACTGTTATATCAGACAGCATGGAGACAACTTGTTTAAACAAGGGAGTATAGTTTTTCTGTCAAAAACATTAACTTTTGTCTGCTTCTCACTTGAAAATTACCTAAGGAAGCAGGTTGGGGGTTTTTTTTCTATTGCAATGGCAATAAAGTAGTGTCTACCTCCAAAAATATTAACATCCTGTCAACTCTATCAAACCTTGAAACCTTCTGATCTTCAACTTCCCAGAAAGTCCACAGGGTGTCTACTTACCTTATGTAAAAATGCATTTCAGTCAGAAGGATGGGATATCAAACACAGCATCGTATTCCTTACTGTATTATTCAGTCCCTAGAGACACTTAAAAGGATTTTTTAAAAAAGCAATGCTGCTGGTGTCCTCAAAGGAACTCTGGGATCTGAGACAGCACACCTGTCTTTGAGAACATATCATACTTCAAGCAGCCTGCTTCCCATTGTGGAAGCAGAATCTCTGCTGGCCAAAAAACTCACTACTCCTTTCCCAGTCCTACAGATCACCTACCCATTTCCCTCCTGCCTTTCCTGCCTCCAGTTAGGTGCATAAATTGTCTTTCCAGTACATAGTCCTCCTGGAAAAAGCAGCTCCAATTAAATTCAGGAATAAGTAACCCTACTAGCAAAGTCTTCTCTACCATTCAAATGTAAGGAGTGCTTCAACTGGAATATGGTCATGATAAAATAAATTCAGAAATAAAACACTGACTATGTTAGTTGCAATTTTGAAAGCATAGGAAAGACAAAGGCTGTTCTTCCCTGCTATTCTGAGTTTGCTGGTCTGGAATGCTGCTACTGCTTTCCACAAGGCATCTAAGAGGCACTTTTTTTAGTGGACTGTGCAGTTCGTGGGTAGCCATATGGCACTTAACTCTTTGGTAAATCAGCAATGCACTGAGGACATGTAGGAAGTCCAGTCATGGACTTTGTGGCTCCTTTTTGCAGCGGCAGGTGCTGGTGCTGGGTTACCTAGGTGGGACATGAAGGGTCACACGCTCACCATCTCTGGGAAGTCCCAGGACACATGGTGGTAGGAACGAATCCATATGAGGAAAGCCAAAGGAGGTATCAAAATAATGGGTAAAGCACAGGAAGAATTATCGGACTAGCCACGTCCTTCTCATGTCCCTACTAATGCATATGAAATATCTCCTAGAATATGCAGGATTTCTGAAAAGGCACCACAGTTGCAGTGAAATACAGCTGCTTAGACTCAGATATCCAAGCGGAAAGAGAAAATTGAAGAAGTGTTTTCCAGGGCTTCTTTTAAAACAGCAAGAAGTATTGTATAAAAAATATTTCCCTGTACAGTAACATTAAAAAGAGGAACATTAACACCTGCATCTTGCTTCAGCTCACGTTAAACTTCAGCATAGCTCATGGAAACCACCAACGGCTGCTCTACAACAGCCCTGAGAGCAAGGAAAAGGAGTTCACTCATGGTATAAAACTGCAGACTGCTCCTAGCCTCGTGCATCTCAAAGTATGTTATGGACTGGAAAATCTTGTTCCCCTAGAACGAAAGTTTTGTAAAAAACACCAAGAGAGAACTATGTTGTTTGGCTGGTTATTTGAGACCTTCCATTTCTGAAGGAGAGAAATTCCAGAGCCACCTGTTATGAGGAACTCTTCTCCTTGTATTTCTGGTAAGCATCCAATATCTCCTTGACAACACTTGGATCATCAAGTGTGGTGACATCTCCCATGTTGCTTGATTGTTCAGTGACTACTTTCCTCAGCAGCCTTCTCATGATCTTCCCTGATCGGGTCTTAGGGAGGCGCTTTACCACCTGTAAAGAAGGGAAAGACACACCTTTAAAATAACTTGAGTCCTGCTGGAAACTACCAGGAAATCTGGCTGGACTATCCTAAGCCTGGCACACTATTTCATGGCCACAGATCCTTTGAGGCTCCTGGGGAACAGATCATGGACTAGATTATGTACAAGGAAAGGAGTGTCACTAACATCAATTCCTTGTGCTATACATTTTATTCTTTTTTTAAGTGGACTTTGTTCCCCATTGCCATGTCCGGACTGGATGCTGCAGGAGACACAGCTCTTTTAGGAATCAGGTCCTGAATATGCTGTTAACTATTAAAACCTAATTACACATGAAAACTTAGGCATCAATGGTGACACAAATCTCAACGCATTACCAGAACAGACAGAAATATATATATTCAGCTTTACAGGGCAGGAATATAAAGCAACACAATTCCACACACCAGCTGCAGGGTCTCCTACTCAGGGGATATCTCCTGTCTGCTGATGTTTCTCTCTGCCTGGTATCTGTCAGCCTACACACCTTCCTTCATAACAGAACAATCTTAACTGCCTTGGCTATGCCTCCTGGGAAGGACTTCACAGCAAATTCAAATGCTTTAGCATAAATCTGAGCCTGATGAAGAGTTCTCAGACACCGAGCAGAGACACCAACAGGTCTCACATTTTGCTACATAATCAGGCCAGGAGGCTACAAAACTCTATAGCATTAACTGACATGCAAGAAAAGAGTTAGAGGACTTCTCTGCAGGACTACCCCGAAACACAGGGAAATGGAGGCATTCCCTTGCAAGTTCTCTAAGCTTCTCCAATCCACTGAGGATATCCTGGGCTGTTCCAAGTTGAAGGAGGAATCCCTGGCCCGCTCCTGTTGTATTCTGTTGCCTGTGCCTTGGTGTCCCCTTTACGTGCATGTGGCTAAAGCAGAGCCTCTCAAAGAAGTATCTGGTCACTGCCTCCAAGAAGAGAGAAATGGGTGCAGGCAGACCTTGGGGGACAGCTAAGGGGCAGCTTTGTGAACTCTCCCTAACATGCAAAGGGATCTGCTGAAAGGTGAGGAGGCTTGAGACAGAGCCTGGAGCTCATCAGTGCTTCCATGGCCAGGCCTGTTGTGCAACAGAAACAGCCAGTACTTTGAGACCTGATGTTGATGCTAATTATCCTTGCAAGCTAGTTGGGCAGTGTCACTGCCTCTCAGTGCCTCTCTCACATGCAGACAGACCACTGCACCTGCCCTTCCCATCCCTGGATCCCTCCAGTCAGTTCTGTTTTCCTGCCTCATTATCCTGCCAGAGCAGGACAACAGCAGCACTGCAGGCAGGACGGTGAGGGTTGCTTGAGGTGACCATTTCCTGTTGCTGGTACCAGTTTCAGTCTCCCACTTACCAGAATGTGGTCGGGCACAGCATACTTTGCTATCTTGGAAGCCACGATGGTTTTGAGCTCTTCTTTGATATGGTCTACATGAGCTGTCTGCTCCTTTAGCACTACGAAAGCAAAAGCACCTGGAAGACAAATGAGCAGAAGCCACAAACCTCATATTAGATACTCTCTGGAAAGACCAAGGGTGATCATTTGAATGCCAAGGAAGGTTTCAAATAATTTCTATG
This sequence comes from Picathartes gymnocephalus, assembly GCA_013390045.1. Lineage (NCBI taxonomy): Eukaryota > Metazoa > Chordata > Aves > Passeriformes > Picathartidae > Picathartes > Picathartes gymnocephalus. The sequence continues at coordinate 78,618 of WEKY01057081.1, read as the reverse complement.
TACAGTCTAGGGACTGACAAGAAAACCATTGATCCTTTTAACAAAAGCAAGTCAGACTGCAGCCCTCAAATGATGGCCCAGCCTTTTCTTGGCATCTCTGACTGATCTCAGTGACAATGACAAGTCAACATAAATTACCAAAGTGTCATTGCAAAGCAGCTATTCCCATTCTATTGAAAGGACATTTCTAAGCACAATCCTATTACAGGAAGCTCTACCATATACATAAGCACTATGTGTGAAAACAGTTTAGGGAGTAACACCCAGGTTAGGAACATATAGCTATTTTCATGGTTATCTTTGTCTCTTGGGGCTGCAGTGCCAGACAGCCTAAGGATAACTGCCCTCCCACTCCCTCAGCATCTCATAACATGCAGTCTGGGTTAGAATTTAAGGGAAGTATATGCAGATGTCATGTCAGGACACTGCTTTTCACATACCTTCTCCTTTGATCCTATGTGGATACCCAACCACAGCTGTCTCAGGGACCTCAGGGTGATCAGCCTTCACAGAAAGTCAAACAAACATACACAAATCGTAACTGCTTCAAGCCGTACAGAGTTTGTGCCAGTTGCTCTACAAACAAAATACCTTGCTGTATCTCACTCTCCCCTTGACAGATCCTGCTGAAAGCACAACAGGAAAGCTGGATGCCAACCTCCTACTGCAGGGTCAGCTGGTGGCCATGGCCACAGCCACATCTCAGGGAATAGCCCTTTACAGGCCCTGCTTTTATACACACAAATAAGTACTCCTACATCCACTGCTAAGCCCACTGCACACCAGGCTGAATTTGCAACAGCTGAAAACCCTTTTACTTTCTTTGTGCATGACTATGGTCCCAAGTGGTGACTGGCCACTGCCAAATCAGAAGCAAAACCAGTCTTGCAGGGCTCAGTGCTATAGAGAACTGTGGCCAGCAGAGGTAAAAAGCGAAGCTGCCAACATCACAGTCCACATTGGACTGGTGTTTTTAAGTGCCCAAAGCACACCAGAAGGCAGAAAGAATCAGATTTCTTCATTCCCTAACCCAAATGCGTTTTTGTTATTATGCTACGCAACAGTGATTACTTCTGTTGCACTGTAGTTTAACATTCTTCTGCAGTAAGAAGTGCACAGCCCAGAAGAAACCACATATCTGCATCCCACACCAAAGAATGGATTATATTATCTTAGATTACAATATGAAAGTAAACATCATAGAGCAATTTAGGCATGTAAATATACTTGCATTTACACATGCATACACATACATAGATTGTGAGAGGAACTGGATCCTATAGCTATGATCAGAAACATGCACAGACAAAAGAATTACTCACAGAGGATAAAAGTAAGATCCTGTGTTCCATGTGAACACAGCTCAGGTTCATCAAATGTCACATTTAAGTACCATTTGCAGGCAAGGTACATAATATAGAAATAAATATACAGGTTAAACTTTAAATACAAACACTGAGGACTTTTTGTTTTCAATTCCCTGAGATAATATTATTTGCTCTCAAAATGACAGGCTAGCTTTGCAGCTGACATAAATCAAGGTTGCTTTATGTTTAACACGGCTGAATTCTCAGGCATACTCAGCTAGTTCAAATAAGCAGGAACCACAGGTTTAGGAAGGAGAGGTCAGGTGCTAGCAGAGGGGAAGGAAGAAATAGGAGAGACACTTACGGAGTGTCCACCAGCATCTAAAATGACAACTGCAACAGTTCAATATCACTGAGAGGAAACAGCTCTGACAGCTCAATTGCAGGGACTGCCCACAGTGTGGCTCCTCTCACTTGCTCATTTGTTGTCTGCTCAGTAAGGGAGCTGTTTCCTCTTGCACCTTTGCTATTCATTGTGCATCAAGCAGTGTCTATGCAGGGGGAGGGGTCTGAAGGCAAGAGACAAAGCTGCTTTGAAAGTGTCACCCTAGATATGCCCTGTCAAGGGACCTCTAGCTGCTTGAGACTTACCATTGCATCTTCTATTTCTGCTGTCCCCAGCCTGTGTCCACTTATGTTGATGATATCATCCATGCGCCCTGTTATCTGGTAATAGCCTTTCTGGCTCCTGTAAGCACCATCCCCTGTGAAGTAGTAACCTGCAGCAAAGACACAAGGCTGATCAGCAGCAGCACGTGTGCCAGTTTTGGGCTCTGTTGCAGGACAGACCATGCCGTAGGATGGCAAGTAGGGCAGGGTGGATCGTGCAGCTCACAGGCCTTTGCAAACTCACAGCTGTGTGACCTGCCTCACACTATTTCGCAGTTCCCTCTGCCATCCCTGACCCTCCTCTGCTCCACCTGGGCTGCGGTGGCTCCTAATAAGCACCTGAATAAGCCACCAAGGCAGTGGAACTCAGATCTCTGCGAAGGTGGACAAATCACTGTAGGCAATCAGCAGCAACCAGTGGCTCACGTTCCTACAGTAAAACCGAGCCCAGCAACACAACCCAGCGATGCTCAGTTGGATTTACAGAACCAAGAGGGGCTCTCTGATCCCTCTAAGCTTTGCATGCCTACATCTGTACAGCAGCTGTGTGCTCAGGCCTCTTGGTGCACACAGTACTAAGGCAAAACCACTTCAAATGCCATTTACCATCATGCCACAGGCTACTGGTCAAGCTCAGAACTGCTGCTGGCTACACCTCAGCAAGCATGAAAAACTACAACTGTTCAGTTGAAAGTGAGCAGCTCTATTACATTTTGTACATGGGAACACTGCCAATTGTTTTTATCACTTACACTAGGATGGATGAAAAGCCATTCTCCTACCCAGCTAATGAAGATTCAGATCCCAGATAACAGTCACTCTCTACCATGTGAATGTGGGAGAAATACTGCTATCAGATTAGCTAAAAAACCTCCAAACCACCCTATGATAAGCATGGAAGGTCTAAAACATTTGATGGAAATTGAAAAAGACCCAGGGTTTCCTGGGAACTCCAGTGTCACTGAGGAATATCCAGTAACACAGATTGTGTTGGCTCTTCACCAAGGCCATGTCTGCATCTGAATTGTTCCAGTTTGCATGTCTGAGAAGCAGCAGGCAGCTACTGCTGTGAAATCTGAAGGTGGTTCTTGCCAGGACCCTTTATTGCTTGATTCATAGACTTGCAGTCATGTTTTCTGCCCTGCCAGATCAATTAAACAACTATCAACTAAATATCAACAAGACATCAGATGCAAATGTAGTGAGTAATAAGGGACTATGGGGTCATCCAATTTCTCGTACCAGTTTCCTGTTCTTATTATCCAGGCTATTTTGTACAATTTTCAGTATTGCCTATCTAATTCTTGCCTACTCTGTAGCTTTCAAATCCCTTTCAGTTGCCCTTCTGAAAGAAGACAGTTGTCTTGTCCAATGTCCTACAAAAAATGTTTCCCTGCCACTTCTAGTTACTTACCAGACAACTTGAACACATTTTAAAAAGGAAGGCTGTAACACAGGTATTTCCCAACCAATATGCCTATTCCGAGTGAGACACAAAGCTCCAAAGAAGGGGTATTTGGACTTTAAAGCTTGGGCACTAAAGTTTTCTAGAAAATACATGCACCTTTGACAGCTAGAAAGGTCAACACTACTTAGAACCATCAGGGCATGCTTGCAACCTGTGACACACACCCCAACCCACCATGGTACAGAAATATCAGAAAGTACTGCTGAAAATATTCAGTGTCCTTATACAGCAGTGAAACTGCCCTCAGCACTTTCCTTACCTGGGTAGGCTTTGAAATAGGCATCAATAAAGCGCTGGTGATCTCCATAGATTGTTCTTGCCATGCCAGGCCACGGCTGGGCAATGCAGAGTGCACCAGACACATCACTGCCCTCTATAACCTCTCCCTGCAGGTTCAAGCACAGGAAGGATGAACAGGTGAACAAAAGAGGAATAATAAAGAGCTTCTGTGTCATTGATCCAGCAAGAGTCACCCTGTTGCTCACTGCAGACTGCCAGTGGAGGGTCACAAGTGGAAAAAAATGTAACCAACTTTTCTACAGATTTGCTGAGAGCTTGCAATGTCCTGTTGGCAAATCTGTACCGACAACTGAGATATGCCCTCTCTCTCTCCCCACACATATATATATATAAAATTGCTCATCTATTCTAGCATTTTAATGGAGAAACAAGCATCCTTCTGGATCCTGTTCCTTTGCTGTCCAAAAGGTGATTAAAGCAGAAACACACAATAGCTTCTCATCTGGGCACCCAGCACAGCTCCAACTCACATTCTCATTCATGAGCACAGGTACAATCCCAAAGAAAGGTCTCATAGCCATAGCTGGAATGATCTCAGCTTTCTCCTCTGAGGGCCATGGGGCAATGCAGATGCCACCAGTTTCTGGAAGAAAAATGAAAAACAAAATATATGTAGTTCATCCAATGCTGGATGAAAACAAATTCTAGCTCTTCTTTGGTCAAGAAGAAAACACTGAAGCCACCTTGCAAGAAAGAGCCACTGGGAATGACTTCTGAAGGACCACGAAGCACAGACATATGAAAGCAGCACAGGTCTGGCATCGGCAGTACTCACTTCCTACCCAGAAGTGATTTTAAAGGGAAAGCATAAGCATGTCAGGGGATTTATCTCCCTCTAGTGTTTCTGTAGCTGTCTAAGGTTAGCAGGAAAAGCACTTCAAGAGTCTGAATTACTGTTATTACAGAGTATGAGATTAAACCACCCCTTACAGGCAGATTGAGTTTATCTTCTAGTCAAAATTGAATCATTTAATCATCCTTTTTCATTCCTGTTGGGGTGAATATTAAATCAGACTCCAACCTTAATGAGGTCTTTTCTATTCTAAATCTAATTCAGAAACACAAGAGAGAAACAAAAAGGAGAATAAGACTTCTAAAAATACAGCTCTATAAATAAAGATATGTTCTGCCACATGGAGAGTGCATTCCTCTACCAGCTTTGCTGAGGTTGTGAAAACTGAAACCAGGGGTTGGAAAGGCTGAATTTGACCCTGAATTTGCATCCAGCTATGAAGAAGGGTCTCTGATGGCCTTAAGCTTTAGAACTGTAGCAAATGGTTTCACATGTGGCTTACACATAGAAGTATTCCCCATTGCATTGGGCGTGCATTCACTTCATGTTTCTGTTAATTTTGAAAAGGGGAACTTGAATTGTTTCAGGAAAAAGCACCCCAGACACCTGCTGTTCTCTGTTTGCATAGACAAAATCTGCATCAGAATAGGGACCCTGATGAAACTGAAGGTTGCTCTGGCTAAGCCAGTACTCATCCTGAATACAGCACTGAGAGCTGTGTTTCAACATGATGTTTGCCACATCCTACACATCCTGCAGCCCACCATACACAAGGCAGTAAAGTCTCACTCCTGAGGGAGATGCATGGTAGCAAGGGTGCCTTAAAATTGTTTGTATGGTGAAGACCTATTATAAATTGGTTTAGAAGTATCAACTTTAGCCACTGACAGATGACAACAAGCAAAACATCTAGGCTCTACCCTGCCCTCAATGAAGCCTTTCTCTTCAGAGGCAGAGCTGTCAGAGAAAAGCTATGTTTCCACACTACCTGTGCCCACGCTGTCAACAGAGTGCAAACTCACCCAGACTTGGGGCAAAGACAGCAGAGTCTGAGTAGGGGATGGGTGCTTTGAACCAGGCTCACCTCTGTCATGGAGAGATCCCATGTGGCAGCAGAGTAGAGCAAGTGCTCTCTGACACTACAGACAGATTGGAGTGACTGCTTTTGGGGGAATCTGTTTCAGAAGCACCAGCCCAGTCTAAATCAATGTGAGATGATGCCAACAACAAAAGTTTCCAGAGCCTATTCAGAGATGTCTTTCAAAACCGGCTTCTGTTCATGGCTGTTCTGTTTTTTGTGAAATCAGGGCCAAAAGTGAAAACACCTAGTGTCTCTTCTGCATGGCGAAGAACTACACCTACAACTCAAACACAGTTTTGATTCTATTACTGTCAAGCACAAACTGGTATCTTAACAGCAAGAGCCATAGGAATTTTTCATCTGCACATACCACACTATTTAAATTGCTTCTCATAATTGCTCTCTCACTCATTTGCCTCATCCAAAGACTTTAAAGTAGATTCTTAAATCACCATTTGCTGATGCCTGCCAGGTTTTATTAGCTGGCAACAGGTTGCTGCTTCAGAGAGCAGTGTCCCGTGGAGGACACTGCACACAGCAGCACGATTAACCAGCTATACCGATATTGTATAGGAAAGGTGACACTGCAGGACCACAGCCAGCATCCATCACATTGCTCCTGTGATCTCTTCCCACACTCCTTTTACGTTCAAATGGCATATATAGTCTTTCCAAGATTAATTTGGCTTCCTCTTTATTAAAGCATCAACTGTAGAAAAAGATTGATTCCATTTTCTAATAAAATCAATGTCATGAATATTTATCATTATATTATGCTGCCAGGAGTTGGTAACTGTTTACCTGCAAAACTATGCCTGGTTCAAGGTAAGATCAAGCACTCTGCACTAGCAGACTGTCCAGTGAGTGTTTTTTAACCTCTCACTTGACAGTTGTTGCTCCAAAATCCCAGGAGAAACACAGTTTTATACAAGATCTAACCCTGTACTTTGGAGGAAATAGACAACACAGCATGAACACTGCATGCACCAGTTAACAAACAAACCAAAAAGTGTTAGGGGAAAACTGGATTCTTCTCAATTACATCAATGTGCAGTAATCAACTGCTTCTCCATGGTGTTTTCTTTCAGAGCAGAGAGGAGGAAAGCATATGATGAGGAAAGACCTAGCCAGTCATCTTTCCTTCTGCTCAGAATGTAGGAACCCAAAAGATGTAAGAAATCAGTAGTTGAAGTGGATAGCAGTTAACACTGCTGCTCTGAATTCTGAGGTGGTTTTATTTCAAATCTGAAAATAAAAGAAGAGCCTGCAAGTCTGGTCTGGATTAAATGGAACTTGGTTGTGTGCCAGAAGAAAATTTATCACACTGAGATAGAGAGCCTACTAGCAGGAATAAGGACAAAATCAGGAGCAGCTTGACTGGAAAGGGAATGAATATGCTGCTCAATGGTAGTTTAAGAGTATTTTTCAGCAGAAGCAGAATGCCAGCAGCTGTGCTCCTATCTCCATGGCGAATTGGATCTCACAACTTGAGAATGACATATTACAAGACACCTCTAGCAACTCCTGAGTGTTGGTGCCCAGAAAAGAGACGACTGGGTGCTGAGGAAGGAGTCGGGAAGGAGCTGCAGCACTACTTCAAGCAGAGGGCCCCACTGGGCAGCACAACCCCAGTTCGGGTACAGCACGTGGCCTCTCCCTGCTGCTGGCCAGGGAGGCCAGGAGGCAGAGGTCAGCTCTGCTCCAACAGGACTGGAGACAGCCAGTCACTGTGTCCAGCAGCTTGTACACAGCAAACAAACCTTAACTGATTCACACAGCTGGGCCAAGCATGTTGCCAATATACAAGTGCATCCTTTCTGAGGCATGAAAGCTCCAGGGCCAACACAACTACAGAATATCAATTCAATCATGGGAGAAAGTGCTCCCCGGCAGCCCTGCTGGATGACAGCCACTGTCCTCCAGCCACCTGATGGGCAGCCAGCAAGTCTCCACTCACTCCTTTCCAATCTGCCAGAGCAGTTGCACAACTGACTACACAGCTTACTTTTCCATCCTCCCCTGTCCATTCCCAGGAAGGAAAACAAAGCACACCTAAGAACAGATTGTGGCTATGTGGTGCTTTCAGTGCTTTTGCATGACAAGACCATAACAAGGCCAGTACAGCTGGATAAACTGAAAATGAGTTTTGCAATTCAAGCTGACTATTACCAGCTTTGCCCAGAAATTCAATCTCTGCTTCATATTTCTAGCAGCAATTGGCATTTTCCAGCACTCAAAATATCAAAGAACATTTAGAGGAAAACAAAAAACCCAACATTGCTGTTGATTTTACACATTGTTACGTTGCTGTTATATGCAGAAACTTCCCAGTGACTTTCAAAAGCTGATCCAAATGCCAGGAGGGTTTTTTTGACAGACTTGTTGGATCAAATTGAAATGTGTTAATCCCTCTCTCCCCACCAGCAGCGTGCCAATGGTCAGGGTCCCCTGTACCCCGCAAGGTTGCCTCTTACCTGTCTGCCACCATGTGTCTACAAGGGTACAGCGCCCTTCTCCCACCACTTGGTAGAACCACTGCCAAGCTTCCTTGTTGATGGGCTCTCCCACTAGACCAAAACAAGAAAGAAAACAACCTGAGACCCAGGAGACTGCAGGCAGTTCATTCTCCTTCTTGGTGCACAACAAGTTGAAGGCATCATCTCCAAGCAGAATGCTTACAGCACTTTTGCTGGGATGCACAAAGGACTGCAATGCACTCATGTAACTGAGGACTGACTTCTTCCAGAAGGACCAAAAGGCAAGCAATGAATATCACTGAAAGTAACTAATCAATGCAGGTGATGTAGTAAGAACCTCCAGAACAGAAAGTAATGCAGGAAAATGCTGCTTGGGTCACCTATACCAGTAAAATTTGAAGTGATGCCCTTTAACATTAGATAAATCTTTTTAGCCAAGAATGTGATCCTGCAAAATAACCTAGGAAACAGTCAATCATATAAAAGTTCAATGGATGCAAAATGTCATTTTGTTGGTTCTTCTGCAGAGAAAATATTTGAAAAGTCAGACACAAGAGCCTGCTTTATCATCTTTTTACTAACCACATCCCATGTGGTTAGCTGAGCTCCTCTGGCATCTTCATTTCACCAGCTAGAACCCTTTGTTGTTTTCAGATGAAGATTTCATGCCCCTTACCTGAACCCAAAACCTTCAAGGAAGATCTGTCATATTTCTTCACCCACTCTTCTCCATAATTCAGCAGCAGGCGTATTGCTGTAGGTGCTCCATAAAACTGATTAATTTTCAACCTTTGCACCATTTCCCAGTAACGACCTGCAAAATCACAAACCGGCTTTTTACCCTTGCAGCACTGACATACTGGGGCAGACGCTCAGCTGAAATGTTAACAGCCAAAGCTGGAACTGTTACTACTGTGAGTACGGAGCAAAAGCAATGACAGCTTTTTTTTTCCTACTCTGGATTCACAGATGTTCCTGAGCGTTGTATACACATGTTCCAAAGCAATGGAGCTTACCTCTCCTGAGCAGGCAGGTCATGCTGGATAGGTCTCTAAACCTCTTTTGCCATGTCTAGCCAAACCTTTCCCCACCACTTCCTCACCTGGGTCAGGGTACACTGGAGTGCTTTCAAACAGGACAGAGGTGGCTCCATTGCAGAGTGGTCCATACACAACATAGCTATGTCCTGTGATCCAGCCAATGTCAGCCACACAGCCAAAAACATCGCCTTGCTGGTAGTCAAACACATACTGCAAAGATAAACGTAAGGCCAACTGATTTCCTGTCGGCAGGTGCTCAAAGGAAAGGTGCTGGACTGGGCTTCCAGACGGGAGCAGGAGAGTACATGAGGCAAGTGGAGCCAGGCACATGACACACGGCCACATGAAGACCAGCCCAAGGTGAGGAAGCGAGTCAGAGGGACCAGTACCAGGGCTCCCAGGCTCCTGGCACTTTTGCAAACATACAAGAAGCACGGCTGTACCAACAGCTGCTCAGCTGGAGCAACAAAGCTACAACCAAAGCTCAGAGCCTTGGATACCTAAGGTTGCCTACTCCAGGTGGTCCACATGGGAGAGCTCATTCTGAGTTACAGGGAAACTGCAGACCACAGAGTCTCAGACCCTTCACTAATATCAACAGATTTCCATGAGAGATCTGGAGGAACTGATAAGTGCCCACGAAACATTTTCTGAGAAATATTCTTAGCTGCTTAGCTTCTCTATGTGAGTGCATTACTTTCCAGATGCTACCATCTCCTTGCTCATCAATTCAAGATAAAGATCTTGGAGAACTCATTATCTTGTCTTGGATATGGAAAATGCTTCCCACTGTAAAACTCCTCTACCATATGGTGAAGAGGTCCTGACTCATACGGAGTCAGGTTTAGGGATCAGAACTAAAAAAAAACATGAGTGTGTGACAAGAGTGTCACATGTGAGTGTGCAAAGACCACAGAGATCACACAGGCCAGCTGATCCCCCTACCTAGAAAAGACAATTCTCACCTTACTTTTCCAAGTGCCATTCCCTCTCGTGCACTCTGCAGGTGGAGAAAATGCACCAGGGTGCAGATCTACCTTCTGGACTAACAAAGAGATGCCTTGGAGTTTATGCTGTCACTTAGAAAAGCTGACATAACAAATGCCCTTCATGCAGAGAAGTCTGACATTTGAACATTTAAATCTTCTAAAAATTCAACCACGTCAGCCTAAAGAAAGAAAACCTTCACATGAATTGTGTGTGATTACAGACAGAGTAATACCACTAAAGTCAGGTGGAGATCTTTCACCACAGTCCTCTCCTCATTTCACTGTTACCTTTTAATATGCAGAGCTCAGACGAGAAGCTTAAAGAAGCAGTGCCTTGACTCTTTCCATTTTCAAGAGAAAGGAAGTTAAAACATTTTCCCTAAATCACCCAGAAAAGCAAAACTGAGGTGCAACCACAAGAGGAGAAATACAATTTTTGTTCTTTGGACAACAAATACTATGCAAAGAGGCTGTTTTAAGAGTCCAGATCCTCTCTGAAATAAAAAAGTCCAGCATCCCAATGCAAAATACTACAGTAATATCCCCATTACCAATGCCAGTAAGATACTTTCCGGAATCTCCTCAGCTGCAAATCTTGGGCAGCCAACACTGGCACATTTTAAATGCAAGAGCAGCACTGCCATTTCCTTGCTTTCATAACTCTAGGTTCAGGTTTGCATAGTATCATATTCCTCAGAACAAATCCTGAAGATCAATTACACAGTTCAGGCATTTTCCAGCTTGTTTACAGTAAGCCAACTGGGCAGCAAGCAGAGAATCCAGCACTCCTCCCTGATCCAGGTCTCTCTTGTTAGCACTGCTGGAAGGTAAGTGAACCTTTTCCAGAGGAGGTAGCTGAGTTACCTTGTGTGTGAGAGCAGCATACAGCAGGTATCCAGCCTGGGTGTGAACGATTCCTTTGGGTTTCCCAGTGCTGCCCGAGGTATACAGCATGAAGAGCATGTCTTCACTGTCCATGCTCTCTGGAGTGCAGATGGAATCTGCCTTGGTCATCTCCTAAAAATTAAAAGGTGGTAGTGACAGAAAGGCTTTGGCTATATGGAGCCAACCATCATTCCCTTTGTAAGCATGGCAACAGTGTCCAGAGAAAAGAGCCATCACTGCTGCTGCCCCTCACAAATGTCCATGGATATGTTATAGCTTATATGGGCTCACCTAGTGGAAAGGTTCCTGTCAAGTGCATAGCATCTAGCATTTCCACCAGTATCTCTGCTGGGCAGAGAAGTCAAGAAGAACTGGCCAGATAAAATAACATTTCAGGGGAAAAAAATTGTAAGTCATAGCTGCTTACATTTCAAGCCTTTGCAAGCTAATGGTAGAAATCCAAAATGTGCTCACACTTGACAGCAGCAGCAAGGCTGACTGGGTACTGCATAGTACCTTCCTTTTCCTCTAAAAACTGCAGTGCTACAGTTAAACTTTGTGTTCATCTCCCTTCCCTGGCCCTAGCAGTGGATGACTGTCCTGTCCATTTGAACCTCAAAATCTAATTTTTCTACCCAGAAGAAGAGTGCTTTATACTCCTGCCTCTGTCACTCTCTTCACACTCCCCTGTTTGGCCAGCTGGGTGAGATCCTCTTCTCACCCCTACAGTCAGAACCACAGGAGGGAAGAGGGAACACAGGAACCACAGCAGTGTCCTCCTAGGTCAGAGCTTCTCTCAAGCTCTGTACTGTCCTGATGAATAATGATTCCTGCAAGAGTTATTAGGTGGTTCCTTGGAGGAATTCTTGGTATTGCCTTTTTATGAGAATACGCTGTAAACACACTGTATTTACAAGTGAACATTACCATCACTAGGTCCAGTTGTTTAAAAGTGTCTGACAAACAAAGCCTAATAAAATACGAAGAGTTCACAAAGTCTGGTGTAATTCTTAGCCTCTGAGTTACAGCACTGCTGCACATTTCAGGTATTTCTCATGACATTTCAGCACTGCCAATTCAGGCTGACTTGTCAGTTTTTTGAAACTAAGATGGAATCTTCATATGCTCCATTAAAACATGAGCTTAAATTTTGCAGTAAGCCATTGCACAAGAGCTGGAAAGTACAGCTGCTATGAAGATCAGTGAGGACACTTAACAGCATGAACTGTTTAATTCTTGTTTTGTTTCAGACCCTACAGCTGACAATGGGATGAGCTCAGCTCTTGGATCATTAAAGCACCTCGGGCTGTTTGCAGACTTAGGAAAATAATCAGGACATCCTTTGTAGAGTAAGGAGTAAGACAACTTCTGAGTAAAACTTGTCTTCTCTGTTTAACTTACACTAGTACTTCCTCCCATCTCATGTGACCAGCAGAAACTCTTGAGCAATTCTCTTGCCAGCAGATTAGCTTTTTCCAGGCATTATTAGCATGAGTAGTTCCTGTTTACTGCTGCCAGCAAACTGATAAAACTACTTCTGCATTAGGCTGGAGTCCCACGTGTGCCAGCTAAACACATAAAAACAACTGCTGTTTTTCTTCCCCAGGAAGCACAGGCTCTAAATATTCCCAAGCCATCACTGTTCTCCCAGCATGAGGCAACAACAACACTGTTAATGGATGGATGAAGCCTCTCTAGGAACTTGATTATTTCTGCACTGCCTTTCAACAGTGTCCAGTCTGAGTGCACATGCAATCCATAACACAATGTCTGAACATGGTAAAATAACAGCCACAATGGACCTCTGGTCTCAGGAAACACTCCTTTAATTTCAGCACTGTTTGCAAGACTTACTGAGCTGCTCCAACTCACAATCCTAGCAGACTGTAAACACAGGCAGTCCATTTGAGGATGAAGATCCAGATGCTATAAGGAGCAGAACTCAGGCCTCAAAGGCATATATGGAGAGAAGGATTATCCTAACCAACACCCAGACCTAAAAGCAGTTATCTAACAACAACATACCTCTTCTAGGGGAATATCACGGTCACCCATCTGAACTTTGTTATCTGTCCTCTGAGCCACAAACACATGTTTGATGCTTGGACAGTTCTTCACAGCTTCATCCACAGTTGTCTTCAGCTGTATGATTCGGCCTCCCCTGACTCCCTGGTTGTATGTGATAACTGCTTTGCAACCAGCTAAAAAGAGAAAGAATTAGCACACATGCCAGCCTATCTTCCAGGCTAGTATGCACACTCAACATTCATTACTTTGGGGGTGATGTATAGGACAACATGTGTGACAAATACTCAGAACTGCTGTCAGTCAAAACCAGTCAGTGTCACTGATGAAAACACTTTAAAACCTGAGACATACAGATTAAGGGTAGCTGGGACCTCCATAGGTTATCCAGTCCATCTCCCCCACCTCAAGGCAGGGTCTGCTTCAGCTATCACTCTTAACAGCTATCCCTTCAATCTTCCTAAAACACTCCAATGGCATCTACTCTACCCTTTCCCCAGCAGTCCACTCCAATACCTATCACGAACGTGAGGAAGTCTTTCCCAACATCCAGCCTAAGTGTCACTCACTGCAGTTTAAATTGCCCATGCCCAACTTGCAAAGCTGACATGCAGAACAGCTTCTTCCCAGTTCCCTGTGTGAGGGATAACTAAAACATGTACTTGCTCTCTGCAGATCAACTCCACTAAAAAGAAGAAAAAAAAAAGACAAGTTCTCTAAGACTTATTCCCTCGCACTACCCACGAAGAAACTGATGTGACTGCTAGGACATGAGCCACTGGCTATTTCCCTCTTCTGTTGCTATTTTTAGCATCACTTTTTACCTAACCACGCTATACAAGTACTTTGGGGCTGAGAACAGCTCTGTCTGCTGGTACAAGGGCTCAAAGAGCCAGGGCAGGCTGCCAACGCTTCCAGTACTATACATAAATCACAGGATCACAATTGAGAATGCAGAATTAGTACTGTGCAAGAGTATCAAAGAAACATTGCCATTATATTGCAAAAGAACAAATCAGGCCCTATCCCTAAACTCTGGTTTTCCTTCCAGCTTCACTGCTGTCAAGCAATAACCCAGTGCACACTGAACGTTAAGCAATTTATTAAGTATTCTAAGGGCAGAGGACACTGCATATGTCACTCAGGAAAAGGCTCTTCACTGCACTCTGCAGGAGAGAGTAAACTGTCCTGATAGGCGAGAATGAACCAAGAAAACTCTGCCAAGAAAATACAGGGTTGGGATATGCCTTGGAGCACTGTCACAGAGGCGTTTGTTCCCCAGTCTGCATCTACTCACAGTCCATAATTCTCCCAGCCAAGGACTCAGCACTGAATCCAGCGAAGACCACGGTGTGAACAGCACCAATCCTGGCACAAGCCAGCATGGCTGCCACTGATAGGGGGGACACAGACATATAGATGGCCACCCTGTCCCCTTTCTGGATCCCGTATTTCTTCAGGGTGTTGGCAAGGCGGCAAGTCAGATCCAGAAGCTCCCTGCAGCACAGAAGGAACGTTGTCATGTGAGTGCACAACCTGCTTTACACAGGGTGAGTAAAGAAAAGATGAACTTGGACAGTGAGGCACCATGATCACCTCTGGATCTCATCTCGTCTCAGCAGTACAGGGCATCTTAAAGAAGGGTGGCCTGGGGCATGTTGGTAGCCAGGCTGCTCCTGCCATTGCGGAGAGAGGAAAAAAGGGCAGAGTGGTGCTTGCTGCAGAAGGACAGGTGAGAGAAAGCTGCAGGCGCTGTCCAGAGCTGCCAGGCTGTAATGTGGCCACAGCACCCAGCAAGCCAGGGGTGTAGTGCTGCCTCCACAAATCAGGGCTCATTTCAGCCACACCTGATGCCTTTTTTACCCATGAGGCTCAGTCAGAAGCTACTGGGAACACAAGGGGGATAAACACAAGATGAAATGGAAGCGTTGTCCAAAGACTCACCGCACTGTTTAAGTCAGGCAACAGCTGGAAATGCTCCATGACCAGGAGCTTCTCTTTAAATTGGAAGGGTAAGCAATGCATTTGCATGCACAAGGAAGAACAGGAGAAGTCTGGAGACACTTGTATGAGGGGTAGATTTTACAAGATTCTCATCAAAACTGGATCACCTGCAGCCCAAAAGCCTTGCAGAACAGAGGTACTGCTGCCACTCCTGCATAGAGAAATTCAGGAACACCAAGAACAGGAACAAAGGCTCTTTTCATGGGACTGTGACATGGTGACAATAGCAAAAATATTCCTCTAAGGAATGAAAAAGCACTTTGTGGGCAAGGCCTTGTACATTCCCTTATTCTGATGCTTGCAAAGGGGATAACACAACTGCAGGTTCACCTGGGACCAAGATGCTGTCATGAACTGAAGAGCTCTGTATGCCTGTAGTGGAAGGGCTTTGGGAACAAGGGATACTGTGCTAGATGAGGGGTGGTCTCATTCCAAGGGAGGAGGTGCAGCACAAGGTGCTCATGAGGGGCAGCAGAGCACTTATTTTGGTGCCAAACATCAGCTCAGAGGAGCAGACTGGCAGAGTCTGCTTGGAATGACAATTGTCCTCTGGGTTCATGAACTCTCTGAGTACCAAGGCCCAGAGAAGAGAGACATCTTCTACTCTCCAGCATGTTATCATCAACCTGCCACCCGTGAACCCTTAGGGGTTGTAAGCTGTACCACCAGGTAGCCCCATAACTGTTAACAAAGAAATTAATTTTGGGGGGTTGCATTCCCTAAGAAGCTGTAGAGCATGAATCCTTATCTTATGTATCCTCTTCTCCCAGAACTAGCCATAGCTACAAAACAACCCCAATTTTCAGCTGGTGGCTCAGATGCAAATAAAATGAAAGGATGTTTCTGGTTCATCAAAAATTACTTTGTTCATTTTTTTAAACCCTTGCAAATTGGAAATAGGCAAAGCTGAAGTGCTCTGCTTTGGAAATGTCTTATCAAAACTAGGGGTTGATAATAAGTAATTTTGGAGTGCCAACCCCTTAACTTGTCTTAAACCAAGAGAGAAGACAAGGAAAACGAGTCTCAAATCCAAGGCACAGCACTTCATATTGTTTATTCTAAGACTATTTCTGCAGCATCAAGTAAATAGTCCATTTCTGAACAGGAACTCGGAGAGGTGGCCAGATGTGCTCAGTGGCTGCTCAGTGGCAACAGCAGCCACTGCAGTGACCACAACCCTGCAGAAAGCAGGGAAGGAGTAGCTGCACCCCACACTGAATTGCTACTAATCCCTTATAGTTAGAGATCAGCCCAAACTCTAAAGTACAACATTGAACACCTCTTCCCAGGCCCCTCATGACCATGGAAGTGCACAGTCAGTTAGATTTATTATTTTGCTTTTACTGAGTTCATGAACTGAGAGACTCTGTGCAATAATGAATTCCCACCCAACCACTGGTTTGGTGCCTTGTCCTAAAAGGCCACATTTTCTCATCTGGAATTTATCTGATGCTGCATTAAAGAAAAATGGCAATGTGGATAAATCACAAAGAGGCAAAACAAAACTAAGCTGCTCAACAGCAGAGCACATGAAGGGAAACAAGCCCCAGACAGAAAGCTGTGAGAAAGTAAAATGAAAACTACTTATCTGCAATGGAAAATACTCAAGTGCTTTCTGAGCTGCAGCCTCTTTCTCCTATACTCAAGCTGGGTGGAGTATTTCTTCCAGCAATCAGAAATGCCAGAGTATCTCTGGCTAAGGTGTGTTTTCAGAGCAACTCCATGACTCCTCTTGTTCCTCTTGCTTATTCAGGACTCAGTGACCACAATGGCAGAAGCTCTCATTGTTTTTTTATGATTAACCCCAATTTAACATTTGCTTAATGAGAGTGTATAAGTAAGGTGATAGACAACATGGATCAGTCTTTACCCATGGATCTATTTGCCTCTTCTTTGTATGCTGAAATGCTGGGATAGAAAGGCCTTGGAGGCCCCTCGGAGGTACAGCACGTGGGGGAACGGACACAAAGGCAAGGAGAAGGTGAAGCCAAGAACTTCAACAAAGAAATCCAGGAATCCCTGAGCATCAGGTGTGTCTTTTGTCTCCTGTGGCAGCAACACAGGCTTCCCCTCCAGTTCAAGAAAGGGAGTTAGCAGAAATGCTGTGTCAGGAATCCTTCCCTTGACTCCCTCACTCCTTCAAACACATTTTGTTATCTAATAGACAGGCAATTGGTACATGCCAGCATGTTACACCCTGCCAGTCCTTAACCCAGACACAGCCTGAGGAGCAGCGAGCACCCTGCAGAGTCACTGCACCTAAACAAACTGAGCAGGAGGAAACCACGGCCATTAACCCCCCCATCCACTACTGCTGCCAAGCTTGGCACTGTAGCTCCTCCATCACACACGGTTGGAAGAGCCAGGAGTACCTGAAACTCTCAAACCCAGCAGTGCCCCACCCTTGACATAGAGGCAATGGCATGGAATGCTGGCAAGGAAGTGTGTTGGTAGCATGGCACATCCACCAGCTGTCTGCGTTCCCAAGGATTTCAGTGCAGCCAGTCAGAGCAGGGCACTGCACTCAGCAGAGGCAAGCAGGAATAACCACTGGAGAGGAACAAAGCCACGGAGCATGCCAAGGGTCCCGAGGCACCCAGCTCCCTCTGTGCAAGCAGGGCAGGCAGCAGGAGGATCTCAGCAGGGCCACTGCAGGAGAAGGAAATGTGCTGCAAGCAAAAGGAAGTGCCCAGCCAGCGCCCTGACAGAGACAGACAAGAAACTGCAGTCAGTTCATGGCACAATAATCTGAGGATCCTCTGCAAAAGCAAATTGTAAGAGCTGAGAGCAAATAAGAGAACAAACCGGGCAGCAGAACACTGGTCCAGTGGGTAGTGTCAGAGCAGAGTGGAGAAACAGGGAAGCAGCAATCACATGGACCTAGAAGGGGAGACCATTTGCAAAGGACAAAGAGCAATAGATTCCATCCATGCATTTAAAACAAAGCAAGTCAGGAAGACGGCAGGTGCATTAACGAAGACAAAGGACCAGTAAGAGACATGTGGACCTGCTGCTGGACAAATGTGGTATTCGTGGCAGGACCTATTTCTTTTTTTTTCTGTATTATTTAGGATTTGAGTAAGAAGATCAGAGTGTAAAGGGCTAAAACTAATAATTAACTCTTGTGTCTCTCTATATAAGGTGTGCTTCCGTTTTGCCCATAGGTAAGGCTTTGAGCCTGTTGTCTTCCAGACTCATCACTCTCTATGCAGGCATCTCCTCAGCCACCACAGCACCCCTTCTAAGCACAAGACCTACAAGGCTGGCCCTCCAACAGAGCCAGCAGACCATTGTTCAGGCCAGTCCTTCTGTTTAATCTAACAGATAGCACTCTTCTCCCTGTCCTTACATATCTATTCAGCAATATAGACCTGACAGACCATATTTTTCCCAGATGTCTCCCCAGATACAGCTGTGCCTGTGTTTCCAGAGCCCATCACTCAGTGCAGTGTCTGGATCAACTTCTGTAAAACCCATTAGCACCACATGGCACTTCTCTGACGCATTTCAGGGATGCTTTGCAGAAACAGCCTTCCAGTAAGTCTGATGTTACCTTTTGCCACAGCAAGACAGCCTGCAGCTTTCTAAACAAAGGAAGCCAGCTCCTTTTATATATAAAAAAATTGCATCAAGACCTTCTTTGGGAAGCAGCCTTTTGCAAAACTATTCTAGACTTTTTCTTAATACATTTGATGCCATATACAGGCTTGGACAGTACCTGGTTTAGAGCCTTAGCCCAAGACATGTTCTCTGCTGTCATGACACAAAAGCTGGGTTGAGTATTTCTTGCAGCAATCAGTTTATTTCCTGGAACCATAGTTTGGATTAGGCTGAAACTGTTTGAAAATTCAAGTCAAGTGTCAAAACTGGGCATTAGAGCACAACCGCCCAGACTTCCTGCAGACATCCTGAACCCAAGGCAAGGGAAACCCCTTGCAACCTTTTTTAAGTGAGAAAGTGAAAAATCCATGAGCTGTCTAGGATGGGGAAAGCTGAAAACCTAAGCAAGATGTACTTGCAACTTCAGCTTACAAAGGCAACTCTGGAAAGATGGAAAAGAGTTTTGCTGTCAGTGGTAAGTACCATCATGGCTTCCAGCTACAGTCTTCACTGTGATCTCTAATACCATTTCATCTATTTTAGCTCAGGCTGAGGAACGTATTGGCTTTTTAAAAGCATAGCTGTCATGTTGCTCATGAAGATGTCCAAGCACTTCTCTCCTACTTACCTAGGACCCTTAGTTCTGGTCCTTTAGCTTTCCTCTCTCCCCCTACTGTCTATTTTTCATTTTGAACTTTCCCTCTCACAGTAACATTTTCCGCACCAAAGTGATCACCCTTCCTTTGAGACCTGCAGCCCTTTTGAAAAACAGGTTAGCTAATGCATTCTGCTGCCCACTTCCCATAGCTCCCATTGACAGCAGTCATGGGATTTTGCAGATTAGTGGGTCACGGGTGGATAAACTGTAGAGATCATGGTAAACCAGGGAGCACCAGAGACAATAACTAACTCCATGTCAGACATGGGGAGGGTTGGCATAACTTTAGCTGCTGTCTTAACACCTCCTGCCATTGAACTTACAGAGGCTGCAACCCAACAGCTCCAGACACCAACTGCACCTGCTTTTATGAGGCACAGTGCCTTTATAAACCCAGGCTCAGCAACATTCTGGGGAATTCTTCTGAAAGGCTTCAAAGGCCCTGGGCCCTGACGATGGCCACAGAGAAGGATAAAACACTCCCCATCTGGTTGGACCCTTCTGACAAAAAATTCAGCTGTCAGTTCTCAGCAGCACAGTACTGCTACTAAGCCACTGCTCTACCAATGAGTTTTTGGTGGTTTAGCCTCTGGAGAGCCAGAGAACCTCTTCATAACTGAGTTGCATGATCTGTCCCCACTTTGCTGACTGCAGCCACCAAAGCGTAGGAAGGTTATATTCCCTGTCGTTATAAAGCAGTAAAAAACCAAGTCTCTTGCCTTCCCATTCAAAACCAGAGATAATTTGAAACTCAGATAAATTTCTACTTGATGGAAATGAAACACAGAGGGAGGAAAAAGCAAGAATGGCCAATGAACTTTTTTTCCTGAAAGGCTGAGTTGCACCAGCTAGAGAAACAGCACAAAAATCAGCAGTGAAAAAGATCATCACAACTGAGTTTGTAAGGGCAGCCATCATCTCTTGGTGCAAAAATGAAACGTTTCACCTGTGGCTTTGGGTATCTTTGCCCATTAGCAGATGTTTGGATTCTACCCCTAGCACAGAGCACTTGCATTCTGCTGCACAAACACAACCCACCTTGCTGACAAGTGTGCACAGGGATGTGGGCTGACTGATGGCAGAGCCCACCAGCTCTTTGCCCACAGCTGAGGCAAACTGAGGCTTTTATTTCTGCCAAGGATGAGCTAGCTGGGTCAGCACTTTCCAGTGCAGCTGTGTTTCTGGCCAGTGCATGGAGGACATCCCACTGATGAAGGTTTTTACCTTCCTCAGGGAGGAGAAAGCCTGTTCCAGCCCTTTTCCTGCACAGCCACCTTCTTCCTTCACAGGCTGTGCTGGGAACAAGGCCAGCACTCAGCTGTTTTCTTGTCCCTGACAACTCCCCAGAGGAGAAGGGAGAGGATCCAGGCCAGCAGCTGCATCGTTCCTTGTGTCACCCAGGGCTTATCTCTGAGGAGAGGCAAGTCACAGCAGCAAGCTTTGCAGAGTAGATAATGCAAAAAACTGGTGCCTTGCAGTACGTTGCACAGAAGCCCAGCTCTCTCCTAGCTGAGAATCCACAACCTTACTCAAAGCTGGTCCATAAGGCACTGCCCAAATTAAAGTCTTTGGCTTCCTAGAATGCTAAGTCCTTACTCTAAGACTGCTATGCCATTAACAGAGCATCCAGACCCTAAAGAAAGGGGCATCTCTCTTCTGCCAAGACATGTCCAGCATCCCTCTCGTTCCCTCTTTATGCTGAGGCTGATACGCTACAGAAGGCTCACCAAGGACTACTCAACCAGCATCCCAGCTCCTGGGCAATTTCCTTCTCTGATATGCTTCCTCTCACAAAATTTCTAGCTCAAATAAAGCACTACTGCAAAGTTTTCAACTAAGCTCAGTCTCAAAGGGAGGTCACTGCCAACACACTGTGGAAAAAGCTTCCTGTCCCATTTAAAACCTGTAAAAATGCAGCCCAAAGACCACAGAAAAGGCCAAAATACTCACAGAGTATTGCTGTTTTCAACAAAGCTATTCCTGCCTTAATGAGATAAGCAGAGAACCAAGTGACCTGTTTTACCAAGTGGTAGGACCAAAGTCTCTTGAGAAACTCAAATGCAGACACATCTCACCCAGAGTATCAGGCACAAAAAGAAACGTGGCTCTCAAATACAGGCAGAAGTTTGAAAATAGAGATTGCCAATATGTCTTTCACTTGGATGTTCTCCTTTCTGGTACCAGTTACTGTATCTCTGTAAGGCTGCACAAAGAAGGGTCTCATTTTCAGGCATGGGTTACTTGTCTTTATGTCACAGCAACCACGATTCCACAGACTGAAAACATACTTTCTTCCAAATGCATTTTGGCACGGCCAGGGAAGAAAACAGTCCTGTTGCTGTTCAAAAAGGCTGTCCCTTATCTCTAGAGATTCCAGATAAGATGCTTGAGTGTCTGCAGCAGCTCAGCACATTTCAAGTAGCAGCCTAATGGGGAGGTTAGAGTTGCCTTGAATGAGGCTGTGCTGTCTGTTGGGCTGCTCCCCTTATGAGGTTGATCTGTGCACAATTGTCACCTCTCTTCTACCCCTGGTTTTCATGCCTGAGGCATAGAGAGGTAGAAGTACATAAACCTGGGAGAAAAACAAACCATATGTTAACTCTGGGAGAATACATAAACTCTGGGAGAAACCTTTAGTTCCATCTCCATGTTTACCACCAGAATGGCAAAAAGCAAAAGCACTTAGCCAAGCTACCCAGTTCATTACAACATATTTATATCATAACAGGCCTAAACACCCTGCCAAATAACAATAGCAAGATTAAAACCAATGCACTCCTTTCACAGATCTATATCAGCTAGTGTTTATTTCTGTTGCATGGAGCACTAACATCTCTAAGTTATTTTTACACCCACTCCTCCCTGCTGACCACTTTCCTCACTCCAGTGAATAATGTTTCCAGGAGCTTTAATAAATTTTGGAGATGAATCAGACCACCAGAACCTATTCAGACTCAAGGAGCTCTAGGAATACCAACAAGTTCCAGAAAGTATTCTGTAAAGGTCTGATGCTAGGATTTTCTACATCTCCTCTGCTTTCTGATCCACAACATCTGGCTCCCTGAGTTTCAGCAGCTCAAACATCTGTCTCCCTAAAACATGCACCGAGGAACATAAAAGTCTGAGAAACATATAACTCTCACTAGAGACAGAGATGATGTAAAAGGCACGACTGTCTCCTAAATGAGGGCACATAGCAAGGAGAAGATAAATATGCTTAAACCTGCCATATTCTAACAAACCCTACAATCTACAGCATCAATTACAAGCCAGTGTCACTCAGAGCAGCCTCAAGGTTCCTTTAAACTGTACTAAGGATGGGGAAGAGGAACAGAGGGAGCTTAAAATTCCCTCCAGCCAGGGCTCAGTATCAAGCTGTTGACCATCAACACAAGATATTTGCACCAAGACGTTTGCTGGTCTGCTGAAACCAGAAGCTGCTCACAGAAATTCCCCCATGCATATCTACAGCAACCAAAAAGGAAACTGTCAGGTGAAAAAATCCTGTTCCCCCACACTGCCAGGCATTGTGAGAAGGTACCATACCTGTATGTGACATGCACTGCAGTGCCAGGTTCATCTCTCTCCCAAATCAAAGCCACTCTGTTCGGAGATTTGTCAACGTGTTGATCCAAGCAATTTACTGTAAAAAAACCCCAAAGGTTTAAACAAAGCCTGATCATACGAAAGGTGCTTTGTAAACTTAGCTTGATAAAGTGCAACAGCAAGCAAGTGCAAGATGAAACATCAGTTTTTAGTTTGTTAGGCACACAGTAATGTATAACAGAGGAACTGAGAGCATTTGCAGCTCTAGTAAAGCTATACAACAAATTCTACACTTAATTGGCACAGCTGCCCTAGAAAGGGATACCCATGAGAGGCCATGGCCAATTCAGCTCAGCTTACTGCCACTGGCTAAACTTAAGCCAGCCCAAATCCTTCTCCTGCTCCCAGCAGACAAGACACCCTTTTGATGTTTTTGCCCCCCAGAGCACCACTTCACTACAGAACTCAGTCAGTCTTCCCCAATTGGCATATTTAGCACTGCACCATTTGGATTTTCTAACTAAAGCTCATGTGAAAGATTTTTATTCCAGGGTATAACAAAGAGCCAAACCTCAGCTAACTGAAAATATCTAAAACTGTAGGATCTATGGCAAACTCAAAGTTCAGACATCTAAAAATTGCCAGACCCCTGGGAAAGATGAATGTGTCTCAGGCTGTGTACTCTACCTCCTAAAATGTAAAGGTATAAAATTACCTTTTAAAGATGTATCTCTCCCCCTCAACAACTTGAAGTAGAGGACGTAGAGAGAGCACCCAACCTGAAGAAATATATAGGATCCACAAAAGAAACCTTCCTGCATGTCTAGTAGCAACTTGCCTGATAGTTAGAGAGCACCCTCATAAAATGTTAATTCCAGGCCTATATGACCCTTACTTATTCCATTGTTACTTTATTTCAATAGGCAACTAGTCAAGGACACTGCTGTATGACTCAGAGAAAACCTTTTTAAAAATTGCTGGATTTCAGATCATATTTCCTGGAAATATTAATACCGATGGGAAAGGATTTTATTTTTTCCGATAAATTAAGTGCAACAAAAACTGTGCTGTAGCAGCTTTGCTGTTCTCTGATCACACCATCATACCACTACACACAGGAAACGAGCCCCTAAAGGTGCACAGAGAAAGAAAACCCTCGGAATTTAACACATTTCATTAAAAGACCAATAGTTAGTCTCGAAAATTTGAAAAAGTGTTCTTCAGCTCTTTCAAGTCTTTTGTTTTTAACGCAAAACCCTGCAGCAGTACTATAAAAATAAAGGACACAAAGCCATTTCTTAAGCCATCCTAAGATACAAGAGGACAAAAGCTCTAAAGGGGAATGCTTTAAGCAGTTATACACTGGTTTCTTCTGCCTGTGTTCACTGCTGTGGTTTGGTCCACAAGTAGCAACTCCCACCTCCAAGCTCCTTGCAGCTACAGCCTCACATACTGTGCCACACTACAACCAATCACATGAAGTGTCATTCATTGCCCAAGCAACTTTTCTTACTCGTGAGCAGCCACACAAGCCTTCAGAGGGAATTTCTGCTGCAGAACACCCCAGCTGACCCAAGTGGAAGCTTTAGCTCTGTGCTCAGTAAGAATCACAGATGAACTAGAGCCAAATGTTATTATTTCCTTCCTGATCTCAGGCTTACAAGAGCCGTTTGCTCATTTTACAAAATAAAATTTAGTGACCTTCCCCTTACTACTACACCCTAGTGGTTTCTCCATACATTTTCTTGCTTCCTTAATGCTCAGGAACAATTAATTCATCTCAGTAAGACAAGCTCCCAGGAATGTGTCCTGGTGGGAAATGCAGTAGTTTGCCAGGTTATTCTCCTGGCCGGGAGTTACAGTGCAATAAATCCAGAAGCACTGAAGCTCACAGTTCCTCAAAATCCTACTGCAAGGGCCCCCAAGCAAAGAGCATCAGATGACTCAGTTGTTCATGGCTGAGCTGTGTTGGGAGACGTGCACACAGGATGTTCTGGATCAGGGACCTGAACTATTGCCATGTTTCTGCAGCCAGTGTTCAAATCAAGAGGTGAAAGGACAAAACCAGAGCCTCCTAAAAGAAAAACAGCCACTTGGCTGTGGCAAAGTACTGCCATCATCACTTGAAAAGAAAACCAGCAACAGCAAACCTGTTTAATTCTGTGCATCTGTTTCAAAGGCCTATAATTTCCTTTTATGTATGCAAAGAAAACTAAGTGGCATTTTCTGTCTGCTGAGAAACCAGACCCAAGGCCAAGCAATACCTGGACGTCAAAGATCTGACATGGGATCCAAAAGAAAGCATTGATCCCACTCTACAGAGGAAAGAAGATCCCTAAAAATCTGTGCTCAAACAAAATCTTCCTTTCAACAGGAATTAATTAAAACAAAATCTTTCTTTCAACAGGAATTAATGAAAA
This sequence comes from Picathartes gymnocephalus, assembly GCA_013390045.1. NCBI lineage: Eukaryota > Metazoa > Chordata > Aves > Passeriformes > Picathartidae > Picathartes > Picathartes gymnocephalus. Next base: position 53,356 of record WEKY01057081.1, on the reverse strand, counting down.
CAAAACCCTGGCTAAAATCCTCGGGTTGCTGGGTGCTGGAAGCTGGGCTGTACACACATCTCCATAGGCTTGGGATCCACTGATTGGTATCATCCCCTGGGAGGAGACATTTAACGCTCTCTGGAAGACCTGAGGAGGGTTTCCACTTTTGCTGTCAAAAAAAAAGTAGCCAGAGATGCTACAGTTACTGCACTACCAAACCGGTGCCCTCTCCCAGGAAGGGGAAATGAAAGTCAGAAATGTTCGTCACTGTTAAAAGACGTCACCACTGAGTGGTACCCTGGACGGGGCTGGGGCTCACTGCCGCTGGATGAAGCACGGCCGCAGCACAGAAGAGCCTTCAAGGCAGATAAGGCATGAACAAAACTCAAAGGCAGTCACGGCAGCCACGGCAAATTTTACTCTCCTTTCATGTTGAGTGGTGAAGTTGGAGGAAAAGACCAAGATCCTCGTTTAAAAGTAAAAAAAACCCTGCAGTTTCTGCCATAAAAGTCTGGGACCGTTCCCCACCTGTGGATCACCCTGAGACACCACGGGGCCGGACAGCAAGCGGCGTCCGCAGCCGGCAGAGCCCAACCTGGGCATCCCAGCGACGGGGCTGCGGCCGATCTCCGCAGGTCGAAGGGCGGCCGCCCGCGAGGCAGCGCCCGGGCAAGAGGCTTAGCCAGGGTTATCCCGGCTTCGGACTTCCTCCCCGCTTGCGCTATTTCGCAATTCCCGGCTTGTTTCCTCACAGCGCCGCCCAACCGAAATCCTCGTTTTCTCCCTCAAAGACGGGCGCTGGCCAAACTTTGCCCCGCAGGACGCCTCCCGTCCAGCCCGGCGGCAGCAGCGGGCGGCCCCGCCGGGGCGCGGGGGATGCGCGGCCGGGACGCCTTACCCGAGACGTTGAGGCGGCCGCCGAGGAACCAGCGGGCGGGACCAGCGGGCACGCCGGGCTGGCAGGCCGTGTGAAAGGGACTGTCCCAGCGCAGCCACCCTCGCGCCACGTCCGCCCAGAACCCGACGGGATCGCGGGCCGCCCGCT
>WEKY01057081.1:0-46153 GCA_013390045.1 Picathartes gymnocephalus | reverse complement strand
GGCCGTGGCCTCGCTGCGCTGTGCACGGCAGGGGCGGGGGCGCCCCGAGCCCTGAGAGGCTCCGCCGGAGGGAGCGGCCCCGCCGGGCGGTACCGGACGCCGTCGCCGCTGGTCCCGGTGCCGGGCGGCGGCCGAGGTGCGAAGGCACCCGCAGCGTTGTGCCGGGCCAGGCCCCAGGGGAAACCCACGGAGGGTGTCGGCCACCTCCGGGGGTCAAGTGCCACCCGAGGCTGGGCATGGCATCCTGCCCGGGGCCACCGGGTGCCTGTCCAGCATGTGGAAAGCCAGCCCTGTCCGTAGAGGTCTCTGGGGAGGGAGCGCTTCCATCGCGTTGTGTCGGGGTAACTCCGTGGTGCTCGGGTTTCAGGCAGGAGGCTGAGAGTTTCTCCTCCTCGCCGGGGTGGAAATGGTGCTTCTGTGTGCGTGGCCGTGTCTCCTGAAGCTCTGGGGCTCAGAGTCTCCTGCCATGGTGTCGGTACTGCTCGTGGCGCTCAAGTTGACATTGCTGGATGTGTCCGTAGTCATTGTGCTTTCCCTGCATTCCGGGAGGGGAGGTATCCGGTAACCTGGGTCAGACCCACTGAGGACTCTCTAGATGAACACCATGACCTTGACGTGCATCTAGGATTTAACAGGGAACCAGAACGCTGTACGAAGTGCTGGAGTGACACAGTCACTCTAGCAGCTACTTGCATGACAAATTCAGGATCCACTGTGGGTTTTGAGGAGTGGCGACTTCAATACCTGTTGGTGTCATGTTTCTGAGCAGTTTAACTCAAATCTATTTTGAATTTCCTTAGGCTTGCAAGGCGGTTTGATTGATAGAGGGAGAGGTTTCATAATTCTACTATTTCACATGGATTTCTTGTAGTGTCACTGAAAATTATTGGCTTTCAGCAACAAACTTCTCAGTGAGTCACAACAGAGATTTTCAGTCTGGGGACTTTCTATGAGTGGAATTTAGCCTCGTGTTGTGTTGCGTTGTGCCACAGGGTGTGCTACTTAATGCTCCCTCAGCAGCAGTGCTCATAGGTGCTGTGCCTGTACAGGTGCTCTGACTAAAGAGCGTCAGTTCAGTGTCAGTGTGTCACCACATTTCAGTGTGCTGCCTTCTTTTCAGAGTATAAAGAGGGGCAGAATAGGAATTATGTGTTAATGTTTTGACTCTTTTCCTTTGTGTGCCAGTGATCATCCAGCTCATAAGGAGCATTCTCATGGTGATACAGGTGGAATCAGAAACTTCTGAGATGCGGTGCTCATGAGTGGTGTATGTGGTATTCACGGCCGTTACTGCTGTGTGCTTCTGTGTGCTTTGTTATAATCTTACTCCTTCAGGAGTAGGCTAAGTTCCTCTTTCCTGGCAAAATAAAACACTGGAATCTCTTGTAGGACACTGTTACCAGGGTCATTCTTGGGGACACCTGCCTAACCTTTCTTTTTTTTTTTTTTTGGAATAGTCCTCAAGGGAGAAGTCAGATCCCTATCAATGCTCTTGGTCCTTCAGAAGGGAGCGTAGTGTAGTGTTAGGAAATCTATTCCATCAGCCCCCAGAGCTGATGCTAATGAAATGGTACTCATGGCCCATGTGTGGATTTCCTTCCCTCTCCATCCCCAGTGTTTGTTGGTGAAGGTGAGTGTTATCTCCATGCTGCAACAGGCAGCCTGCAGCTCTCCTCCAATGGAAGAAGTTGGCAACTTGTTTTTCAAAGCAGGAATAATCAGACAGATCCAGGAAGAGGCAAAACCCTCTTTCTTCTACATCTCTAGTGTATAAATCTGTTCATGCTGTTTCTTGCTCTCTCTTATGGAAAGATTGACACATCACTTTATAATTTATCAGGTAGCCCACTCTTTTCACATGGATCTTGCTGTGGGCTCATCTCTTCAATTGTGTCCTTTTAGTTTTTTGCCTTAGTCTTATCTATGTGTGTATCAATGTGCAGGGTCCAGAAAAACACTTGGGGAGCGGCTCCTCATACTGAGAAGCTCCTAGGTTAGATTTGTTTGCCTGAGCGCCACAGTGACTTTCTGGAAACATTGATTCACTTTGAAAACAGAGCAGAGGACAGAAAATAGGCCCTTATAGAGGAATAGGTGTTTATAAGGTCCTCAAGGACTTTGTAAACTTCCTTCATTTTTAAGGATATATGGGCTTTGAGCATTCCAAGGCACAGCCTATTATTTGCTGAAGTGATTGTGGAAGCATTTGCTAAAAAACTGTTTTACCTCTGCTAGTTTACTGAGCAAGATACAGAGTAGACACAACCAGTGCTTCCCTCCCCTTCTTCCACTCAATATAACCAAAAAGTGGGTATTCCTCTGAAACATCATGAAATCCCCTTAAATGTCATTGTGGGACACCATCCCATTGGAATAAATGTTCAGATTCCTTTGAGAAGGAGGAATAAGGAAGGCCAGCTATGAGACCTCCCTCCCTAGCCCAGAGAAAGAGTGGGAGAATCTGTTGGATATTTATTGAAGCTTTAGGGAGGAGACTGGAGGAGTGAGGGAGACGATGTGACTTTTACATGGTGCATCTGAAAATTGAGACTCCCTTGCATGTGAGAGTTTCCCCAGCTATGAACTGGACAGTGGCAATCCTTGTTGCTCAGGCCAATCCATGGTCTTCTCTACAAGAGTGCCCAATGCCTGTGGATTACACTGTTGAGAGCCACAACAGTTATCCCCAAAAATAAGGAAAATAATCTAGCAATACCAGTGTGGCTTGGGCATTAATGTATCAAGTGTTTTTTTCTCGTGAATTTTTCTGGTTTTTCGGAAACTGGTGGATGCATCACTATATTAGACATGATGAGGAAAGTATAAAACTGCCACAGTAGGTTTTTTCATGAGATTCACAATCCCTTGGTCTCTTTTGTTTTTACCAGTTCCACACTGTTTTCTGTTGGGCCTTCTTCACTACTCAAGGGCTGCACACATGGGAAAGGATCTTTTTTTGTAGTTAAGAAGGAAAATGTTGACAGCATGATGGACTGTAGAGCTAATCAAATAAGACGTATTTGGAAACCCTTTCCTTTTGGTGTCAAGCTGTGTCATCCTTAATTTGGTGAGCAATATGAAAGGAACAAACTGGATACTGGGCTGGCTCCAGCTGGATAGGTGCAATGGAGAGCAGAGAATGCCTGTGGGCACAGATTTTCTCCTGGAGGAAATAAGGCATCTCAGCCTTCAGAAGGAGATGTGGTGTCAGGTGTGGCAGATGGAAGTGGATTCCTCTCTGTCCGTGCAACCGGAGATGTTGTCAGGCCCACTGTCAGTCCTGGAGCTGCCTGGGTACAAAGCTTTGGTGGCCTCCCAGTCAGACAGGAAAAGACAGAGGGATAAGGAGACACTGATGTCTGGCGAAAAGGTTTTGATTATAGGATCATAAAGTCAGCTGCGGAGGCCATCCCCCCGGATTGCTCCAGTTGTTTCTCTACCAGTGACTAGGAGATGATGCTCAAGTAAAGGCTAAGAAGACAGGCACACTGTGCGTGCCCTGGTTACACCCCTTAGCACCTTGGTGGTGCAGGATGCAGTTTTTCAGCCTTTTTATTTGTTGGCCTGAATAATTTTCTATGTACACAAGGTGTGACCTGTGTGCTAAGAGCGCTCTGTTGTGAAACCCAGCTCTGCATTCCTATGTGTATTCCTCTCTTTTAGCCAGTTACTACTTTTAGAGAAACTTTAGTTTTATCCTGGAACATCCTAATTTCCAAGGCCTTTGGCCTGGTACCACACATGTCTATGTGCTTGTTGAGTCTTTCTAAAAGCACCTAGCTTTTCCTAATAGATCTATAAATCAGGGTTTCTCCTTTCTGCCTGCCACTTAGTTTAATTTTTAATCTTCAATTTTCTCAACATGTGTGTGTGGTGGTCTGATTTTACGGATCCTCTACAGAGCTCTTCAAAATAAATAGCAGCCAAAAATCCTTGGCATCTTCTTTCTGATCTTTCCTTCAGTCAGTCTTTCTATTTCTTATCTGTCCATCATTTAGCAGACTGGCTGGCTGGCCTCTGGTCAGGTATGGGTGGAAAAAAAGTAGATTTTTATCCATAAGAATTTACTTAATCTCTTTTACATCATCAGGAAAAAACATCATCACTTGGAATAATTTGTACTTTTTTCTTCTTTTGCACATATCTTCCATTCTAAAAATCTTCTGTTGGCACAATAAGTCAGAATTAAAATGAAGTAGAAACTGCACTGGCCAAAGAATTTTCTTTCTATTTTTTTTTTCTTTAATGGTGATACATTTCTGTTCAACAAAGTGGAATTGTTTGTAAGTTATATTTAAAATTCCATCTTGGTAATATATCCTGATCTGCATGAGAAAACTGAAGTTCCCCATTGCCTCCTGTTTCCTAAAGGCGCAGGCCATCTGTTCTCACATGGCAAATCACTGTTGCTGCTTTATTCTGGTCTGATGGGGTAGCTTTACTATTACATTTTTTCCATTTAGCCTTGATACAAAATTATTTCTTTATCTCCTGTGAGTCTGTCTGTTTATTTTGTAGTATGTAGTACTCTTTCTCCCCTGGAGTGACCTGGCCTTTTTCTGTGTACCTTTTCCATGGACCACTGGAGAATGTGCCTGGGTAGCTTTGTGTTCACCCTTGAATCCGTTCATCCTTGTTCCCTACCGTACCTCTGAAACCTGTTGCTTATCTTTGTTTTTTTGGGTTCCATTTAAATACCTTATAATCCTGAAACTGCTCTTTCTGTGTATATGTGTGTGATATTTCTTCTAAAATTCAGCCCATTTTTTCCCTGAACTTGTGGTTCTTTGTGAGAGTCTGCCTCCTAGCACCTGATGTGCCACTCCTTCCCTTAACTGGTCTATAGCTTCTTGACATGCTGCCTAAATTCTAAACAGCAGATACATGGCCTGCTCACTGAAACAAGGGTATGGTGTAGCTGTCTGATACTTTCACCTTCACAGAGGCATCAGCACAGTGCTTCTCTTGATTGGGCACTCTAATAAGTTGTCTGGCTTGTTTCCCTCATTTCATGAAAGTTGCTTGTTTGCTTCCTGTAGCACCTCAGCCAGAGAATAGAAGTCACCTTTGTGGTGACATTGTATTAGGAGACTTAGACTTTGCGGTCTAATTATGTCTTGAATTATTTAAACAGAATCTAGCTGCATTAGACTTCTTAAATTTACTAGTTTACGAGTTGTGCAAGTATTTTATCGAAACTAACTTTGAATTTTGTTTTCCTTGGGAAAAAAAAAAAAAAAGTTGGCGTCAGGCACAGTTGCTCCAGTNTAACTTTGAATTTTGTTTTCCTGGGGAAAAAAAAAAAAAAAGTTGGCCTCAGGCACAGTTGCTCCAGTGTTTTTAAGCAGAAGAAACTGAATCCTGATCTCACAGAAGGCCAAGAGCTTCCTGCTGTGGAGACAAACACAGAGCACAGCTTGACTGAAGCTGAAGTGCATCTGAGGTACTGCTCTTCCATTGTTCTGCCAGTTGTATTTGACTGACCCTACAATCAGCCCTTCCTGACCAATTCAGGAAGCTCTAAGCCAAGGAAATACCCTTACTTGTTAGGAAGAGGAATAGTTTTTCTGCTAGTACAGGTCACTGAATCCATGGTGGCCCACTGCCCCATGGTGGAACCCTACATACACATTCAGAGCTGGGAGGAGAGAGGGGAACTGTTTCTCTTCATTTGAGGCAGATTTTTAGATTGGCTAATTAAGAACTGGAAGCTGTGGATCCAGCACTGGGGTCTATAGGTTTTATGGGCTAATGTATGTAATATGATGTAACAGTGCTCCCATTAATACTCACCTTTCATTCATTAGCGTCTAAGCACCCAAAATGTGATTTTTGGGTGGGTGTTGGTTTGATTTTTTTTGTTTGGTTGTTGTTGTTGTTTTTTGTTTTGTTTTTTTGGTTTTGCATTTAGTAAAATCTGCAGTAGCTAAAACATGCCTTTTTAGAGGTGCCCAACCTTGGTCTAAAAAGAGAATCCACCATCTTTCTTGTTCCAGATCCTGTCCTTAAGGAAAACACCCATGAAAAACTAATTTGCACTTGTCAGGCTTCAGCTTCTAGCGGAAGATAAGCTAGAATGTCAGAGCCCTTCACTTTCTTAAATTTTCATAGTAGGGAGGTACTAATGCTCCATTACATTTCCTTGCTTTTTGGTGTTTGTTTGGGCTAAGTTCCATGCATTCTAGAGTTTAGTTTTTAGATGGAAGGCCCCTTCCATCCTTTTTTTCTGATCCAGGATTTTTAGTAGCGATGAGGCATGGATTACTGGACTCTACTGTCTCTTGCCAGTAGGCAAGGACAGAATTGCCTCCCCTTTTTTTGTGCTTCTCTCTGCAGCAATGCTCTGCTTGGTATGCATGACCTCTGTGACTTATTCATAGATGTCTGAGCATGAGATTGCTTCTGTTAAGAAGCATTTTATTGAAGACGCACCTTTTTCTTTCTGCTGTTCCCCATGTCTATGAAGAAATAAGGAATGTTTGCTCCTCAAGCAGAGACAAGGCTTACGGGGCTTTGTCCATTGAGCCAACAGGACAAAAAAGAAAATGTAAAAGGTGGAAATGCAAAGGGCGGGCAGTCAAGTAGTTTGTCACTCTTGTGGCAGTTATGTGAGGGAAATGACAGAAGCCATTTGGTTTTCAGGGCTCAGAGCTATCTGGTTGCATAGGTCCTGCAGCATCTTTTCAAGTCTGGTGGCAGCTCAGGAGCTGGTATTTCTGGTGTGCTTGTTGCTTCTTTTGCAAAACACATTTTCTTTAACCTTGCTGCCTGTGTTTCTGGTTGGGATTAGATGATATATTTTTTTTTCCCTTTCCAAACATCCCAGGCTGGACTTGAACCAGTAATTGTTCTATCTGTGGAGTATTTATTATTAGAAGCATTCACTAGGAGCCAGCTTACTCTGGCAAGCTGAGCACAGAATGCACAATTACTCATTGCAGTTTGAGATAGGTTTGAAAAATTGCTATGAACATTGACCAAGTCACGTACAAAATTTACTTTTCCAGTACTTTACTATAGCTATGAATAGAAAATCATTTTTACAGTAAAATATGGCATAAGGTTAATGATGCTTTTTTGTAGAAACAAGTTCTGATCATATGTGTTCTGTAATAGGATATTCTCAGAATCCAGTTACTTGGCATACCACTGGAAAATTAAGGATCAAAGTATAAATGTGGTTTATGACGATGAATATGTCCAGAAGAACACATTTTTAAGTTTTGTTGGGGGTTTTATTGGTGTGTTTTTTGATTGTTTGTATTGGGGGCTTTGTTGATTTTTAGGTTTTTTTGTTTCCCTGACACAACAAGCTGGTGTAAAATCTGATAGCAGAAGGAGAAGGCACAAGCCTCAGTCATAGAGCTGCTTAACTCCACAGACAGGAAAACTCCTGGATGTGAAGCAATTGTTTTCATGTCCTGGGAGAGTGCAGGCAGGTACTGACAGTTGTGAACTAGATGGTATCCTCGGCACACGTAGAAATTGCTTTTATAGAGGTAGTCCACACCAGCTTGTAAAGCTCTCCATAATCTTGGTTACACCCTTGTTCCTAGGAAACTGACTCACAAAGCAGTGCAGAATGAAATGAAACAGATCATGCTTGCATGTATTTTTGTATATTTATCTAGGATGTTCTTGCATAGACTAAATATCAACACTGGAAGCAGTGCACAGACTGTGAGGGTGCAATATCCCAGGGATTCTTTTGTTGGAGGCTCTTCCTCAGAGGCACAAGCTTGAGCTGTTACAGCATTGCTGCACCAACAATTTTCAAAGGAAAACTAGTTGACATCTGTGTGGACTCTTGGTGTGCTCTTGGGTTGCGTCATGCAGCAAGAGTCTTATGGAAAGAATGGGGATTTTTCATGTCAGTAGGGAAGAGAGTGTGTAGTAGAGAGGAAATATGGAATTTGCTAGAATCAGTACAGTTACCTGCAGAAATTGCTGTGATAGGTTCCCAGCCCACACGAGAGGCACTATGGGAATCTGTAGGAGTTACCCTCCCCAGTGCAGCTGTAAAGGCTGTGGCCAGGCAGCCTCTGGGACAAGGTGCTGTTGCGACAGTGACCAGAGGCGAAGGCCAGGTTTGATAGACCCAAAGTTTGATAGGACTGTGTATAAGAAGGACTGCTCAACAGAAGAAGACAGACAATGGGAGAAGTGGGAAGCAACCCAAAATGCTGATGTAATAGGGACAATTGAAGTAAAACCGATTCTGCCAAGGAAATGTTTAATCACTCTGGCTGGATGGTTTCGTAATAAAGCCCATGGAGGAACAGAGGCCATAGCTAACAAAGTACAAAGGGTATGGATGGCTCCAGAGAATCACAGACTCTCTTTGGAAGGTGTTTAGCTATACCAGGAACTTAAATCCCAGTGAAGTCCAGTTAACTGGATGGATGTGAACACTCAACCCAGCATGTTTTCTATATGCACAAAGAGCTCAAAGAGCAGAGTAAGTGTGCTTGGTGGTGATTCCATCCGCTCCGCCTGAAATGCAGGTACATTATATACAGGCTGGAGGTGAAGTGTTAATTAAGGCATTCTTTAGGAAATCCAAATTAGAACCTGTGTGAGAAGGTCTGTGTACTGTTTTATTGTGCTCCTAGTTTGCTGTTAAAAGTTTAGGTAAGGAAAATTGAATATACCATTCTCACATCAAACAAGTAGTGATGATCAACCAGTTAATAAATTACTGGCTTCTCAGAATCCTTCATGATTTTGTTTTGGGAATCATTTAAGTATTTGCACACGGGAATCTATAACCTTGGACTCTACCCTGTCGCAATCTTGTTAGTTTTAATTCTGTTAAGTTTGTTATTTGTAATAATGTTGTAGTGGTTCAACACCTAAAAATTGTTTTCTTTTTCCCTTTACTACATTAGCAGGTATGCTTAATTAAGAGAAAGGAAGAACTGTTGAGGAACACACCTGGTGGAGGTAGCTGGGTGTGCAGCTGCAGTGGGAGCTGCAGGTTGTACCCTGGATGGCAGGAAGTGTCTGGAGGCCCAGGCAAGGGGCTGTGAACTGGTGCCACCCCTTTGCCAATCAAAGGGCATGTGGACCTGTAGGGCTGGCTAGCTGGTTCATCTAGAGATTCTGTAGAACCCAAATAAAACAGAAGAAGACCCTAGATGAAATATCCCCATTTACCAAGAGGTACGTGCAAGGGGCATGAAGAGCACGAGAGGAGCACAGCTTGTAAGGGCACAAAAGTCCAGTGGTGCCAGTGTGACTCCCAGAGTGGTTCCTGAACAGTCAGACAGGAACATTTCCTTAGCCAGCTGTCTGCAAACTAAAAAGGGGTGGGACAGAAGATCCGAGAATGAAACTGTAGATTTGCACGCAGCAGAGGAAGGATGAACCTGCTCCCCTAAGCATGCTCCAACTAGGGGGAAGAGTTCTTTACAAAAATGGGAAAATGGTTACAGAAGGGCTGTAGAGGGATGATTAAAGTGACTAACAGTTGGCATGATTTGTCATGTTTTTGTCAGTCCTAGGAAACGTCTTCTGTGTAGTAACAAATAGAATCTCTGTTGTGATCAGCACTGGGCTTGAAGACTGAAAAAATTTTGTCCCATTTAGTCTGATATGACATCAGTGCAGCAAGTGGCAGTTGCCCCATTTACGCTAATTTTTATTGTGAAATTGCTTGATAATATGAAGTCTACATGGCAAATCTATAAATACATGAATTTTCCTAGCAAAATACCCTGTCTTCCAGAATTTGAATCAAATTATGAAATCTCTCATGAATTTTCCTAGCAAAATACCCTGTCTTCCAGAATTTGAATCAAATTATGAAATCTCTCATCAGTAACTTACTGTTATGTTCCTAACTTCTAAGTAACTTTTGGAAAGGTTGATTTAATACTTGGTAATTATGGTATTATGCATCTGTCATAACAATTTTTGAATAGGTAAGATGAACACAGCTTTCTCTGGAATGGAGGTTTAAAATGATTGATCTCAGTCTGTGGGCCTTTTAATAACCTGATATAATAGGTTATAACAAGACCACTGAGCAACAGATGTTATCAGTTTGCTGTGTGCCTGAGTTGTTTTTTCAAGATAAAATCCTCTTCTCCAAGAGTAAGGACTCAAGGAAGGTCCTGTTGACTACTCTGAAAGCTGACTTGGAATGGCCACATTTGATGGAAGATGAATAACAGGCTCTGCACAAAAGCAGAGAGAAGGGACGGGATATGCCTGATGGGACATTTTGCATCACCTGAGGATCTGGTCACACTCTCATCCAGGATCAGGTGATGACAACAAACCCCTGTATGTCAGGTGTAGGTTGAGTCTGATATCCTAAGTACAACCTCTGTTTAGTTCTTGCTTTTATTCAGATATATTTGTTTTGGCTGCCAGCAGACTACTCAAGCTTTTCAGTAGTGATTTATATTGATTTTGCAGGTACATATACTTAAGCTACAATTAAATGCATTGTAAGCAAACCATAATGTTTGCCTGTTATATTAGTAGAGGTTGAGCTGGTTATGATATCAGAGGGATTTCCTGGTGTTGGATTTAATGTTCTGCTTGTTTCAAATTTGGAGCAACTCTGTCAACGGAGATTGGTGGAAGATAATAGACTTTCATTTCAAATTCTCCTGCTCCCCATTGTTCTACTGCTGAGATGTACTTGGGGAGGATTAGGATCACATAAACCCCTGGCAGTGTAGGCATGCTTATCTGGTGTACATTCCTAATGATTTGTTGTCATAATTACTTGTGCTGATTCTCCCTGCAGATAGGTGGGTTTGGCACAGAAATTACTGGTGTGTCTGACTGCTCTGTAATGTGTGTGAATGCAGTCTCTGGCAGTGTGGTATTGTTAGTTTGGGGGTTTTGTTTGATTTCCTGAAGTCCTATGCTGTTACTTTCACTGTGCAGGCAGTGATAATTCAGTTGGCTGTGCAACTGGGTAGCCATAATAATGCTGTCAAGGTGCATCTGTTACCACGTTTAATATGTATGTTCTGCTCAGTGCAGCCTCGTGTTAGCAGAGAATCTGGACCTCGATTGATTGCCGTCTGTCTGGATTGCTGCTTTTTTTGTTTGTTTTCCCAGTCACTCCTTAATGGTCATAAACCGTTCAAAGATGAAAAACAGTCCCAGCAACCTCACCTTTAGATGCTTTGATTTTTATAGAAGTGAAATGCTGTGAACAGCAAGTCCAGAATTTCTAAGGCTGCTGCTATTCCCTGCCTATGAGAAGAATATGTCACGGAGGAGACTTTAGGCTGCCGCTGATAGGAATTGTGCCTGCTCTCTCAGCAGAGTTTGCTGCAGCAGGGGCAGGCAGTGAAGGAATAGATGTGTCTTCAAGGAACAATTCAGAACCTTATGAGTTCCTGCTGTCAGACCTACCCTAACAGTGCATGGCTTTTCATTGCTGCTTCAAGTTCAGCAGGGAGTATGGTGTATTCCAGGGCTGAGGGGCTGTTAGTCCAGTGCTCTGTATATTTTTTAATCAACTTCTTTCCTGTACTGTCATATGCATTCCTACCCTGGCAACAGAATGCCAGTGCACAGTACAACTTATTTATACAAAGATTTAAGGGTTTTTTTGCTTGCTTCAATGTGAGTGATTTAATTTTTACAGTTGGTATTGCATGTTGGAAGGAGATGATGTTGGAAAAACAGTGAGGCACACTGAGTCCATGCAGCTACTGCTGCCATTAACTGAACCCCAGTGCTGCTGAGCAGTGGCACTTGGAAACTCCACTGGTATTTGTTTTCTTACTTCTAAGCATGCTCAGTCCTACTTATTGTCGTTTCATCTTATTCTCCACCCGATCTGTTTCATTCCTGTTCATGTTGGGAACAGCTAAATTATGCTTAAATCCTATTTACAACTATTTTTTGATTGTTCCTCCCAAGCAGGTATTGGACAGGGAGATTGATCTGATTTCTAGACTGCAGTTTATTGGGTTACTTCTTCTGGTTTTGCAGATATCCAAATTTGTCTCACTCAAAAAAAAAGCTGTAGTTTGCATCAATGTTCCATAACACCTCTGGAATCTGCTCTTAAGGTGGGTCATGCTCCTAAGGTGGTTCATGGTGGGGAATTTGGTCAAGTAAAGGGGGTCATGAGTTACAGCTGTCTAAATTGTTCTAATTTGTAGACTTCCAGAGGTAAGGATGTGTCCTGAAATAAAGTGGGATGTTGCAATTCCTCCACAGTGAGATTAAGACATTTAAGATTATCCAGGACCCTTAATAAGGTGGTGAGAGACAGAATTTCATAGCTTTGCTCTGCTGTTAAATAACCACCTCATGTCTGATGAGTTTTCAGCTTGATGTTTGTGTTAGTGTGGCTGTATTTTGAGCACTCCAATCATAGTATACTGAGACTGAAACAAGCTGACATAGGAAACATTTCATGTATTCATTAAGACTTCCCACGGGGTGTGCTTGGTATTTATAAGGTTAATTTTAAGGTCACTATAATCCTGTAAAATGAGGAAATATTTTTTCCAATAAAGCTGTTTAAAATTTTGCTTGCATCTAAGAGAATCTTGTAAGATAAGTGATTGGGCTGTGTATATGAGACTTTTTCCATTGATTCTTTATTTCACTGACCTCCTTGAGGGGCTAAAGGAGACATATATATTATGTATAAACTCTTTCTGCTGGAAATACCTCACCAAAACACAAGTCGGGTCAAACTGAGTCATACCACAGGCCCACCAAGGCCAGTATCCTGACCTAAGTTGGCCAGGAGTGGGTATCTAGGATAGAGAATAAAAGCTGGAAAAGCATATAAAATGACTCCTCAGACTGCTCTTGCCCCCTTAAGTGAACTGGTGAACATGGGGTTTTCACATTTCTTTATTATAAAGGCCAAGACTAAATTTATAAAACTATAAAGTTTATATGTTTGTAAAGTTTAGATAGTTGGCTGAAGGAGATGGCAGTATGGAAGAGCTGATTTCACACTTCTTCATGCTGAGGTTGCCCAAGAGATGGAATTTGGTCCTGCTACTGCCACTGTTTACTTCTCAGCTGCTTTCCTTTGTGCTTCACTTGCTATTTCCACAAAGGCATTTTTAGGGTGTCTTAGGCTTGCTCAGCTCTCTTGCATCTTTTCATGGGACAGGGGTACAATAATTTCTTGGCATTCTGTACATTTCCTACAGAAAAAGACAAACTGAAAGTTCTTTTTTTCACAGTCACTGTACTTTAAGTTATGTCTCTTTATATTCAGTGATCGATACATTTTAAACGTAAGGAGAGTGATGCTGTGTCTGGGTTGGGTAACATTTAACATGCAGAAATGATGCTCTCTGCTGTGTATTGGGAGGAGAGGTAGTGCCTTACCACTCTTCCACTGACCATCTCTTGCCTCTTCCCTTCTGAGCTGATGGTTTCTGCACAAAGGTACCTTCATTCCTTCTTCTGCTCCTTGTGATCCTCCTGGATTTTTAGGTTAATGTGTTAGGTCTTGCTATGGATGTAGGTAATGCTTGGCCCATAGGCCTGAGCGTGCTTCTGCAGTATCTGTACTGCCTCAGGAACAAAGTTTGGATTTGTGCTGCTACTGTGATCTAAAACAGCTTGGAATTTGTTTTGGACTATAATTAAATTGGCATTTGCTTCGGCTGCATTACTCTGGCAATACCAGAGCATATCTGTAAACTTAGTTCTGTAATTTCATGTTGCCAAATGGCTGCTATTCATGGTACTGCCCAAGAGGATTTTATTCTATTTCAAAGCCAGATTCCTTTAAATAACAGACATGATATCTTTGTACATATGTATTAAAATTTTGATAAAGTGGAATAGTGCATCAGGGAAAACGATTGTACCTTGCTTGGCTTTGGGTGCTCACAGACTTTCATGCTCAGTCTCTCCTCTAAAATTATTCCTTGAGATTACTTTTCCACCACAAGTCACCAGACTGAAATCTTACTATGCACATGCATGGCTAAAGTGATGTGAAGAGACCTTCAGGAGAAAGGAGGGGGTACTTATTTCTGTGTGTTAATGTTAGAGGGGTTTTGTATTTTTGTAATGTTGAAAGTTTGGGGCAGTCTATAATTAACTAACTTTTCTTTAAATACCAGAAGAAAAGCCAACACTAATGGAGATTTTTGCAGGAGTTTTCTGTCCTGTGCCTCCTGAGGTGATGTGCAGGGAGGTTGTGTGCTCAGCACTCGCTGGTAGCTTAGGGATGGCCGGTTCAGGTGTTCTGGTGAGTATAAAGGAGCCTGGGAATGACGTTTCCACTTCCTCATTAGAAGAAGCACAAATGTGCTGCCGAACACAGCAAGTGCTTTCCAGTTTCTTACTTCGGTGCCTGATGATTGAAAGCACAGCTACCCCATACAAATGCAGGACTCTCTCAGTGAGAATTCAGAACATTTTGCAGCACCTTTCTTCTGAATCTCTTTAATACCCAGTTTTTTCTTATTTCTCTTCTATCATTTTGGTTGTCCTTTAGCAGATGTTGGATTGAACATTTCTCAGCAGCCCTCTTGCTGAGTTAGTCTGCTGCTCTTTTTTTTTTCATGTAGTTATCTTCTATACTGGAATGAAATCTTTTGTGAAGATTTTTATAAGATCTCTTTGAGATCTTTTGCTCATGTTTTGTTTGATCATCCTTTGTCTTGCACTTCTGACATACTTCTGTCTGCTGCTTCCTTGTGCACACTACATGCTGGCCACTTCCTAGCCTTCCCTCTCAGTCCTTTTATTGCTAAAGAATGAGTTCTTTTCTCTACTTGAGCTCATAATTAACTGGTAACTTTTTTTTCCTTTTTTGGACCTGAAGAAGTATGATGGTTGAGTGACTAGCTCTAGTATTTTTTAAAAATTTGGTATTTATGTTGTTAATCTAAGTCTGCAACCAGAGTGCTACAGTAACACTCATTTTTAGAAAGGAAAATATTCATATTTTGGCAATAGAATTGCCAAGATCCATGCTTAGCAAAAGATCTGGCCTACTTCTAAAGCCGGTAAAATATCTGAGGAAGATCTTTTATTAGGCCTGTTTCACTCATTTTCTTCTAGGAAAGCCAAGTTAATGTGTTTCTGAAAGTCATTTTTGCAGAAGATTTATAACAAAAAACACTTAAAATTAATATCAGCATAGGCTATCTGGAGCTCCATGTAAAGGCAAGAAAAAGGGGCAAGATGAACGCCACAGGCACAAGTTATCTCTCTGCATTTTAATTTGATCATTTTTAGCACTTTGTGTAGGGTATGAGGAGGACTAATTTATACCTGGCTGAAGCCTTTTCTAACGGTCCCGATCTTCTCTGCTTGGTTGTTCATTACAGTGATGTGTCTGTAACCCTGACCCTGTAGAGGTCTTCTACCCTATTCAGACTTTTTGGGTTTATTGAATGCAATACCTGGCAAACCTTTCTGATTTGTGTTGGATGACATCCATTGCAGGCCATAAAAACTGCTGAGGTGGCAGCTGCTCTGCTAAAGTAAGACCCTTTCACCCGGTAACAATAAGAGCCCTTGCAACATTTTGGTATTGGATTCTCCTTGCATTGTCAAGCCCAAGAGCACTGGACTCCTGCATGATGTTGCTGGTGATTGTCACCCTTTAGTCTGTGCTGCTGACTTGGAGCAGGGTCGTGTCTGTCAGGTTATGCATGGAATGAGCTCAGGTGTTTACAAGGTGAGTTGCCTTCTTTCCTAAGAGGCTGGTTCTGATTTAGTCGTAAGTAAAACCTGTGGAAATGCAGCATGGACTTATAATGCGACCTGCAATAATTTTGTCATTCATCCCCCCTGCCCCTTTTTTTCCCCCCAGATAAATGGCTCATTTAAACTGGGAGCTACTGAAATACTCTCTGGCTGGCAAATGCAGTGCCTAGCAGCAGTCATCAAGGACGAACCAAACATGAGTGGTGGAGGGGAACAGGTCGACATTCTCCCGACCAACTACGTGGTCAAAGATCGCTGGAAAGTGGTGAGTAGCTCTGGCTTTAATGGCCCAAACAGACCTCCTCCTCTTCCTCCTGCAGTAGTACAGCAACTTCCTTACTCAATCCTGGCCTCTGGCAAACAGCAGTGGAGTGGTATGGTTTGACATGTTAGCAAGATACTGCAGGAAGAAGGGTTTTAGAGTGATATTTTCAGAAGACTGCCTAAAAATCCTGCCAAAGATTTTTAGGTAGGATTGAACTGTTGCAGCAGGCTGAGTGATGTTCTAGTAGGAAACTTAGATTTCAAATTACTGTGGCAAGGAATACTACAGACATGACTATAAATAAATTGCATTACAATAAAATAACGTCAGCCCAAATGTTTTGGGTTGGAATGTCAGCTACTTCAAGAGTCAGAAAGTCCATGATTACTAGCTGGTTCAACTTCTGTGTAAATTTATTGGGATACTTCTTAAAATTTTATCATCATATGTTAAGAGTTTTAGTTCTTATCTCATCCGTTGTGCAAGCTGGAAAGGCTTTGCTTTTAAAATGCTGAAAAAACATTTAAGTCCCATGTGTACCATTGTCTCAATTTTTAACTGGGATTACCAGCACTCTCTGAGTCATTAAACTCCCAGCAGAAGCCTCACTAGTTTGAGCTACAAGTGGTTTGCAGTAGTAGCGCTGAGTTGTTCTTCATGCTGACTGGCTGTGGTACAGTGACCCTATGAGTTTTGCAGTGGAGTGTGGAGAGCAGAGTACTAAAGAAACTTGGTCCCTGAATTCACTTCAGTTCCAGGCTGTGGATAGGTTATTTTTCAATAGCCCGCTTCAGACAAAACATTATCCTTTTCATTAGACTTGACCCGGGCCTGTATCCCTTTATTGACCTAGGCAGTTCAACTGAGCTCTGTTCCTGTTGCTCCCCACTGCCTGTCTCTCTTCACTTTGTTTCAGCTTTCTCCACAGCCTTCACTTTCCTGTCTGGCCTATTGCTGAACAGCCTATTTATACTTAAGCAATTCAACTGTTCTTTGTTCTCCTTGCTTCTTGAGAGCAGATGGAGAAGCTCAGTTTTCTCTGTGATTAGACACCAAAATGGAGACAACCCCTTTGCCCCTCCCAAAGCTTTCTGTCACAGCTAAAGGAAAGCTTTGCTGTGCTCCTGCAGCTCTAGATGGGAGCACATGTACTTATTTTGGAGGGATTATCTATGGGGCAGGTTAACTGACATACAGGACTTGGAACATGCCCCGTGCTTACCAGTGTCTCAGAAAATAATGGTTGCAGCTTTTATCTGTTCATCGCTGCACAAATGGAAATTTCCCCAGAGCTTAAAATTTCGTCAGATTGGTGCATGTTCTTTGCCAAGCTGAATTTCAGCGCTCTCCTGATGCCTTTGCTTCAGGTGCATGATTGCTAATACTCATTCCTTCTTCACAGGAGGAAGAACTCGTTTATACTGAGGGTGGCAGAGGACTGGAACAGGCTGCCCAGGGAGATTGTGGAGTCTCCCTCTTTGGAGACATTCCAAACCCACCTGGATGGGTTCTTGTGTCACCTGCTCTAGGTGACCCTGTATTGGCCGAGGGGTTAGACTAGGTGGTCTCCAGAGGTCTCTTCCAACCCAAACAGTTCTATGATTCTGGGATTCTCTGTTCTCCTTTACCTTGGCTAACTTTAGCTTGTACCATTCCTTCTTCATCAATCTTGGAGTTTCTCCTTCACAGACAGGAGTGCTAAATATTCTGTAAATGATGGCAGTATTTTTGTAACAAAGTCTAAACAAAGTAACTTCGTTCTTGGCAACAGCAGAACTCTTAAAAGCACCAAAAACTCCAAATAAAGTCTAAAATATGCTCAGTGATGATCACAGGGAACATTTCACACCAATTTTAAAGTTGGTAGAGGCACTAAATGTGGGGTTCAGTTTTTCATTGTTGCACGAACCTGTGACTGGGGCTCACTAGAAGCTCTACCCACTAACTCTGCCTTAGAAAAGATAGAAATGTGCAGTTGTATTGTCAACAACAACTACCTCTAATTAGAGGAATAACCTTTTATGTTTTATAATGTCTCATAGTAGCCTTAAATACTGCAATGAGGTCATTGCCCCACTTGAAGGCTCTGAAAAATGACATGACTTGCTAAAGGCTGTAAATAGCAATGAGAAATCCTTTTTCTCAGGTCTGAGTAGAGCTGGGAGTTTGACTATGTGCTAGCTGACTTGTGCATTGTGAACCTTCATTGAACAGTCATTTCCCCAGCCCCTCCCAAAACAAAAGTGTGAAGACCCTTTCCTTTTAGGCAGGCCTTCTGTGCCTTCCCCTTGCTTTTAAGCTGGTGTGAGACCAGTCAGATCCACGAGCTGTGTGGGGCTTGGAGTAATCTGGAAAAATCAGGAAAATGCTTCTGATGGCCCAAGGAAATAGACAGTGTAGGATCAAGTGACAGAGGAAAAAGGGACTGTACCTTAAAGTGAGCATACAGCTGTAATACCAGGAGTAGCATTTTTTTCCTTTTGTCACAGATCTTTCTGAATCTAACCCAGAACATGCCAGCTCTATGGTCCAAGCTTTGCTGTGGGTGATGGATCCTGCTCAAGCAGGTGTGTGGCATATTTATGTCATGCTGGGGTGCAACTGCCAGAAGGTCTTTTGTGTAATTTGTCCTCCCAGTGTCTCTGACTGTCTCTGCTGGGCATCTGCTTGAACCTTGTAGCTCTTAGTGCTGGCATACTTCCATTATTGAGCCGATTTCTAATTTTAGATTGGTGTAATGTATTCCTTGAATTCCTTTCCTCCTTTCTGCTGGCTGACAAAGCTTTGACAAATGAAGATGCTAGCTCTTTGCAGTTAGCCCATTGGTAGTTCATTTTCCTGTCACTCGAAGTCTGTAAAGTTTGGCTGTCTGACAGCAGTAATATTTTTGTTCTTATTTATGAAAAAAGAGATGGAGAGGGTGTGCTTATGGTTTTTATCAAAACTTGTAGGTTTAGAAGTATTCTTTTGAGTCATCATTCTTTACTTGCAGATATTTTTGATGCTTTGACTAGATGAAATTTAGACAGTACTGGAACCAGATGACTTTTGCTGCTTTCCCAGAGGGTCTTGATCCACATGTGCTCTGAATGATGTGAACAGCTTTGTTCAGGGGAGGGAACAAAGTCAAACATAACTTGTACTTGCTTTGAACTAGGTATGGATGTTAAAGCTGAATTTTGATGTATCTCTTTATTTCACATAAATGCCTTTTACTGGGGATTCACAACTGACACTTATTAGCAAGACGGAGTTGGCAGCTCCTGCACTGAGCTTTGAACACAAGTTCACTCGTGTACATGTGTATGTTCTTTTGCTAGGTGCAATCCGTGTTTTGTTTTCTTTCAGGTTTCTGAGCTTCTTGATCTACAGCTCTCCTGTTTATTTTGGAAACCTTGCTGGAAACCCCATAAAACATTTGTGGATTCTTTACCTTGTCTTGCTCAGAAAGGCCATTTATGATTCCAAGGGGGAATCTGGGACAAGGAAGGTTCTTTGTCAGACTTGGGGCCTGTTTTGGTCTCACTCTGAATTGCTTTAAATGGGCTTTGACAGATCTTCAGATGATTTAGAATGTGGCTGGCTGAATTCTTGGTTGGCTTCTCAGTTCATGCCTGTTTTAGCTGAGTTTGTTTCCTTTGAGATCAGATCCAGTCCTCTTAATCAAGCTGAGTGGACTCTGGAGAATGGTGACTTTGAAGTAAGTCAACTGTTCCTCAGCTCTTAAATCAGGTGAGGCCTACTGGCCGTTTCTGGGTCAAGTAGCCCATTGATCTGGGCTGCAGGAGTTGCAGGCTTGGCTATACAAGCGCTCCTAGAAGACAGCCACAGTGGTCACTGTTTGACCTTGTCAAATCTTTGAAGTCTGTGGATGACAGCCTTGACCCTGGCTGAGTTCACTAAAGGTTGCTGGCTTTTCATTTGGTCCTTTGCCCTGGATTTAGACCACACATTCCTGTTCCTTTACATTGCCACCAATCCTGACACTGAACCATTCCTGCCTTGGTCCTGGAATGTTATGCTGGGGCGGTCTAGTCTTTATATAATACCCTTGGAAGGCAGACTTTGTTTAGAGCACTGATATTGTACTTGCTTCTAGAATAAAAGATTAAATTTGTATTCAAGCCTATTTTTGGCTGGGGTTGTGTGTTGCTTTGGTTTTTTGAACTGTGTCTGAAAGTACTGATTTCTGCTTAGTGAGAAGGCTGTGTGTTGCTGTTGTTGTTTTGGGGTTTTTTTTAGTAGGGTTTGGAAGATTGTGCTGCAAGAGTCTTTTTCAGTATAAATCCAAAATATTTCAGAATATTTAAAGGAGACTTCAAAGGGAGCCATCTGTGTCCTGTGTAATTCCTGATGGTCTGTGTCCAAATCCAAATACCTACTTGTTTGATCAGACGAACTGTTCACTTGATTCCACAGCCTGGAATAGACATCTGGACACTCAGGTCACACAGGGGCTCATGCAGCTAGGTGGAATGAATCCTGCTGCTGTTGGCAGCCTGTATCCCAGTCATGACAGTAAATGGGCTGGTAGAAGGTAGGAAACAGGACCAGAAGAGAATATCCCCAGGGCAGTGAGGCTTAACATGGGCTGATGACTCATGATTACCGCTTAGGTGATCCTAGTTAGATGTTTCGTTCTCTTCCTTGACTTTGTGTTTGCAGTTTCATTATTGGTTTGGAGTTTTTGGAGTGGTATGTGCCCATCTCTTCTTTGCGTCCAACAGAAGGCTGTGCCGAGTTCACCTTAGAAAGTGAACTTCCACAGAGCACCCAGACAATGAGGCAACAGATGTGTCATAGGCCCCTGACCTAAGCCAAGACCTTGACTTAGAGCAACTTGCTCTTGAACAAAGGAAAGGAAATGGCTGCTGATGGCCTCCGGATGTTGCCAAAAAATCAAGAAGTATGGCAGTGCTAGTGGTGATGTTGAATAGATGGTACCATCTGGTGTGCTGGGAAAAAGTATGCCAGAGAATAATTTCCATAAGAGTGTGAGCAAGGATGCAAGGAAGCAAAGGCAGCTTTGACAGCCTTCCATTGCCTGGAATGTGTGTGTAAAATCAGTTTTCTGTTTCAGCAGAAGCTCCGATTTTGATCTCATGTCATCTCCCATTATTTCTCTATAGACTTTTATGTGTCCTCCAGTTTGGCTGTTTTGCCAGGTGAGCAGTCTCAATATTGTACTTTTTTTCCTGAACATGCTTCACTGATGGACACATTCCTTTGCTTTTTCTGAGGTAGCAGTCCTAGCCTGTCCTTGGTTTTTCCTGACTCCTGATCATTCTTTTACTCCTAAAATGAATGACTCCTAATTCAGTGAGAGCCTCTAGAGCAAGGTGTTCAGCACTGTGCATCATACACGACTGGACCTTCCTACAGATCCTATCCTAGTCATTTCACTGTGTTGTTCCATTTGTATTGTAGTACTTTTGCATTTTGACAACTGTGTTGGACCATCAGAGGTGTTCCTGTTAGGGCCAATGAATGGAAAAGGATCATTATGTGTGTCTGTGCTGGCTCAGCAATATTTTTCCACAGATCTATTTTTTTAATTAATCTACACAGAGAGTCGTTTGGGTAGCCTATATTTTTTCTCCATCCCAGCTGTGCTATGTTGTGTTTTTTACCGCTGACTTTTGCTTGCTGTCTTACCCATTTTCTGCCTGAGAGTTTTTCAGTCTTCCTCAGAGTACCTCCAGATCCCAGCTTACCTTTTTGCCTTCTGTAGCTTTTACTGTCCCTTTCCCTTTCTCATTAATATATCAGACAACAGAAGATCCTGTGTACTGAATCCTGAGGTATTAGCTGACATGTTGTTGCTATGCTGAATGTAGCACTGCTTTGAAAGAAAGATTTTTAATAGCCAGCTCACTTAGTGTGAATTTCCAAGTGGAAGTAGGGCTGCACTGTATCAATTTATGAATAATCTATGGTGACCTAGTTATTGGCTGTTTACTGTGTGAATTGCCTGGTCATGAGGAAAAATGACAAGAGGTGCTCTGGACAGCAACTGTCAAAGGTTTATCAAGAAATAGCTTCAGAGGCAAGGCTGGCTGTCAGGCTGTTAATATGGAAAATACTTCTTTCTTTATGTGGAACTGTTATTCTTGACCTGGGAGCCAGAAAAGCAAATCATTTGGGTCACCTTTGGGAGGAAAAAACCATGCCCTTAGTAGGCAGGGCCCTTTGCTCAACCAACTGGGCAGATGCACAGGAGAGGCCTTTGGTGGTACAGAAGACACTAAAATATCATTTAAACCTCATTAAACATTGTGTAAGATCCACGTTTGACTATCTGTCCAACCAAAACTTCTTTTCCTCTTTAAGTGTTACTGCTGCTGTTGAAAAGAAGCAGCACTCAGGACTTCCAGAGCAGTTGTTAACAGTGGGAACAGAAAATGCTGAGGGGAAGGGCTGCAGCTTGGTTCAGTGAGCAAGTGCTAAGCAGACCAAGGGAGCCCTGATCTATCTCTGCTCTAAACCTGAATTTCCTCCTGGGCAGCACAGTAGGCTTTAAATATATGTAAGAGAAACAAATATAAAATTATTTTTCTGGCATAGACATTGACTCTTGGAACACATGAGGAGTCTGTATTATACATGATTATATATAACTATATGCACATATGCTGTCAAATCTCAGCAGAAGGAAGATCAAGGAATCACCTTCCAGGAAAGGCAAAGGATCCTGACTTGCTCTTTTAATGGCAGGCTACTCTAGAGCAGGCAGACAATCTATCTCTAGAAGGTACATATCAAATATGCTGAAACTTAGATATCTTTAGCTTTGAGTTTATGTCAACTGAAGTGGTGGAATCCTATTGTAAAACAGTCTTTAATTTTGCTCAGAGACACAAAAGGCATAGTTTGGTTGGGTTTCAAACTAAAAAGAGACAGAAAGAATGAAGCTGTACTGGTAGTTTGTACAGAACTGTTTTGAGGTAATGCAATTGGCAGTTCTTTGAAATGTGACTCTGAAGTAATTTCACTACCAGAGCAGGTAAAGCATCTTGTAAAAGATTCCAGTGGATGTTTTGTTCTGTTTTTAAAATCCTTTGAATCAGTTGTAAACTTCATTTAACTTACTTCTTGACAGATTAGTTCCAATTACCATGGTTATGTTTTACTGCAGAGGTGTATTTGTTGGGGCGCAATGACCGTTTGCATGTACCACAGTCTGGACAGTGGTTCTGCTGTCTCCTTGTAGGGTCTTTCCTTGAATTTTGGCTAGAACATCACGGAGGCAATAGGCATTATCATTTGCCTTTAAAAGTATCACCTGTCATTGCTTGCTAAGCTTGTTCTCTGTTGTTACAGCGAAGAATTTATACATAGCACAGTCAAGCGGGTAGCTGGACTTTTGCCAAGCTGTGCAGTGAAGGGATTCAGGCACAGCACAGATTGGGAGCTGAGCTTATTCTCCCTGTGCAGTTGAGGAGCTGGCTTTGTGAGAGCCAGCTTGATGTTCTCTCGTGTGTACCTTATACCAAACCTCTTTGTACTTTTCCAGCTGAAGAAGATCGGTGGAGGTGGCTTTGGGGAGATCTATGAGGCAATGGATTTGCTGACCCGTGAGAATGTGGCCTTGAAGGTGGAATCAGCCCAGCAGCCCAAGCAAGTTCTCAAGATGGAAGTGGCTGTCCTGAAGAAGCTGCAAGGTAAGGCAAAAAACCCTTTGGAAGTGCTGCAAGTCAGTGTGCATGTTAACAATTAGAATCCAAAGTTGCAAATGGTTTTTATAGTTTTCTCTTCAGCTTCCATCTATATATGAGGTCACGCTAAGCTCAGAAGGTTGTTACATTCTGCAACTCAGTTGAGATCCAACAAGAGGGACTATTTTGTCTGCTAGCGTAGAAGGATGATGAGGAGATTTAAACTGAACTATTGGTACACCGGTCTGTGCAATCTAGTGATACTGACAGGAAAATAAGGAGTAGAGGAAGCAGCATTTGACTGAAAAATGAGGTTGCCTCCCAGAGGACCTGAAGCACTGTAAGCATGACACAGTCTCCAAGTAAAATGGTTGATTAGTAGAGAAGTGCAAAAAGTGGATAACAGGAAGTACAGGGAAACTGACTGTTAGCTAATTTTTCATCTACCCCACTGTCCTGAAGGCAAAGCGTGATGTGTCTATTCTTAATGAGGGTGCAAGGGAGCTGTCTTGATGCAGTTGTTCCTGGTTGAAGGAGGGAGGCTTCTACTAAAAAGATTGATATGAAGGGATGTAAACAAGGAATTTCCAAATCTACCTGTGAGGAACTGAGAAGTGCTGTTGGCTGAAGGGCATTGTGCATGGATTTCCTTGTTAAGCCAAAGCCAGCTACTGCCAGGTACAGTTTATGTGTAATAGTATAATACATACTTGAAGGGATGCTCCTTCCTGCACGATTCCGACTTGGGCTGAGGAAACACCTTCTGCTGAAGCAGTGAGTAGGATCCTTATCACCAGGACTCATGCTTCAAAGATATTGTTGTGGCCCTATGCTTGTGTCTACCCCATTGCCTTTGTACAAAATATCCAGAGAGATGATTGAATTCGAGGGTGAGACTGTTGCAGGCCTTGTGAAATGAGTTACTCAATGTTTGTGACAGATCGCCTCTAGGTAAAAGCCAGTGAAATATTTTTGAAGGTCAAATAATTTTCCACATTTCAGCTCTCCCAGGAGGAGGACTGATAAGGCCTCTTTTGAATACTCTGGATTGTAATAGATGCAGCTGAGCTGAGTAAAGGAGAAATCAGCCCAGGTCCTTACAAGAACTCTTGTTGATCTGCGAAAGGCCTGGATACACAAGCTCCCAGAGAACAGCCTAGCAGGAGTCTGAGGTCTGAAAACACTGCAATGAGGGCAAGCAAGGCTGTGATTGAGACTTTTTGATTTTGTTGTACACTTGAAACTACTCTGAATTGCATGAGGGTATGACTGTGTAGAACGATGGATTTTAGAGTACCACGAGACAATGCTGTCATGCTGGCCAGTGTCAATAAGTGCTGCATCCAGGGCAGTGAATGCTTGAAGTGCATGACCTGAAATTAGCAAACCAGGACTATCATCAGAAAATGTGCAAGGTGTTGACTAATGCATGTGTTTATTTCTGGAAGATTGCTGAGAATACCAAATGCTTCAAAAAACACCCACATTTGTGTACAGCATGATGCTGGTAACTGGGGAGAGGAAGTGGTGGTGTGTGGAACTAGGAAAAGCCCCTTGGCAAAGCAGTTAGTAAATATTCAGGGAAGGGACAGAAAAGACAGAAGAAGCAGAATTAGCTTACATGCAGCCATCCTGCACATAAGAATGACACTTTACTTCAGCCATGTTTTTACAAATCAAGCTGTTCTGTGAGGAATTCAGCTTTTTTTGGTTGAAGGTTAATCCCCAAATGCTTTACTGATATAAGTGATAAAGTTAAAATAAGAAATTGGGTTGAGAGCACAGGGAATCGTGTATTGTGCATGTTTTCACTGTGAGAGTTGCAAAGAGGTGAGAAACATTTCAGAAAGGGAGATGCTGCCTTTTTCCAACAGTTGGTGGTTGGAGTAAGTTTTTGGTATTGCCATAGGTGATACAGTCAGTTCGTGGGTTTCCAGATGAAAGGCAAGGGAACAATGTCTAAAATTCCCCTGTACTTTTCTGGTAGAATTGAAAATTGCAGTCCCTCTTAAATAGTGCAGATTTATTGTTTTCTATTTGGGTGTCACACCAGCCTTAAAGGACTAATGAGCTGCTGCTCTTTCCAGAGCTGGTGATCAGAGTCTTGCAAATTGCTAGAGTTTGGGACAGAGAGGGTTGGCCATTGGCCCATACTGCAGACCTGGTTTGGGTACAGCCTGACCTTTGAGTGCAGTAGCTCCTTGTTGGTGTGGGCTGCAGGCTGTTGCCAACAGTTAGGCTTTCTGGGACAGTTAGTGGAATAGCCATATGGGGAACACAGCTGCAGGTAGGTCCCTCACAATGTCCTTCCTGCACTAGCAATCCACACAGAACAGCTGGGGAACCAATTAGGTAATGACTCTTGTAGAGAGTCTCTGTACTTTCTAATAGACAGTGTGTAGTTTCCTGCAGTGAGGGTGGTCATGTGCTGGAAGAGGTTACCCAGAGAGATGGTTGTGTCTCTGTTCTTCAAGATACTGAAAACCCAGCTGGATGTGACCCTGGACAACATGTTCTAGCTGTCTCTGCTTGAACAGGGGCGTGGACTGGATGATCTCAAGAGGTCCCTTCCAACACAAATGGTTCTGAGATACTTGAGCTTGGCTTTGTGAGATGACTGCCACTTCAGTATCTCTCACCTACTCTGTAGAGTCATTTTGTTCTGCTCAAACTTGGTTTGATTTTTCTAGATGTACAGTGCGTTTTCTGCATCTGTTTAGATATTAATATGTTTCCCAAAGGCAAAGTTCTTTCTAACTTGCATCATTACTTGCAGGTATCGTAAATCATCTTCTGACCAAATTTCCAAATCTGTTCACTATGTTGGGTCTGTGAAACACCAGCAATGGTGCCCTTTTATGCTTTGGGTGAAACACAATTGAGAAGTCAGCTTACGGAATTTCTTGCTGCAGCAGGTGATGAGCTGAAGCTCTCAGTTGTCCTGTTGTTGCTGTTGCACCTTTACCCAAGAAGTTTTTAGCAACATTTGTGTCTTTTTCTTGCCTTCCATAGACTTTATTAGTCAAAATCAAAACCTTCTAGTCCCACAAAGTTGCTGTAGAATATTTCCTCGTTCAGGCTGGACTTGCAGGGCTAAGGACATTCTGTCTGATGCTACTCTATCTGGCCAATTCTAATCAGAGCACCACAAGATCGCTTTTTATTTTAATCCTTGTGAAGCACTGTTTGACTTACATTGTCTTGTTCTTCCTAGAGAAGCTAGTAGAGAATTAGACTACTAGGGCTGAAAATCATACCAATAACAACTTCAGAAACTGTTTCAGGGTTAGTTTGGGCACATTTACTCAGTGAATTTATGCATGAATACTGCTTCTCTGTCAGAATACTATTTTAGTGCCAAGCCCTCATTTTATTATCTTAGTCACGAATGTAAAACTATCTTTAAGTGAGGTGTGTGTGATTGTATCATTTGCACCTAATTTTAACCTATTGCAATTTTCTACTTTGCAGTGAAGCATTTTGAAACCAAGCCTAAGCTGCACTGGCAAAACACTTCCTGCAGATTGTCTTCAGCAGAGGAGGTTGATGGTTTAGTTGTACCTGCCAGTGTTTTGCTGTGTAGACAAGCCTTTGGATCATGTACATTAAAAAGTAAATGGAAATAAGATCTGTGTGGCTAAGTGAATTAGTAACTTGCATATCCAGTGAGCAAGAAAGGCTTTGGCTGGGTTTTCTGTGATTCAGCCTCTTAAGCAATGTCTCCATTAGTGAGCAGTGCAGATCAGTGGATAGCAGCAGCTGCTCAGGCCCATACATCTCCAGCAAATATGGCTTGGAGATTTTACACTATAAACTTCATGGATGCAGGGGATTTTGCTTTGGGTTAGTTCTAATCTCCTCCTGTCTGAGGGTGCATTTGTTGGTTTGGACTTCATTTGGGATTTGGGGACTACTTGGTGTGCTCCTGAAATAGAACTTCATGGTCTGTTTGCTCAGAGAAAACCCTACATGACCCAAAGCCACTCTGGGAGCACTGACACGTGGTAGTTGTGATGATTTAAGACAGTATGTGGGCTTGCTTTAAAATCTCACTGCTTCTATAAACCAGGACTCTGAGGCTCCTGTTTCTTTGAATCATGAGGAGAAAAAATGTGATGGTTTCCTATCATTGAACATATGGAAGGGAGAGTACTATCACATCTGGATAAGCAGATGTTTTTCAATCTCTTCAATGCTTTTCTAACCCTTTGAAATACAAATGGACAGAAACCTGCCTGCTCTCTTTGTGATTTTTTTCTGATGCTGGATTTGCTGTGAAGCAATATTCAGGTGGCAAAGGAGCATCAGTACTGCTTGGACTCCCTCAGTTTCCTGAGATCTTTGAGGTTAATCAAAATGCCACACCTCTGTGAGAACAGCTCTGGCATAGCTTTTGAGGTGCTTGGCTTGGGCTGTCTCAGTTAGCCTTTCTAACACCAATGTTAATTGCAGAAATTGTAAACCAGTATCCCTAATTAAATCCAGTGGGCTGCTGCAGAGAGAGGCGTGAAAACTATCTTCGTTGCCAAACCAGGATTCTCTTTAGATGCTGAGCTGGGGTTGTGTGAGGCTCAGAAGCAGATGCTTTGAATTCAAAAGTATTCTCCCTGTCCTCACCCACTTCTTGATAGGTGTCTCTGGAAGCACCTTGGGTACTTGTGAGACCAGGGCACTGCAAAAGGATCTCTCACAAGGAGTGCACTTTGTATGCCTTCTGGTCCATAGGCTCTCTAAATATGTGTGCAGCCACAACATTCAATCTCATATGCTGGGATTCTCTTTGGAGCAGTCTAGCAGATTGTAATTTAAAATGGACGGATTATTCTGATGCTGAACACTGTTTTCTGTTCATCTGCAGTGGCAATGTTGCCCTGGTGTGAGGCTACAAGGCCCTAAGTATTTGCTTTTGATCTCATTCAGCTGCCAGATATTGCTAAACTCTCTTCAGTGTGTTTTTTCTTTGTAAATGCCTTCTTTTCAGTGTAACCAGTTTCATTGTGTAGAACTCTGATTAATTTTATTCTGCAGTGCAGAGATCTTCTGCATATTGAGTAGTTGTGCAAGATGCAGCCTGGTCACAGGCAGTGTAGTTTTTGAGTACCTGATTTTGTTACAGCAGATAGTAAAGCAAATCTGTACTGCTTGTTCCCTCTTTATTGCCAGGGGTTGGACAGAGAAGAGTCTCCTAGCAAAATAATGGAAGAAAAGGAACCTTGCTTTTCTTACTTGCCAGTCCTAGGAGTTTTTGTTCTTACTGCATATGTGAGTTTTTTATGTTAAAGTGGTGCCTTAACTCTCTGTGATTCAGTTTCTATACTTTTGCAGATACAGTTTATATGTTTCTACGATATTTTGCTAGGTTGATATAACCAAGCTATCTGCAAAGACTACAGCACAGAGTAAATTGCCCTTGTCAGGCTTTTAGGCCATCACAGGGTGGCAGATTCACAGACTTGCTGTAACTTGAGCCTCTCTACCCAGCACTGCGTTTTACCGTGTGGAAGTGTTTGAATGAACTGGCATTTGGGGTACATGATTTCTGTGCTAACTGTGGTGCCACTGGATGGGGGAAGGTCATGGTATGACTGAAAAAAGACTTAAACCACACTTTTTTGAGACTGTTTTGAATTCTTGCTCCAGCAGTATTGTGCCTTGACCTGTGTGGGATCTGTTATCAGTTTCTGCTCTTAGAGTTGTTAGTTTTGGGAAACAACTGGAGGAAATTATGCCGTACAGGGTCAGGCAGTTTTACCTTTAACTGTTTGACTGGGGGACAATGACCAGCCTTTTGGGGTTTGTGTCCATTAGTTCATTGATTTATTACAGAAGCACTAGCAAGCTTAACCCAGTTGGTTAAATCCTAGCTGATTACTATTGAGTAATGTAGTTATTTAAGCCTTACTTCCAGCACAGAATTTGTTTTCTTTAATGTTCAAAACTCCTTTGTCCAGCTGAGTTGACAAGTCCCCGAAGTTAGCTGGTTTGTCTGGCCAGAGATGAAACTTGGTAATGCAGAGCAAAGAAGTCTATGTGAGCCAGCTCTGCCAAGCTAAAGGCAGCGTTTCCACGTAAAGCTAGAAGATGATGAAAATAACTCACATTTCATTTTCTAGTCTTGATGAATCCTCCATTTCTTTACAATATTTGTACAGAAGTGAATTCAATATCCCCACAACACAAAATCTGTGATAAGCTGATGAACCTGACACTGACAGGTAAATAAAGAAGAGGATAGCTGTGAAACGTACGTTATAATGTAGAGCATTGAGAAACAACTACAGCTTTCCAAATACCAGTGAGAGCAATTGTACAGCTACACGTCCATAGCTGAGCTTATCAGAGACCCCAGCAGTGCCAAGTGCTTGAGCAAGTTATGTTGTGTTTCGTGACCTAAGCACTTGGGCTTTTCCCAATGTGTGACACAGATCCAGAAGAAAATTTAGGCTGGCAGAGAGGACCTCTGGAGGTCTCTAGTACAGCCTCATGCTCCAAGCAAAAAAGAAATAGATCTGGTTGGTCTGGGCTTTTATCAGTGAAGTTTTGAATAACCTCCAGAGATGGAGATCCCACAGCCTCTCCCGGTCCCTGTTCCAGGGTTTCACCATCCTCATGGAGGAAAAAGAAATCACACCTAATAGGAACTTCCCATGTTGCAGCTCATGCCTGGTGCCTCTCTGTGTGCCTCTGTCATGGGTTAACCCCGGCTGGCATTAAGTACCACACAGCTGCTCACTCAGCACCCCTGCCCCTGTGGGGTGGGAAGGAATGGAAAAATGTAAAACCCATGGGGTGAGATGGGAGCAGTTTATTAATTTAAATCAAAACAATAACAGTAGTAATGAAAAGGGAGATAAGAAGATGAAAGGAGGGAATAAAACCCAAGAAGTACAAGTGATGCATCACCCTCTGAGCAATGCCCAGCACATTCCCAAGCAGTGATCTGTGGCTCCTGGTGAATCTGCCCCAGGCATGACATCCCATGGTAAGCAGTATCCCTTTGGCACATTCAGGTCAGCTGTTCCAGCTGTGCTCCTGCAAGGCCTCAAAAAACTCTCTCAATGAAGCTTTTAACAGGGCTTATGGTTGTTCATGCACTCTGAGTTAGACACGCAGGAGAAATACCGACAAGATCTTCTTGAGAGATCGAAACAACAAAATAGACTTTACTGTCAGCTTTAGAAAATGAGACAACTTTGGAAAAAGGTTTAGAGCAGCATTCAATCAACACAAAGCACTTCTCAAAGCATTCACTTAGCCCACTCAACTTCACAAACTCTGTTTGATTTTAAGTTACTCAAAAAGAGGGAATTAGAAGAATGAGAAGGACAGAAACAATATAGAAAAGGACACATACAGCTACCAGCTCCTGGGTTCCAGTGGTGTTCAGCTGATAGAAACTCCAAGAGGAGGCAGGGTCAAGATGTGCCCATCTGGTGTTTGGCCTTAAATACCCCTTGGCCTTCCTGGGCCCTTCCCCCAAGGTGGGACTTCTGGTGATTTGGCCACCCAGGAGCTGGTTTAGGGGCTCCAGGGATGGAGTGTGGGGCATTTTCTCCTGTGTGACAATTGGCAGCTCTGCCAGGCTGGGATACTGGCTCTAGGGGTGCACTGCCAGGGCAAGGCCCAGCCTTCCCTTGCCCACACACATGCACCCCAAAATGCCTTGAGACATCAACCTTTCCAGTCTCTCACAGCTCCCTCCTGGCTTCTTGTGCAGCTCCTCACTGGCAGAGCAGGGGAACACTGAAAAGCCCTTGACTTAGGGTAGGCACTACTAAGCAACAGCCAAAACATTCCTGTGTTATCAACATTGTTCTCATCCTAAATACAACACACAGCACTGTAACAGCTACTAGGAGTAAAATGAACTCCAGTCCAGCCAAAACCAGGAAAAGCTCTGAGGAAACTCAGCCTCCATCTTCTTGGCACTCTTGTGGCTCTGACCAGCAGATAGTTTCCCTTCTATTGCCTTCCTAAAGGCTGACCAAACCCAGTTCTCTGGCACTTTTTGTTAATGGTACATTTTCCTTTCCCTGCCACCATCCTGGTGGGCACTGCTGAACTCGTGATGTTGTATCAGTGTTGGTCTTGTGCAGGAGAAAATGCAAGAATTGGTAAGGTAACAGTAATAACAGTAACAATTGCTATGGGATTTATGATAATTTATGCAGTAAAAGTTACTTCAGTGTTTTGGGTGAACTGATAGGAATGAGACAGCTACTCTATGGAGATGAATCACAGAATTTCAGCATAAAATTAAAAGTTAAAAATTTTTAATTTCTTTGCGGAGAAGAGTGGTTACTGATTTTCTGGTGAAAACAGGAACTATGGAGTCTGTTACAAAAAATCCCACTTCAAATTGCAACAATAATGTCACATATTTCCTTCTTAGTATTTATTTGATTCGTTTCATTGCTGCATTGAAAATACATTAGGGATATTTAAGAATTTAAATGAGTAGAAGATTGGAATGAATATTGGTATCCACCAGTTTGAAATTGATCCATGTGAAAAAATAGACTCAAAAAAGGATCATAATTTAGGTTCTTTTAAGGGCTGTATAATGAAAGCTTTTCATATAATGAAAGTTTTAAAGTATTCAAATGGGAACTTTAATCATATCTCTACAAGGTGATGAATATCTCTCCAAGGGTGAAAGGGGTTTTTATACATGAGAACATAATCACTGACTGTAATTTTTAAGTTTCTTCAGAACAAGGATAGTGAAGACCATTTCAATGACTGAAATATTTCTTACCCCATATTGTATGAGACGTTATTATATTCATTGTAGTTAAAAGACAGTGGTAGAAAGAATATTTTTCTATGGCTGAACATTAAAATTTTGCCATAACTAAATGCCTGTGTACAAAATCAAACACTCTGAAACTTTCCTCAATTCAGTGCTTATGAACTTCAGGCTGATATGTTCCTCCTATGTTAGTTAATTAACAGGCCAGAGCTCTTTAAAATCCCTGAATTGCCCTGTTTTTTGCTTTGTTTTAGTAACAAACAAATACAGATACAGAGCATATTTTCTATGTTATAACTTGTGACTCTCTGGAATATCTGGGTGGCTGTTGGGCAGAGAAGTCTTGCAAAGGAGCAAGTGTCATCTGCCGTTTAGTACAGTAAAATGGTTGTGAGGCTTCCCATACAAAATATACCCTGAAAAAAACATTTTCCTGCCCCCTTCTTCTTTCTTTTCTGGTTTAAAATATGCTTTGCTGCTCTCTGTGCTATGATCTCCATGGTTGAGGAGGGCATGTATGAGAAGAGAGGGCTATTTCCTGATGCCTTAAAGGGAAGTTCATGAATGGAATGACAGTTCCATCATCCTGTCTGCACAGGAGGTTACTAACATGATTGTTCTTGTGTGCTTCATAATTCTGATCAGCCTCAGGACTGAGCTGCAGGAATGCCAAAGTCACACCTGGCTGTCAGCCTCCATCTGCTACTTCAGCATAGCATGAATTGTTCCAAGAGAGCAAACAGTTGTAATCTGGTGCCTCCTTTAGATGACAAATGAGTGAAAGCCTCCAGGACCCAGAGGGTTTGATGCTGCAGGCATTTTTCCCACCTGTATAACTGGCTGGCTGTACATGCACCACTTCTAAATGTGGCCTGCCTTTTCTACACTCTGTTATATTCTTTTTGTTTCATGCAGAAATGGGCACAGTTTTCCCTCACCTCCTTTCTTCTATTTTCCTGGTGTTGCTTGTGTTGCAAAACAGTGCGTGTCAGAGCTGTTCCAGGGAGAGCCTAATTTCCTAAGACCAACAGGTCAGGTCCAAGCCCATTTTAGACTGGAAAGGAGGATTCAGTATAAAATCAAATCAGTTTGGGGATACAGGTCATCAAGAACCGTCAGTCCATTCATCATTTTCAAAAATTATAGTAAGCACAAACATGTTGTCATCCTAAACAGGCAAACAATTCTCAAAAATAATAAAAACTATAATGCTTCTTCTTTCCGTAAAATTTTGTGATCCAGAAAATAATATAGTTATGGAGGAAACAGATTAAAACAAAAAAAAAATCTCAGAAATACACTCAAAATCAGAAGAGGCAGCAAGAAATTAGCAAGGATGTGTCTTAAGTCATATCATTGGACGCTACCCTTCCCGTTTCACTGAAATTAGTGATGTAAGTGGGCAGGTTCACCCTGTCAGAGGGTTGGTTTTTAATACTCTTGTATATAGCTTTGCAGCAACAAAAAAGCACATGGTGCCCATGCTTTGCAATTATTTAAAACAATAAAAGCAAGTAAAAGAAAAAAAGAGTAATTTACCCTTTTTATCACACAGTAGCTCGCACTGTCACTAGAAACAGTCACTGTTTTTTGGCTTTTGCCTCAATATCCATTCCCTGGTGCTCCGAAAGGCGAACAAAGCAAAGTGGGACTCAGAGTGTGTCTGTACAAATCTGTGAATCATGGCTGGGATGAGTGTGGGCTTGCTCCTGTCCGTCCTCTCTGTGACCTGTGTAGGTGGCCAGTTTGCTGAAGCATGGGAGTATCATGAGCTCCTAAAGAAACAGAACTGATTCTTCCTGAGGTTATCCAGTGTATTGACTTTGTAGCCACAAGTCCGGCTCCGAGGGTCCCTTCACATTGGCAAGCAGCACAGCCATCCCTATTGGGACACGTGGCAAGAAGTAGGGTGGGGCAGCTGAGGCTTCCTGATGATTCTTTCTCTGTAATAGCCACACGAGGATGTGTTCTATATCCATACAGTATCTCAATGGGTTTCCTTAGAAAACCAAAAACCCGTCTGTCAAAATCAACACCGAATTTGCAATGAGCTTATCAACAGTAGAAAAGCAGTGGCACCCAGTATCTGTAGGCACATGCAGGCTGGGGGCCTGGTATGTGAGAAACAGGATCAAGGAAGGGTGTGTGCCCAGCAGGAGCAAGGTCAGGTGACATGGGAAAAATACAGAGATGCTGCTTGCCACTGTGGAGACAAAATTCACGCAGCCAAAGCTCAACTGGAGTTGAAGGTAGCCAGAATTGTGGGTGACAGTGAAAAAGAGTTTTTTCAAATATATTAATGGCAATAGGCAAGTAAAAATAACATCAGCCCCTTTACAGGATGGGGATGGTCACCTTACAAAGAGGGACAGGGACGAGGCAGAGGTGTTTAATGAATTGTTTGCCTCTGTCTTCAACATGGGTGATGGACCAAAGGGATCTCAGTACCCTGAGCTTGGAGGACCATGACACCATGAATGATCAATTCCCAGTCGACCCTGAAATTGTGTGGGGTCTGCTGCTCTAGCTGGATCCCTACAAATCTATGGGGCTGAATGGGATTCATCCAAGAATCCTCAAAGAGCTGGCTGATGCGATTGCTAAACCTCTCAATGATTTTTGAGTGGTCTTGGGAATACAGAGAGGTCCTAGCTGACTGGAAGCTGGTGAACGTTGTCTTGATTTTCAAGAAGGGCAAGAAGGAAATTACAGGTCTCACTTCAGTGCCTGGTATGGAGAAGATGATTTTTGGAGATGTTGAAAAATACCTGAAAGACAGCTCAATCATTGGTCACAGCCAGTGTGGCTTCATGAGAGGAAAGTCCTGCTTATCAAACCTGATTTCCTTTTTAACAGGGTTGATCAGGGGAAGACAGTTGATGTAATATTTTTGGATTTCAGTAAAGCTTTTGGACAAAATGTCCATCCCCCAGCTGGGTAAACACAGTGGTGGATGAGCAGCTGGTGGGTGAGCAGCTGGTTCATGGTTTGGGCACAAAGGGTTACAGTGAATGGGGGGACATCAGACAGGTGACCTGTCACCAGTGGAGTTCCACAAGGCTCCTTGGCCCTGTGCTCTTCAATATCTTCATCAATGACCTGGATGAAGGACTGGAAGGGATACTGAGCAAGTTCGCGCATGATACAAAACTGGGAGGAGCTGTTGACTCCCTTGAGGGCAGGGAGGCCCTGCAGAGAGACCTGGACAAATGAGAGGAGTGGGCAATCACCAACCATAGGAAGTTTAACAAGGGGAAGTGCCAGATTCTGCACCTGGGATGGTGCAGCCCTGGATGTACAGACTGGGGAATGAGAGTCTGGAGAGCAGTGCCGTGGAAAGGGCACCTGGGGATCCTGGTCGATGGCAAGTTGGATATGGGTCAGCAGGAGGGCCACCCTTGTCCTGGGGGGCATCAGGCACAGCATCTGCAGCTGGGCAAGGGAGGGCATTGTCCCCCTCTGCTCCACACTGGTGTGGCCTCACCTCGAGTGCTGGGGGCAGTTTTGGGCAGTGTAATAGAAAAAAAGATATAAAGCTATTAGAGAGTGTCCAAAGGAAGGCAGTGAGGGTGGCAAAGGGCCTTTAGGGGAAGGCGTATGAGGAGCAGCTGAGGTCACTGGGTCTGTTCAGCCTGGAGGAGACTGAAGGGAAACCTCATTGCAGTTACAACTTCCTTGTGAGGGCAAGATGAGGGGCAGACACTGGTCTCTACTCTCTGGTGAGCGGTGACAGGATCCCGAGGGAATGGCCTGGAATTGTGTCAGGAGAGGTTGAGGTTGGGTGTCAGGAAGAGGTTCTTCACCCAGAGAGTGTTTGAGCACTGGAACAGGCTCCCCAGGGCAATGGTCACAGCACCAAGCCTCATGGAGTCCAAGAAGTATTTGGAGAATACTCCCAGGCTTATGGTGTGGCTCTTGGAGATGGTCCTGTGCAGGGGCAGGAGTTGGACTCAGTGATCCCTGTGGGTCCCTGCAAACTCAGAAGATTCTGTGGTATACTGAAGAGAGTACTTTCCTAATCTCTGAATATATTTTCCTGGAATATGATGGCTTGTGACTTCCCTTGATGGTTGCAGCATGGTCTTGCACATTCAGTCCTGAGACTGGATAATATCCATACCAGAGACACGAAGGATCTGCAGATACATAACCTTTTTCTTTGTCTAACCAGATATTGGTGGATATTAGGACTGGGGTTTGTTTGTTTGTTTTAAACCTGTTCTTCCAAATGGCTTAAGGAGTAGTCAGGGTCTCTGTTCCTCCAGTTCTGGTTGCTAGCAGCTCTGTTATCTCCTTGTGGTAGGAGAGTGTGGTTGTTCTGGTGTGGGATGCTGCTGGTTCCTGAAGGGCAGCCTCTTGATGCTCTTACTGAGGGTCCTGGGATGAAGTCCCATGTTTCACAGCTGTGTACTCTGGTCAAAGCTCTGGTTCTCCAGTGAGAAAGCTGCTCCTTTGTCTCCTGCTGCCCTTCACGTCCCTATTCCATCATGTCTTGCTGTCCCCAGTGGTTTCTCATGCCCCAGGCCTGTGGTGCACACAGTGACAGCAATAGCAGGGCCCTGAGGGTACTACAGGCAGTGCAGTTACTCATTACTCTCTGTGTTCATGTTCTTCCGTTTTTTATTTCAAAACTGGGAATTATCAAACAATAAGCTTTGGTTTAAAAACTAATTCAAATCACCATTGCTCAAGTGCTACAAAGAAACATAGGGCAAAATTATGCAATGATACTCACCCCCTTCCCTGCTTGGAAACCCCACCAGGAACCAAGAGTTCACCATTGTGGTGTCCATCAACCTTTACTCTGTTATCAGCAATCTGCTATTAGGGGAACTCATGCCTCATCCTTCCCCTTCCGAGAATCCAGAGAACAAACCATCACAAATCCATCCAGGTCAGGGTCTGAAACCACAGCCTCCGCTCTGCCTCCAAGGACCAGCTGAGTATTGTGGTGTGGCTGAGTTAGTTTGATTTTGCCTGAACAGGTGTAGTTTGTACTAACATCATGTCAGAACCTGATACAGAATGGTCCCTGGTTTTTTTTCCTTCTGTTGTTATGAAATTGCTTTAATATTTCAATGGAGTATTTCCATAAGCATCTTTCTTTTCCAGGTGTCTCTGACAGTTAAAATCAGGGTTTGTTCATGTCGAGGTAGCATTAGATCAGCTGTTTCAGGGTAAGCAATGCTAGTAGGTAAGTGTGGTGGTGGTGTGTACAAGTCAGCTTGTACTGAGTAAAGTTGGTGTAATGAGCTGAGCTCAGTTTGTTAGGCAAAACTCCTTACCTGATACCACTTTATGGGTACCAGCCCTGAATAAGAAACCATTTTTCTAAACATCATGATCACAGAGTTGTTATCTTATGTTCTATTCTGTACATTTCTGTTTCATTTCAGGGAAGGATCATGTTTGCAGATTTATTGGCTGTGGAAGAAATGAAAAGTTTAATTATGTAGTCATGCAGCTTCAGGTGAGTTCTGTTCTTCGCATCTCTTGTCTGTCCAATAGAGATGGCATCACTGGGAATACACTGAGAGAATAAGGCCAAGCACTGATGTAAATACTTTGTTGTACACAGAAAGAGGATGGAATGGAAGGCAGTGAGAAGGGCTGGTGTTGCTCTGATATCCCTTGGGACGGCTCCAGCCGTCAATACGTGCTAAAATATTTCATAGCTCTGCTTTTCTGTTTAAGATGTCTTTCTGTCAATTTTCTGAGGAAAGCACTCAATTCAGAATGCTCACAGGAGCAACCCACTGCATTGTGCAGCAGTGGCAGCTCTTTGAAATACCTCCTGCTGAGCTGTGATGCAGCATTCAAAATACGTCTTGTATCAGAGCTCAGAGTGAGAGCAGTGGTGTCACAGCAGCAGCAGAGTTTCTCTGTGAAAGGCCGTGATCTCTGGCTCTCCTATCTCTTCCAAGCTCAGCAGTAACTCAGCTTCTGCAGTGGAAGTGTTTACTCCTGTTTGAACACTGCTGATATCAAGTCAATAAGGGCAAATACTTGGGTAGCTACCACATGGTGACTGCACTGCTAGACAGTAGGTGAAGTAAAAGAGGTACCAGCAGATCCCAGTACTTCTTTAAAATAAACTTCTGATTCTTTTGCAGTTCTTCTGATTCTTCTGTAGATTCTATTTGCAACACAGTTGTATAAAATCAGTAAACTCCTGGTGCTTGGGTTTGCCTTTTATGTACTGTTGGCATCCCAGCTGCTGTTTTGGATAGAAAAAATTCTTTAGCTCTCTAAACAACAACTGGCTACTGCTGCAGTGTGAATATGAATATGATTCATGAAAGAGCTAGCCTGGAGCTCGTGGAAGAACAAGGCTTCTACCCTCCCAGTCCTGTCCTTACCAAGCCTGATAGAAGGGGCTTTACCTTGGAAAAAAAATTCTCTGCATGGATTCTCTTTCTGGTTTGTTCTTGACTATGTAACTGAGTTTGTAGAGTAGGCAGAGCTAAAAATAATTTCATTATTTGCAGATGAAGACATTGATACATAAGGCATTAGCTAGTTCTGCACCATCACTCTTCAGGCTAAAATTCTCCTTCAACTTGAAGACCTGCTGAGACATGGTTTATCACATGTCCCTCTGACTGTTCTGTACTGCAGCTCTCCCTTTCTCTTCAGTCACCAGGACTGAGGCTTCCACTCTCAAGCTTTGCAACTCGTTGAATCTGCACTGTTCCATAATCAGCCTGACGGTGTTTATTTGAAAAATAATGCTCTTTTTGTGTCTTTTCCTGGTAGCAGTAGCAGCTGGGGAAACTTACAGCACACTTCAGTGTGCAGCCCTGAAAAAAATAAGCCCTGCTTTCCATGCTGCCATTGGATAAGAGAGCTGGTATTCAAGGAACAGCTTTACAGTGGAAAGTAAGATCTGCCCTCAGTTCAGTCACTTGGATGTTTCCGAACAGCAATGACAAAGCTGTGCTGCCTCTAGTAAAGTGTCACAGAAAATCAAGAAGATAATCACTAGAGAGATGGTTTAGTTTGATTTTGTTCATGTTAAGGAGCAAACCTGGGTGGGCTGCTGTGGCTTGGCTGTATCTATGAGTTGGCCTGTATCAGGTGTGATTCTTCAAGGGTCCAGAGCCTGAAGTGAAACATGGCTCAAAACAATTTGAGAGACTTGTCATATGCTACATGAGCCAGTTGTCACCTTAATGTCTGTAAATAGCTTGAGAACTGGAAATAGGTGGATGAAGAGATGGCATTTCACTAGTTTGGAGATCAATCTCTGTTTTCTCCTCAGCTGTTAGGAATCTTTTATATATGTGCTGTTGGGAACTTTGAATTCATGTGGACTTGTATTTTAAGCATATTTCTTCTATAGATGATAGATGTTGTCTATATATGTCTTTACAGAAGCAGATTCAAGAGATTCTAAAGCATAGTAATGAACAGCATGTCCCTATAGCTTTTGTTCTTGGTGCATGTTCTCTGAAACAGCACTCTCTTATTCCTAGGCTCTTATTCCTAGTGTTTTTAATGAGTTGGTAAATGCATTAGTTCTGTGGGTTAGAAGAACGCTCTGCCATGGAATACAATCGTTTTAGCAGCTTCTCTTTACAAAGCTCAAGAGGTATAGACAAAACTGAGATGACAGACATCAAAGAACACTGAGATTTTTCTTGCATTTATTCTGTCCTTTTTTCCTTTTTCTTTCCTAAATTGCCTTTATTTTCATGCATAGCTGGTAGCCTTTTTGTTTTTCCTCAGAAATTTAATTAACTGGAAGTAAATTAGCAATTTGTTTAGGTAAGTATTAAGTCAGTGGAAAAATCCTCCTCTCCTGATTTTGGGTATGATTCTCTTGATAGACAACTTTCCCCGTTGTGGTGTTGTCACAACAATGTTGGCTTGAGCTTGAACCAGACAACGTATGCTAGGAAGTTGCTGATGAAACTGCAGCATCACGACCTGCTTATCGAATTTGTACTGCTTTAATCTTTAAATGGCTCAGAGAACAGTCAGAGGTTGTTCTTAAATCAGCTTCTCTATGGTCTGGGTTTAACAGTAAGGACATGCTGGTCTTTACAGTCTGAGGCACTGCTGTCCGTGCTGTGCCTATTGCACAAATAATGACCAGCTGACTTCCCAAGCATACAAGATAACAACCTGGTATCTTCTTATCAGCAAGTGCATCACTTAAAAGCTAAAATGAACTTCTGGGAGATCTTACACAAGAAATAAAGTAGACATGAGGTGGGCACCTCTCAAGTAGCATATCTACTTTTTTGGGGTTACATGTTAGAACTTACAGCTGTGAAAAGTTCTGCTTTCCTGTGATGGTTTAAGTGTTTTATTGACTGTTTCAGGGCCGAAATCTTGCTGATCTCAGAAGGAGTCAGCCTCGAGGGACTTTCACACTGAGCACAACACTGCGATTGGGCAAACAGATTCTGGAATCAATAGAAGCCATTCACTCTGTGGGATTCCTGCATCGTGATATCAAGCCTGTATGTTGTTTCAGAAATTTTCCTTTTGGCTGTATGTTTGTTCTGCTTTAGTCAATAAAGACAGTCTGAGTATGGGCAGGTCTCAGTAGATACATTTAGGCTTCCGTGCACACTCCCACTGTCTGACATGTTGGCTGTTTTCTATAGGTACAGAATAGTAATATGGTATTGTCCTTCCTTTAAGTGCATAGTAAACCAGCTTTTACTGGCAGAGGCTGCTCCATGGTAGGTTGGAAGCTGTCAGTCATACTTGCAGCAGTCAAGATCCCACGATTAAGCAATCTAGTTCTGAATGATCCTTTGGGGTCCAGCCAATTATCACTGTAGAAGCTGTTCAAAAAGGAAGTCTTGTTCTGTGATGCATCACTTGAATAAATGCTAATTCATGTATTTGACTTAGCTAAATCATGCTCTTAATCCTGTATGAGTGATTGCCAAAAGAATTGGAGCACAGTTTCTAGTGTCAGAAACACAGTCACATCGTTGGTCATCTGCCTAGGCAAAGCACAGTAATTCCAAGTCTCATTGTAGAAGCCAGTCTTCTTCCCACAGCTCTTCACTACTTGACCTGAGCACTTGTTGCTATGCCATACCTGACACCAACTTCCTTCTAGCAAACTCATTTGCTCCTTTTAAAATCAGCTGCTTTTGGCTGACCAGATTCAGCTGAAAACCAGTCACTGATGTGATTGGCTACTAATCCTTTAGCAGCCATCCATTATGGTAAAGGAGAGAAGTTTAGGGTTGAGGTTAAAAAAAAGGAACTGCTCCTTTTGCTTGTTACTGGTTTATTTACTAAGAACCAAGCCTGGTGATTTCTAGATGCCTGGATGTTTAGATAGATTCAGGCAATGCAGTATAGTAAATGGAGATTCTAGGAGTTAGGGCAGAATAATTCATGCTAGCAGATGAACCGTGAACAGAAGCATTTGTCTACCAGCCTGTTAGGCAAGTCATGGAGTTCTCATTGCAGAGCTAGTGGTGTTAAATGTAGCTCTTTCTCAGAGCAGCTGAAATTTAGCTAAGCTAATGTGAATTCTAGCAATTTTGAGACTCCACAGTCTCTTATCTGCAAAGTGAACTTCTTATCAACGCAGTGGTACTCTAATCATGATGTTTAAGGTGCATCTTAAAATTAATCTCTTTGACTTGTTTCCACCAGAGGCATGTGGAGCTACATGACGAAGTTTTGCTAACAAATGACCACTCTGACCCAAGCTGCTGGCATCAATTTGACTTTTTTCTTTCCTTCTTTGTCCAGTCCAACTTTGCCATGGGCCGCTTACCTTCAACATACAGGAAGTGCTACATGTTAGACTTTGGTCTGGCCCGCCAGTACACCAACACTACTGGGGAAGTTCGACCAGTAAGTACTTTTCAAGGAGTTTTTTTCCATTTCTGCAACTGATTAGGAATGGAAAGGTTTTGTGGTTCTGTTTGTTCTGTTGTTGTTGTGCGTGGTTATTATATTGGACTGCATTTTCTGCAAGGTGAGAAGCAGCAAGTAACTTCAGCTGAGTTGGGGATCTAAGAAGGGATGCTTTGTCTTAGAAGACGTGTGGCTTTTTTTTTTTTTTCACTTTTATTTTCTTTAGGATAATCAGGTTTTCCACAGGCTTGCAATACTTATTGAGTACAATATGGACTAACAAAGAGGGTGAGCCCAATGCTGGCAATGTAACTTCTGTAGC
The DNA here is from genome assembly GCA_013390045.1 of Picathartes gymnocephalus. NCBI lineage: Eukaryota > Metazoa > Chordata > Aves > Passeriformes > Picathartidae > Picathartes > Picathartes gymnocephalus. The sequence continues at coordinate 3,647 of WEKY01057081.1, read as the reverse complement.
CCCAGGGGTCTGGTCTAGTTCAGTTCTCTGCGATCTGGGGAAACAGGTTGGTGTATTCTTAAAGCTTTTTATGAAAAAGTGTGCTAGAAGTTAGAGGCTGACCTGATCTCTGAGACTGGGCTTACTGTGAGCTGCAACCTGTAATGCTGTTCTCACCCTTCCTGGCTTTGGTTTTATGTCTATTGCCCCTGTCCAGATTTCCTGGCAGGGATATTTCAGTGTGTCTGCCTGGAGGGGAGGTAAGGGCAGGAGGCATGACTTGTGCCATGTAATAGGGGTTTTATCTTCAGTTCTTTTACCAGCACAGTGTTATCTGGGGTGTCTCATAAGAATGTGTAAAGCTTCAGATGTTCCAGAATCTGTCAGAGAATTCCTAGATTTATTTCGAAACACAGTGTAAGCAGAGAGTGCTCTGTTTGTCATCCTAGGCTTACATCTTTTGGTCTGCACACCTTTTCCATCTGCAAGATAAGAGTTCTTCTGGAAAATGTTGATAATGTGCTAGCTAAATACAGAGAGTCTGTAGTGCAGGGTATGGTTGGGGAGTGGAAAAAAAGCAAAGGCCAGTGAGCAGATTTTGTGTCTTTAGGACATAAATATAGCTGGGGAATTTTTTCTTCTTCTTTTTTTTTTTTTTTTCATGAGTCTTTTCAGTTTTCTTTTTCGCTGTAGTTGGGATCAGATCCAAAGGTCGTGCTTGCATCTTACTCTTAGAAAAACACATATTACATACTACTGGACTTCCTTGTCAATGCTTTTTAGTTTGGGGATAACCCTTCTCCATATTGCCCTTTACAGAATGTAGCCCCACTCCTTTCCTCTTTCTGCAGTCAGAATTCAAGTTCATTATGGATTAAAACTGGCAATTGGTTTACTGCAAAATGTCTTCATTTCTTAATAAAATAATTACAGTTTATATCTGTATTTCAAGTCCCACTGTTTGAACACTGTTCTTTCTTTACAATTAGAGACATTTGGAAAAATTAATTTCTTTTCTTTTGAATCCTCTATTTCGTTGTTTTCTCACCGTAATTTAAAATTACTTCACTTTTATTTTGCTCCCAGGCCCTGTTTTTAGAAACAGCTCTAGATCCAGCCTTGGCATTTTCCAGGGGAAAAGATTCTTCAGCTGTGTCTCACAAGCTGTGTCCTGCTTGGGTTGGTGTGGGTGGTGGTGGGGGCTTTGTCAGAGTGCAGGACTCTAAGAAAGTTGGTCCTAATTCTGGTCAGTCTGGTGGTTGATTGCTTGCTTGCCACAGATGGGTCTCATAGAAGGATGAATGACATATGATCTTTTCCTAAAAAGATACATGCAATCCCCAGAGGGGTGGGAGTATGCTCTCCTGAAAGTGGTGGAAAGTGTCTGTTTGTTTGGGATATAGGAGGATCATACAGGGTAAAGTCTCATATACCTAATGGACCTATTGCCACACTTCAGGGGGTCAGGCTTTTTGACAGAAATGATACAGCAAAAAACCACATAAATATTCACTTCAGTGCCTTTTAACATTATGCAGTAGTGACTGGGCTGTTTTGTCCTTTTGTGGACCTTGCTGCCTGATATCACTTTGAGTCCCACTTATCAGACCAAGACATTTGTCTGGAGAAGCACAGTGTGATTGCTGCCTAAGTAATGCACTGAGGATTAGGAAGGAGATGGAGGTGAAGGGTGGTATGAAAGCAAGAGAAATGAGACATTTTGTGCTGTTTTTGTGTTTGGTTTTTTTAATAAGAACTTTATCACTTATTTCATTGAAGATATTATTTCAAGCCAGTAAGGTGAAGCACAAGGTAGGGGAGGGAGGGGGTTTTTTTTTTTTTTTTTTTTTTTTGGAAGCATGTCTGAATTTTGTTTTCAGTCATATTCAGTTTTTTAAAAGAAGTTTTCTGATCATGTAGGTTCTCTGCAGTTTCCTACAGTTTCAAAAGCATTGTCATACTTTATGAATAATACCATAAAAGTATTAGCTGTTTTCATATCCTCTGAAATTCAGAGCCTCAATCTTATTTATCACTTTTTCAGAAAGACTCTGAATGACTTTCTAGTAATACAGATGATGAGCTAGGTCTTTAGGATGCTGTGGATTTGTTCGGTTTTTGGTTTTTTTAAATTTGCCTCTTGCCTCTTACTTTCTGGAGATTGATTAAAACTTTGAAGTGGGATCATTTCTACTCTGCATAATCTTCATTAAGCATTATTTTTCTCCATCCTCAGATGTTACCACTCTGGCTTCCCAGGCCTTCTTTTAAGGGATATCCCAGCAGCTTTTGCCTAGGGAGCTGTTACTCTCCTGAGCCTCTGATGAGTGTTACAGATTTGATTTGTATGTCTGTACAGAGGATGGCTACTTGACAGTTCAACTTGATAGCTCAGCATTTGTAAAGTTATGGCCCATGTGATGTAACCAAATTCAGATTTATTCTGAATCTGAATTTATCCCGTGCTTCTAGGAAAACAAAATTGATCTCCCTTATGTGGGATGCTAATATTAGCACAAATTATAGTTCTTGGGGAAAAGTTACTGTGGCACAGATCTACTTTCATTGGAATGGACTCACCCCTCTACTGCTTGCCCATTGCCCCATATCACAAAGTCTGCTGGGCAACAGTCTGTAGGAACTTAACATCACTCTATAAAGACAGAAGATGTTTGGGGCCAGAAGATGTGTAAGGAAGCATCAGCAACCTTTCTTCCCCCTGTTGGCAATCAAGGAAGCTCAGCTGTTCTCAACAGTCTCATTATTTGATATTTCTTAGCTGGTTGTAGAAGTCAGTCTTTGATAGTTACTCCTTTGGACAGGCAGAGCAGATGTGCATTGGTCGTGTAGCCATGTGGTGTCCGTGGTGTGCTGGGAGCTGCTTAGGGCCTGGCTGAAGGCTCTTACTTTGGCTACCAGCAGCATTTCTGGCATTTGGATCACAGCCAACATCCTGGCTAGCAAGGGGGACTCTGGCCATTGAAAAATAGGACAGACTACTTGTGGACAAAAAAGACTTCATCTTTTCAGTGTGTTTTGTTTTCAAACACTTGGAAGGACGAGGTCCTGAACAAGGAACAAACAGGCAGCTTGCCAGAACTGCTAGAGGAGATGCTGGTTTCTGACTGCTCCTTCTTGCCTCTCTAAGCCATGCTCTCTCCTGTTTAAAAGGTGGCAAATTGTGGTTAAGATCTGTCATCTGTATTCAACAAGGTATGTTTGACTTGAAATTTTTTCATTTCTCAAGGGTGTACTGTCAGTGATAAATTCACAAAGTACTCCTGGTTCATTAAGCTTAGTAGCATATTTTGGTGCTGAAGACATATGTTTTCAGACAAAAGACAGTGGAAAAATTACTTAGTCACAGTTAACAGGGCCTTATCCAGGGCTCTGAGTCTCCCAGCATCCCTTTTCTAGGGAATATATCTTGATTTTTATGCACAGCTGTAAAGCTTAAATGAGAGAGGTTTCAATATGCCTGCTCCCATTCTGCCTGTGGCTTAAATACATGGTGTTTGTGGTATTCTGCTGTCAAGTGAGAATGCAGAAACTGCTGTAGGAGAGGAAGTTTTTAAACCTGAGACTTCCAAACTTTGAGTGATCTAATGCTGGAGAGAAGAATCACAGATTGACAGAATGGGTAAAGTTGGAAGAGACCACAGTGGGGC
>WEKY01057077.1:12456-80592 GCA_013390045.1 Picathartes gymnocephalus | reverse complement strand
GGTCTAGTGAGTGGCATCCCTGTGCATGGCAGGGAGAATGGCATTAAATTATATTTAAGATCCCTTCCAACCCAAGCCATTCTATGATTCTACAATTATTTGGGAAAGACATCCTAGACAAAACTGTGGAGTACACTGTGCTAAGAATTTATGTTTTAACCTGGATTATTTGGGAATAATCATGTGCAAAGGCTTGAGTTTATGCACAGGTCCTATTTAATTGATTAATATGTATATAGACTATGACAATATTTTTTCTAACTGCACAAGATTTCTTTTTGAAATTTTGTGTCTTTCTTTGTGTGAAAGAAAAGCAACACTGTTTAAATATGGGTTTATTTGCCCTTAACACAGTGATGAAATTAATGACTTTGTTTAGATTCCATGGAATGATTACACAACATTGGCATTGGTTTATGCAGTAACACACATTTTAAAACTTCTTCTTCTCAAAGAAAAGCTTTTTTAAATATTTTTTTCTTTAGAGAAAAGCACAGAGAAGGAAAATGTAGAGAAATGATAAGCCTCTTTATAGATCTGCCAGAAATGCATAACTATAACTTGTGAAATCCATATATTTAAACAAATGAACATATGGTTTTCTTTCATGCAATAGAGACAGAAGATGAAAAGCCTTCCTGCAACTTACTTAGTGTGGGAAGTAGAGATGGTTGCACTAAATAAGGTGGTATATCAATATCTTAAACTTCTTAGACATAGGAAATATTTGACCTGATCTCTTTACTTCACCCAGCACACATGCAAAAAAACAGACTTTGAAATGGTCCTTTTGTCTGCTCAGTTTTATTTATCCCAAAGAAAAAAAAAAAAAAAACTGTAGTTGTTAAAAGCTCTATGAGATAAAGGTTCCAGAAAAGGGATTTGGGATTTTCATAGGTCATAAGAAAAATAGAAGAGTTTTTTAAATCACCTGTCAAGTTCAGGCTCAGTATAGTTTGTTTTCCATCCTCCACCAGCTGGCTGGTGCAGACATCTCAGACTCTCCAGACTCTGCACTCCTTCACTAGATATTTACGTTCTGTATGTTACGATTAAGGTTTCAAAATAAATCACTTTTGTTTGCAGGTGTTTGATACTGGAGGTTTGAGATGACTTTCTGTTGAGATACACAGACATTTGTATCTAGATTAGCATTTCCTGCATGTTCCAGCAGAGCTTGAGGCATTACTCCTTCAACAGCACAAAGGGATTGCAGTGAAATTCTGAGAAATCTTTCAGAAAGAATTTCCACTTATCACATCTCTATGAAAAATACACAAAGAAGAGTTTAGGAACAGAGATGTAGAAAAAGAAGAAATTCTTTGACATATGAGGAAGTCAGTATGCTTAACATCCCACTGTCAGTTATGCCTAACTAGTAATAGCTGGAGGTAGCTTAGAGTATGCCTAAATCCTCTCCATATATAGGGTTAGGCCCTGAACTGACCTGAGGTCTCAAAAAGTAATTGACCTAGTAATTTACCTAAATTACTAAAGTAATTTAGTTACTAAATTTAATTTTACTTAATCCTATAAGCTACTATATTTATAAAGATTCTCCCTACTTATTCTGAAATTTCTAGCTTCAGCTGCCCACTGAGATGAAAAGTGGCCTTTGAGGATGATTAGAGGACTGGAGAATCTCTCCAGTTTTTCACTTTTCCACACGGCACGGAAAATTACACATTTTTAACATTTTAAGTTACTTACAGTGAAAAAGACTCAGATATCTACTGGACCATATGACAGCCATATGCTCCCGTATTTTGGGGTTTTTGTTTTCTTTCTTAACTCCTGTAGTTTTATATATTCTTGTTTATATGTAAGAAAACTCAATAAATTAAAAGTTAAAATTAAACATAATTAAGACTGCACAGGCTGATCTAAGTAAAAATATGGTCTCCTTTATTTTATCACGGCTCTTAAAAAATACCATGAAGCCTTTTACTACTGTAACTAGGATCAGAAAGAAAAATAGCCAGACTTGAGTTCAGGCAGTATCTTACCTTGCTGTTAGAGAAGAGTCTGCTTCTCCTGCCAAAAAAAAAGACATCACACCTAAGAAGATATATGAGTTCATCTATTTTACAGGCTACTCTTCTAGGAAATTCAGCTGAGATAGCATTGTGGAATAAAGTGTTGTGCGTGCAGAATTCACAGACAAATGCTGATTCTTCACAGATGTGTTCAAAAACATCTGCTCTCCCTTTCAGAAGTACCTACCACTTAAATTTTGCTGTTAAGAAGAGATTACGATGCTTAAACTTTTAACTCTAGGCATAGGAAAAACAAGTTCTGTTTTATCTGAAGGCATGCAGAAAAGTTAGAAAATGAGAATGTGCTACTGACTCTTCTGTAGTTAAAGCTTTTCCATGTATGGAAGTGATCACTCTAGCATTGGTGAACAGCCAGGGAAGGACTTAACACTGTAGGAAAGACATTACTGAAAAATAATGATAGAAATGAAAACAAAGATACTTGCCTTTTGGCACATGGTCAGAAATATCCAGTCGGGAAAATTATATAAACATGGTGGACAACTTAATCTGTTTCAAGGAACTTTCAGGAATAAATAAGGGCAACCTTTTCCTAAATAAAAAGAAGAGGCTATACTGGAAACATCTCTTGGTCTTATAGCAACTCCTGTGCTGTCTGTAATTGTTGTAAGGCTTGTCAATTTGCCAAGCCTGCTAACCAGTCATTTCCCTATTGGAACAGCAATTGTACAATTTGTTTAAAAAAACCCCGCAAACCTAAACAAACATAAATGTAAGGCACCACTCTGTGGTGTAAGATGTTTTATGTACTCTCCTCTGTCTGCTCTATCCCAAGATCCCAGGGCTTAGCTCTTGCTCTTCATTGCTTTATCACCTGTTTTTCTCTCTGTCAAACAAACAGGTTTGATATCTCAACTTCTCAACTTTCAAGGCTCATCTGGTTTAACTGTAATTCAGGGACTGCTTTCTTTTCCCCTGAAATCAGTTTTGTCAGACCTTCCTGATAACAAGCAATAGCTGCTAATTCTTCTTCACCTTGACACAGATCTGGGTGGGTATTGACCCAAAAAATGAAATACCTAGTGGGTGTTTTATTTGCTTGATGGTTTATGACCTGTGATGAAGACACATTGAAGGTCTGGGGCTTTTCTTTACATTTTAATTATAGACTGCACGATTTACTCATTTATCAGCAACCCCATAATATAGCAACACTTATTGAACTTTACTGTCATTATCAAGATCCTTTGACTTCTTCCATCACTGTAGTAAAAGTATCAATCAATTTACCATCACAACGATCTTCTGGAGTAGTTTGTCATTTCAACTTTAGAACCCTAAAGAATGAAACTAATTGTTCCACAAATATACATTTCTAACTCTTATGCAGTTACCTGACTCCTCCTGAAGGGAAGAAAGCAAGAAGAGTTAGAGGTTCAAATGTGACTCAGGATCTTTGGTTAAATAACTCGTCTGCACAAGAAAGCTGTGGTAGAACTGACCGCTGAGTCCAGCCATCATACACATAGAGCCTCTACTTATTAGTGCACCATTTTTTAAATATAGAATAAAACAATTTATTCAAGTTAGAAGAGAATTCAGGATACTTTAGTCAAACATCTGCTCAATGCAGAGCAGATGTTTGCTCAAAGTCTTGTCCAGTCAGGTCCTGAAAACCTCCAAGGATAGAAGTTTTCCAGCCAAGCTCTTCCAAACAGTAGGTTCCCTCAAAGCCTTCTCAGCTCCAGGCTGCCCTAGCCCAGCTCCCTGAGCCTCTCTGCACAGGACATGCACTTCAGTCTTCACTATCTTAGTGCCCTCCCCTGAACTACCTCCAGTCTGCAAACATCTGTTTTGGACAGAAGAGCTGAAGACTGGGTGGAATACTCTGGATGTAGTACAGCAAGTGATGAATAAAAAAAAAATCATCATTGCCCACAGTCTAGTGGCCACCCTCATAGTAATACAGTCCAGTGTGTCGGGACCTTTCACATCTATCAAGGCACGCTCCTGATTCATGCTTAGCAGGGTGTCCATCAGGATGCCAGTGTCATTTTCAGCACAGCTACCTATTAAGTGTGTTTAAGCGTGGTAACACTGAGTTTGCAGTGAAATTGTGCAAGGGAATAGTAGGTCTTTTTAAGGTGTTGGGTGAGCAAGCCTCATCATCCAGAATGGTTTATTAGCCTGGACTTACTGTAAGAAAGGGTCAGCTGTTCTGAGCATCAGCCTGTTTATGCATTGCTCATGTCTCTCTGTTTTCAAAGGGCAGTCAGTTATCACCAGCTGGATACACAGACAGCAATGGGAGGCAGAAAACAAACCCTAAAATTTGCTTCATGGTGGAGAAAAGTTTGCTTCATGACTCAGACTGGAGAAGACAATGACTAGACTAACATAGCGCTCATTCCCACTAATTCTTTCTGGTGTTTTCTGGGTGATTTTGGACTCTTGCTTGTCACTACAGATGATTGTCTGGCAGGGTGGATCAAAGCTGAACTTTCAGACATTCTCCCTTCCTCTCCTTCCATGGTCTCTCCACAGCTGGCTGTCCTTGTCAGTATGCCCATTTTGGGGGGGGCTCAAGGTGGATGGAGATCACTACTGAGTGTATGGCCTTTTTCATACTATAAATCAGTGGAGCTTGCCTGATTTAGTGCCAAATGCAGCTGGTAGCCAATGCCTCTAGTACACTGAGGTGAACCTAATATCTTAGTGGCTGAGGAAGCATCTTGACCTTTCCTTTCTGACAAATTGTCTTCCTTATGTATTAGGAAGTTTCCTTCAGTGCTACTCTTTTTTATCCTATTTTTTCTTCTCTTCTGTTATTAATTCACAGTTTGGGACTCTAAATGTGAATATTTCTGGGATTTTCTAAATTAATTTCAGCATAAGTGGGCTAGGACTCAGGAAATGTGAGACTGCTTTCAGTATGAGCTGAATTTGTGGAAATCACATCCTCATACTTCAGTTTCTCAATACATAAAATGGTGCTGATAATTCTGACTCCCTTTAGAAGCATTTTGAAAGTTAGCAATGAAATATCCTGTTATAGATCTGGACATTACACCTTGATTTCAGTTCTTCAATTTCTTTCAATTTTGACTTGTTTGTGGACTATGAGAAAGCATCAGGGAAATCATAAAGTCAATGTGTACTCTGGCAATGAATACAAGATTCTCCTGGCAGCCTTTCCAATGCCTGTCTGGGAATTTCTGCCAGAGAATATAAAGGTTTAGATGAGGTGCAGTTGTGACCATCCTGCAGGAAAGCAAAATGAGTGTACTGGGAATCAGCCAAAGGCTACTATCCACAGTTAATGCATTTAAGAAGATCTCCCCTTCCACTGAGGATTAGAAGCAGTGTTCTTTCAGTCTATGAGAAAACCGGGGAAGAGCCATTCATGAGTGAAATCAGTTTCCTTCCCTAGGTTGGTAGAAGTGGACAAGAGACTGTGGTTTCCCCTGGGTGAACTGATTTTACTTCTGGCTGATTACCTTGTTCCCTCAAAAATTGCTTTCAAAGTAGCCATAGCAGTTGTTTGCTTCAACTGCAAACATGGTGGGCCTGGACTACAAGACCCTGAGCTATACCTGTCAGTACTGGTAATAGATTCACTCGAAGGGTGAATGATACCTCATCCATTATTGATATTTCACTTCAGAATAACCAGTGAGATCAATACATTGGTCAATCGATCTCATCCACATTCTAATCCACATCTACTTTTGATTCCAGGATGATTCCTACATTGTGATTTAGGGAGTATGCTTATTGTGCCTTGCTCAAAGCAATGAAGGATTGGAATTATCCTTAATTCTCAGATACTCAGGCTTCTGTGAAAGATGGCATGTTTCTCAGAAAGTGTTGTGGAGAACTGACATGCAAATCCTCATTAAAATATTTCTTCCATGCCAAAACCACAAACCAAATGAAAAAAATTTATAAAAGTAATTGCATTTTCATTTTCACTTTTTAGTCCTTTGAACCATAACAAAGAATTTTGCACTTTCCTTAATTTCATATATTGTAAACCAAAATAAAACAAAGCCAATGTCAAATTGTTAAAATAAGCAGGGGGAAATTATTTTTAAATACTCTTTTGCCTTTCTAAGAAAAAAATCAAATAAGAGAGAATGGAGAAAAACCTATGAAAGAAATTTGCCAGTGATTACCTTAAGCAGAAATAAACAATTGTAAAACTATGTGAATGGGGGTTTTTCTTTTATGAAAGTTTTAAACTGTTTTTCATTAAGTATTTTTTCCCCTATGAAACTCAAATGTCTGTTTTTTTCAATTAATAATCTTCTTCAAGGTACCCCAGAATTTCAGCCCTAGACCAATATATATATAGTGTTTTCATGAAAGACTCTAATAGTTTTAATCAGCTAACTCTGAGAAGCAAAGCTCTTCCATTATCTACTTTTTAAGTGTTAGTACTTAGGTACTTAGGCTGTCTCTAGAACTATCAGAAGCAACTATACTGATGGGAAAGACATTTTTTGTTAATATCATTTTCCAAAAGTTTTTCAATTTAGTAGAAGTTCAGAAGATGAGCTTTGTATAGGGTTTTATTTTTAGGGTTTTTTTTCACCTTTCCCAGATAAATAAGGAGCTGTAATTATAACCTGGGACTGAACAGTGATATGACACCTGCTGTGGATGTTACAAGCATTTTTAATATTGCATGTGGAGGATGAATCTAAAAGCTGAGCTATGTCAATAGAGAGTGCTGCCAGCTCTGACTGACTTGTTGGGAAATCTGACAGTGACGCTGGTGCCTCCAGCTCCTGCTTTTAATCCTCTACAAAGTGTGGAGAAGGCACTGATTGTCAGATTTACAAAATAAATTATCCCACCATTATGCATGTTCGACAGGTAAAGAATACATGCGGAATAAAAAGCCATGATGGTATTTGAAATATAACAGGTTAGATCCTCAGCACCTGGAAACAGACTTCAGTGAAGTTACACCCACTTGTGCCTATTTCTGTTTTTCTCCACCATACTGCAAGTTTTATAGGAGAAGCCAGCTCTAAGCCTTCCTGCTTTGTGCTTTTCTTACATTCACAGAGACCAGGCATTGGTTCCCAAAAAGTGTCATGCCAGGGTAATTTATTGGTCTGTCTAGATCCATATCACGTTTCTGACAATGGTGAACTTTTGACTTTAAAAAAAGAAAGGTTGTCTAGTAAAATATCGAAGTTATTATGGAAGAATACACCATGTGTAGGGACAGAAAAATATTGCTTTAACTGACCATCATGGCTGAGTTGTTTACATCTTGAAATGTGACCTTTTCTTATCTATTTTATTATATTAAGTTTCTTGACATTGCATATCATTATAAAGCAGTAACTTATCTCACTCCCTTAAAAATTCTAGGTGTAGAGGTGACTTTAAGCTTTCTTGTGGGAATAAATTCCAGAAGGATGCTCTAGGCTTCATATAGTTTTTATTCTCTCTGTTTCTTCCACATGGATTGCCCTTTCACTTAATCATCTATCCTATTGTCTTTCTGATATGTTATACTGTTAAAAGAAGAAAGTGTTTAGTCCCTATGATCTTCTTATAAATATCTACTCTTCACTTAGTCTGCCCCTCTCCAGGCAAATACATTTAAGCCTCTCTGGTTTTACTAATCTCATCCCAAATATTTTACTATTTTTCTTCCCCACACAGCTCCTTATGATCTTTACTCTTTGGTGTCTAGAGGTTTAAGGCCCTGAGGGATCAAAATCTTACCAGCTCAGCTGTCCTCAAAAGTCTTCTTTAGTGCCTTCCTATCAGCTGTCAACAGCAATAAAGTTTTTCAGAGGTTTTACTTCCATCAAAGGTTAACAGCAAGTCTTCAGAAGCTCACTCCAGTTATAGCTCTGAGGTGCTGATTGTCCCAATGTCTCCAAATGGTGGCAGCACCCAGGACTCTCAGCACTTCACTCTTGACCCAGAAAGGCAGATATGTATTATTTAAAAAGAGAAATATATTCACAGAAGACACAACATCTCCAAGTTTTATCTTCTTAAATCTTAGGCAATAATTCCAACTGACAGCTCAGTTCCATCTGACAGTTCTGGTTATTTGCAAAGAGGAACCTTGATGCTCTTTCCATCAGATGTAGTTCCCATCTTGTTCTTTATGACCCCTAGACTCAGCAGCCAAGATGGGCAATGATTTATTAAACATGAAGGGAAAAGAGTAGAAGAATAGAAGGGGCTATGGACACACAGGGTTGAGTGTCATATATAAACCCAAACATAGATGAACCCAGAGGAATCTCAGGTCATAAAGTGTAGAAAAGACTAAGGAGAAATATGTTTGTTCAGACTTACCTTTTAAAGGCCCTTGCTTTCTCCAACCAAGACAACTTATTGAAGAGACCCTAATCTCACAATGTCTACTGTATATGTGTTGGGTTTTGGTTTCAAAAGAACAAAAAGATTATCCAGCTGGGATGTTATAGCTAGCACTCAAGCCTTAGCTGTTCAGCTGGAGGAAATGGGTATCTGACTGTCAAAAGCTTAGGGAAGAAGACCAGGCAAGACCTGGTCTGGTCTTCTCCCCTAAAGTCAAACCAGGCTCTTTCCTGGCATAGTGTTTAGATCTTTCTCATTTTGCTGAATGGTTGAAGCATGGGTGCCCTGTCAGAAAGTGTATGATCATCTTGCTGTGCTCACCTTATTGTTGTCAGTGGTTCTGCCATTGCTCAGGAATAGAGTGAATCAGATAACCCAAAGAAAATTCTTCCTTAAGGCCTGATGAACTCTAGGCTTCTCCAAGAGAAAGCTTTTGGCAGCATTTTCGTTGCAAAAACTGGTTCTGTTACACAGAAGGATTTGTTTGAAAGGTGCCATTTCTTTTATTTTTATAAGCTAGGGAAGGCTAATTCATCTTGGCTCACTGCAGCCTTCTGCACCGTCTGTGCTGCCTGCATATTAAACACTTGGTTTTATATCCCCTTCTTCCATTTCAAATTTTACTTCTGCTTTGGAAGGAGGCTTTTTCACTCTTGTGAATGAGGAAGGCCATCTTATCCAGACAGAGCAGAGGTCATCTGAGATTTAAATCTGACTTCTACGTTTCCAAGTCAAAGTCAAACTTGTCTTTGGATGAATTGTGACTAAAGCTGGACACATATTAACTCAGTCATCTGTTCTGAGTGCTAAGTCAGCAGGAGGTATATGGGATTGTAATGGCACCCAAGGCAGTCCTGTCTCTAGGACACCTTCATCTAGACTGTTTTTGCTTTATGCTCTGTGTCCTAATGAAGGCAAAAGGAATTATAAACATAGAAAGCTAGTTGAATTTCAGAATATTTACTTAATTCAGAAATTTACTTAATAAAGCACAGAATTATTGGGCCAGAAGAATAATTTTAAATTCTCTCAGCCACTCTGCTCAGCTACATGGGGGGGAAAAATACAATCAAAAGTTTATGGGTCAAGATAAAGACAGGAGGATTGCTCGAAAATTACCAGCACAAGTGACACTGACTCAACTCAGGGAAATTAATTCATTTGGTTTCCAATTAATAACAGATTTGGATAACAAGAAATAAAAACAAACAGTACTGTAAACAATGTCCCCCAACCTTCTTCTTCCTTAATTTCACTCCTGAGTTTTTTATCTGCTCACCTCCAAGCAGTGGAAAGAGAATGGAGGTTTAGTTCAGTTCATAACACTTCATCTCTCCTTCTCCTTCCTCCTCACTTCTCTGCCGCATCATGCCATTCATTCCCATGAAACACAGTCCTCCATGGACTGCTCCAGGATGGATCCTTTCCACTGGGCACAGTGCTTCAGAAATGGATTGTTCCCATGTGGGTGCCCCATGGTGTCACAGGTCTTGCCAGAAAACCTGCTCCTGCATGGGCTCCTCTCCACACACAGCAGCTCCTACCAGGAGCTTGTTCTGATGTGAAATTTCCATGGGCTGCAGATTCCTTCAGGACACATCCTCCTGCTCCAGAGTGGGGCCTTCCATGGCCTGCTGCATGAGTACATGCTCCAGCATGGTCCCCCATGTGCCTCAGGGGGATGACTTGAACCATCATAGTCTTCATTATTGGTTGCAAGGAAATCTCTGCCCGTGTGCCTGACAGCAAAAACTAAATTAAAACCTTTTTATAAAAATTAATTTATTTACATCACTTTTGGTCTGATGAAATCATCTTGCAGTGATCAGACATAAACTGGACTACCATTCTTTTAACTTTTAAAAGAAAAAGATCCAATCAAATTTATTTAGTGGTGTGAAAGCAGTATATTAGAAATTATACTGGATATTGATCCAAAGATACTATGAATATAAAGAATTTAAATAAAGTTTGTGATATAAAAAGTGCAATTTTTTTTCTAGGCTGTCTGTGGTATTTCTTTTACAGGTGGCCAGCAGTCTCTTAGTTTGGATGTGTGACCTCAGCTGTCATCTCACAGCCATACTGTTGTTGTCCTTCAGATGTCATACCGGACCCATAAGAAATAATTAATGAAAAAAAAGGTGAATCCATAGGTCAAAAGGTGAAAAAAAAAAAAAAAGAAATTTCGGAAATACAATCTATGACCTTGTTATCTACATTTTCTCAAAATATCTCTCAACCCAGGATTTTCATCAGGTATATGCTCTTTAACTTAACAGTTCATGCTAAGACAGAAGAGGTGACTTTGTAAACTCCATCCTTGTTATTCTATCATAGTTGCAATTTTCTGCTCTTAATGGTCATAAAGGCAGCAAAAAGTGTTTGGTTCCACAGGTACCTGCAGTGTCCAAACATGAGTCAAATTGTATGGAAAATCCTTAAAAAACTGGAGGCTTAGCTTGAAGCACAGCATATGCCTCATTTCATCAAAAGAAGCATTAATTGGTGTGGATTTAAAGCTTTAGCTTGTAGAACCTAATCAGAAATGACTTGACTTATACCACTCTTAAGCACAAAATCTATTGAAATCAATGGATATGAAGGGAAAATTTGTTTAGCTAAATGCATGTCAAGTCAAGAACTTCTATTGGGACTGAAAGATTCTTACCGAAAACTGAAAAGGATACTGTATCTCTTTAAATGTTGTAGTGATCCATTCCCTGAGTCATTTCTCCTCTATGTCTTGAAACTGATAAAATTTCTCTTAGCTGTTTGTCCATCTACTCACAGCAGTTTTGTGAGCTGGCATGTACAAATGAATAACGAACCAGACAAGAACATTGTTCCTCTTGTAGCTACAGAAATCACTCAGCATGCTTGTTTACACTCCATTAACTAAGCATTAAAGCATGAAATGCCAATTTACAATGCTCTCAGGGAAGTAGCCTTAAACCTTGCACACAGTGTCTGTAGAACCTGGAAGGTCCTGGTAAGCATGTGTGGATGCATGCAGGTTTGTGTGCAAGTAGAATGCTCTGCATGATAAAATAATAGACAATCCAAATCCATTCCAAAATATTATAAAATCCAATGCCAGCACCTTCATCTGGCTTTTGGAATGCAAATTTCAACTGTCAAGGCTTAATTAAAAACTACCAGTCAGCACAATTCAAAAAGTGGAAGAGAACTAAGTGGTAGGTTGTTGCGGAAAACATGAATGTTGTATGCTAAAAGAAGTAGGTAGGGTGACAGGTATGTAATTATCATCACATCAGGTGAAGGACAAGAAAGTCTTTGGTTCCTGAAGAGGTGGGGCTTCAGCAATCTTCAGGGCGGCAAGGGGTTCCTCAGGCAGAGTTAATTTGTCATTCGATTTATTTCAAAGGAGAATCTCATTCTATGTGTAACCTCTGTGCACATTCAGATCTGGTGAGGTGCTGTGCGAGGTTCAGACATAAATAGGTTAGTGTGAACACAAACACTTGTGTTTCATGCATCAGCAAGGGCTGGGTTTGAAGAACAGTTCTGTGTTCAGATGTTTGACAGTTTCTGCTCAGAAGCACATCACAGCTATGCTCTAATCCCACAGTTAATGGAGACCCACAAAGCATGAATAAAAGGCCCACAGCAGTGATCATCTGAAGGCAAGAATCTCTAGTATCTTCTGCAGGTTTTAAACCAGCAAGACTGATTTCCTCTGTATGCTACTAAATATTGAAAGTTATGGCTAAAGGATCATCTTTACTACCTAAGAAGAAGCCATTCTGAAGTTCCATTCAGTGCTCCTTGAGTCTATGATATTAATGCTACAAGCTCTAACAACATCATCCTCTTCCCCATATCTACATATAGGGTGAACAGCTGCACAAGGATTTGTTCTGGTTAAACACAGCAGTGCTGTTTGCCCAGGTTTTACAGATCATATCCTCTGACCTTCGCCCACAGCTGCAGTTGAGTTTAAGTGCACTGAGGAACAGCAACAACCTTGTGTCCCACAAATCCACTTTTACAGTCTGCTCTTCCCTATACATTGGGTGCTTGCATGGCACTCATGGTGCCAGATTGATACTGAAAGTGAAGCAAACTTGCAGAAAAGAGGTGTCACTGATAATTGTTTAGAAATAGTTTAAGAAAACAGTGCCGATTAAGACTTTGAAATTTCTGAATTTGTCAGCTTGAGGTTGAGAGTGGGAAAAAATTAAAAAGGTAATCTCTTTAATATTTAACCTGGGAATTTAACAGTCAAAGCTCAATTCTATAAATGGCATTGCTCTAAATGAACTTCCCTTCTCACTCCCCAGTTAGAAAAGTTTGGCCTTTAAATCTTGACAGGTTTGGAACATCCAATGTCCTGGATAATATGTAATTGGTACTGAAGAGGAGAAATGTATTAGCTACTCAGACATCTGCCAGAAAAAAATCTTTCTTCAGTGTTTCGCACATATATAGAATCTATACTTGGCACCTTTGACTTGACCAATCTTTCATAAATAAAAATAGCATTGTGGTACTTAGGTATTGCCAGGGACTTGAGAGTCCTGCCCAGCTCAGGACCTCCCCTGCTCCCATGGCCCAGGGTCCCCTTCAGCCCACCAGGGCTATTATTCCCTGTCCTGGTGACACCGCAGGACATTGACCCCAACTGCCCACAGTCCTGCTCTGCCCAGCCATGGGCCAGCTTTCCTGTCCTGGTGCCCTTGCCAGGCCACCTGAGGGCCACGTCTGACACTGGTGTCCCTCCCTGGACTAGATTCTAATCTTTCAGTGCCCTCCTCCCCAGTGCTGCACAGCCTCTGGCACCTACCAGGGCTGACCCCAGAACAATTCCTTCTGCCCTTGGCCCACCCAGCCCCTGGAGCCCCTTGGGATGGCTGGGCACTTCCTCCAGCATAGTTAGCCCACTCACCTTCTGGCCTCCATCCCCTAGGGAGTAGCCAGCTGCTTCCTGACCATTAGAGTACAACACAAATGCTCCAATCCTTAATTAAGTTAAATTACTTTTTTTTTTTTTAATATATGCTCAGGTTGTATTAGGGACTTAAAATAGAGGCTACTATAATTCTTATGCCCTGATGATTGTTGGCTTTACTTACTCCAACATTTGGGGCATTTGCATGGAAGATGATTTAAGTTGAAATAAAATTCCTTGGATGGAATGAATGTTGTCTTATTTTTAGCAGGAGTTGGGACTTTTTCAGGTAACTGATCTGTTCTTGCTACTATCAACATAAGTGCAATGATTTCAGAACTATCATAAATCAAAATAAATGAGATTCCACAAAAGGTTATATGCAAATACTGTCCTACAGGGTGGCAAGGAGCACTGAATTCTCACTTGTCAGAAGGGTAAATAAAATCAATGAGCTTTTAACAGATATATTATTTCATTAGGTGACAGTTAAAGCACAGTGTGAAATCTAAACAGAAATCACACATGGCACCTGCCAATGCTTGTTGAGTTGCATGTGTTTTTCAAGCTTATGATTTAAAAACATTAAGAACTGGAATAATAGTCCTTCAATTTTGTTAAGTATTTTTTCCTCTGAAAATCCCCTGAGAACCTAAGATCTGCATTTGCAAACACATGCATTGGTTTTGATTACTCACATCCTCCATGCTGTGTTGTGGCTCCTGAGATGTTGGTTGCTATATAGTAAAAGCATTACAAGGCTTCCTCTGAACACCATGGCACCTCATTCCTCTCTTTCATATGTTTTAAAGTGTGCTGTTACCTGATGGCAGCAAATATCCTGGCAAGTCACTGCTTAGTACGGCTCCCCTTTGTCATTTTGTTCAGATTGTGTTGGTCAGTCTGGTGGGGTTCATGTGACATGACATGCTGGGAAATCAGACCCAAATTTTATGTGGTACTTACAAGTGTCTGATCCTTTCTGCTCTTTTTCACTAGAGTGAGGACAACTAGTTTAGCTGCACTCACCACTGTAGAACTATGAGATTAGATGAGATGAATCCAACACTTAATTTTCTTCTATTCTCTGTCTTTATTCTCCACTCTCCTAGCACCAATGTCAGTATCTTTCAGCTAAGCAGACATCCTGTACTGAACCTCCTCTGTGGATATAAAAAGGATGTGGTGGGAATAGATTTCTAATGGCATCCTGCACAACTGTAAAAAGGTGCAGGATCATTTACTTGTCTACATTCTGACTTACAATTATATGGTTTGGTGGTTCTGTTTTTGTTGTTGTTACAATAGTATTAGAATAAGCTACTAATTTAGTCACTGATAATGAAAATTCTGCTCTCCAATCCAGCTCTCCAATCATTTGTTGTTTATTACTTAAAAGAACTTTAAAAGTATAAGTTAGTTTCTCTCATTTCAGCAGGATGAGTAAAAAGAATGAATACATAAGTGTTATGTCCTGCCTACACTTAACTCATACTTCAGCTTTCTTTTTATTTCTCTTTCCTCTGAAGATCATAGAATATTTTCAATGTATTCCACTCACCTAAACTCCCAAACTTCCAGTCAGAAACCTAGAAAATGCACAACATAATCTAGGTGTTATGAGAAAACAGCACTGTTTTCTACCTAATTTACATATTGTTATAATATCTTTTCACAGAATTTGTTTAAAGTGTCTGGCAGTGGTGGGTGGCAGTGAACTGAATTGCTCCATCATCTAGACAATATGACAGTAAGGATGACTAAGTTGGGACTACTAGGGAAGATAGTTACAATATAGCCCTTTGTCCTCATGTGTTGGTAGGAGCAGACTTTTTAGATTTATGTCAAGCTCCATGGCAGCCTGTGCTGAAAAAAAAATACAAGTAAGAAGAAAATTCCCGCCTTATCTGAAAGATTATTAAATCACTTTTTTCTTATATTTCTTATATTTCTTATATTTATTATATTTCTTATATTGAACTGCTAGACAAAAATGAATTGCAGGTTTCTAAGAATCAATATATTCCTCAGAGGATTTTTTGACCAATGTTGTAGTGATGAAGATCTGTAGTGCTGCATCTTGAGGCAAGCTGCATTGCTGAGGAAATGGCATGTAACAGGAGGGACTGCAGTTGGCAAAACAGGCTTCAACATGTCTGTGTCTCATCTCCCTGTCAGTTTGAAAGCTGGGGATTTTTTGAGTGGCTTTGTAATACAGGCAGTCACTTAAAAAGAAAGAAATTTCCTATGCTAACTATGGCTGAGGCTCTTCACCTCTTGAAAGTAAAAAAATTAATCTGTCTTTTAGTTAGTCAATGTGTTGAGGAAGAGCATATATAAGACCATGCAATTTACAGTAAAGAAAATGTACCTAGGACAGATTTTTGATACAGCCCACATCTGCACCACACATATTGCTCCTCTCCGAAACAGGGTGGCAGCATACAATTGCCCACCTGAACTATGTCCAAAAATTTCTTTTTGTTAACTCCTTTGACAAAGAACAAAAACATACCTGAAAAAGTGTTAGCACTGTAAGTAAAATGAGTTGTTATGTCCAGAAATATATCCTAATAAAATTTCACTGATTAAAATGCCTGTAACGACAATGTAATTTTACAGACATGATCTCAAATAGCCTGGCTTTCTGGAGGGAAGTTGTCAGATTTTGTCTCTTGCCTTAGAACACTGACGTTTTGAAATAAGGGCCTTTGTTTTGTGTCTGGATTTGTGCAAATCTTACTGTGTGATATCATGCTTACTGATGAGGACACCTGAGAGCTACCAAATTCAACGGATAAAAAACCAAGAAGCATTTCTGGTAGAAGAGGTTGTGCAGATTTCCTGAAACAGCCATACTCACCTGTTAATATTCTTATGAGAAAGAAACTTATGGGTTCAGGTTTGTCCTTGGAAAGTTTATTCGCATCTGCAAGGAATGAAAAAATAAAAAAAAAGAAAAAGAGGATTAGTTTTAATGACCTGTTTGTTGTTATTTCCAGCCCTCTGCAAAAACAAATTAGGATCTGTACTTTTATTGTTTCCCTCCCACAGAGAAGAGAAATATTTAATTCTATAAATATTTGATCAAGGCTCAGCCACCTGGAAAAGATTGTAGAGGAGGAAATAAACTCCAAGAGGCCAGATCTTCTTTTGGTGTCTGGTTCATTGTATTGAACACAGAAATATTGGGACAGATTTCCCAGGGAAGCTGTGGGATCATTAGTACCAGCTGGTGTGCTCCCACACTGTATGACATAACTGTGTTATGGAACCTGCACCTGCCTCTGTGTGCAGCCAGGGTTGTGGGTGGGATTGAACTCACGCCAGGTTAAGTATATATGTTTAGCCTCTGCAACAGAGACAAGTCATCTTAGCTTCCATTTTCAGCCAAAGGACAGTAACAGGCCTTTTAGAGTATGATTCATCTGATTTGTTTCAAATTCCTGTCCAGAATGAGCCTAATTTCACTCTAGCAATACCGATTTTCTCTGTTACAAAGAAACCCTGGGGTGGTTAGTTATATATGGCCATCTCTCCTTCATCTATCAGATGCCATTCTGTTTCATAACAAATATTTCAGATGTTGTCGTCAAGCTCAACTGTGGTGACCTTGCTGAGTTTTTTTAATTGATTTGCTATCAAGACTGGGTAGTAGGTAAATAGACTGGTAGTAGGACAATCTTTTGTATGAAAATTCAAGAAAAAGCAAGGATCTACCAATACTTTTTTAAAATAGCAGCTTTAGGGAGAAGTTAGAGAATCATACTAATGTATCACACCTATCCTGTGGCTGTGTGTGAGGGGAATGACCCTTGAGCATTCACGCTTGAGTGTTCATTTCTCTGTAAGGGATATTCAGATATTGTATTCCTGCAGAATAAAGTTCCTTGATATGTGTTGGGACAGAGGCCTTGATAGCTCAAGGCAGATTTTCATCCTGAAAAATATTTCCCATTCAGTGAGCTCGGCTCCTCATTGGCCCTGTTGCTGAGGTGACTTAAAGTCACGAGAAAACTATGTCATGTTATTCAGACCAGAACTGGCTGAATACATTTGGGTTGCATAATTTACTCAGAGCATTCTGTAGTCTTATTTGTATGCGTTATTCACTGGTTTTCCCCTTCCTCCCATCATTCATCCGGTTCATTAAGAGAATAATTTGGGATTATATAGAATAGTGCAAGGTTTTGTCAGTATATTTCAGAGAATATTTCATGTAAAGTTATGGTATGTTATTTGCTCAGGTTTAATAAACACACCAGGAAAGAAAGAAAAAAGAAAGGCTGTTAAATTTTTTCCCTGCTGCTTAGATACTAAGAATGAAAGGCAACTGTAGAAAAGCCCTACTTTATTACCAAGACATAGTATTCTTCCTGTCATGATAATATGCCAAAACTTAACCAGGATACCGAGTTCATACTAGGACCATTTAAGTATTGTTTGCCAGTAGGCAAAAAATAAAAATCAGGTCTATTGACTTCTAATCAATGTTTCTTCCACGTTTAAAAGGGTGTTCTGGATTAGCTGTGGCAGAGCTCACACTCTCTGGGGAATCTTGAGATGATTCATCTTAATATTTCGCTTTGGCATGTGTGGTTCTCTGCCCGTAGCACACAAAACATACCTATAGGTTTCACAAGGAATGAGATTGCCAAATTTTAAAGTCTCATAGGTTTTATAGCGGACTTTGGCTTAGGTCCTAAAATAAATAAACATGAGGTAGGACTAGGGAAGCATCTGGTGTGTGCACTGCAACACTGCGGTGGGAGGAGGTAGGGAGAGGACAGGGACATCTTCCTGTTCGTCCTCTTTTGTGTGCTGCTGGGGGAGCAGTTTAACAAGCAAAACATGCAGGCAAACAGTGCAACAGATGGTGCAACCTACTATTGAGGAAACATTTCAAAGGGTAACAAAATATGGTTGAAACCAGCTTACAGTTTACACACTGAATGCAAAACCGAACATGCTGTTTTCAGCAGGCTGTAGCTGTTTTCATTTGTTGATGCCAAGTGCTTTGGGGAGCCACAGCTCCCAAGTGGTTAGTGCTGCAGCAGGAATCCCTGGAGCTGTATAGACTTGACTCAGCTGGATAGGTAGGATAGGACTGTAGTCCTATCTGCAAATAGGCTTTAGTGCAAGTAGAGGGATCCTTCAAGGATATTTCCAGTGGGGTTCCTACAGTTTGTTCTCTTTCTCTTGTCTTTCTGTCTCTGTGCCACTAATAACTTCTAAACCCAGGAGATTTTGATAGATACACATAAATTGTATGGAAGATCTCATAAAAGTTAAAAAAAAAGAAAAAAGTTGTAGTTTATCAAGACATCACACAGTATTTCAGTGAAGATAAAGATTATAAAATATATTGAAGACTTTGCTGAATTATGATGTATTTATTCATTCAAAATAATGTAGATAAAGGAGACAAGCACAGCCTGCTTCACACACATACAGATCATCAGGAGAAGGTAGGAACAAAATCAGCATGGACAATACAGAATGAAGTGTAGCTAGAAAGAGAAACTGGAGGTAATAAGAAATCATTCATTGACTGGATTATTATCAATAGAAGACTCAAAGAAAAGTATTGGACATATATTTAGTGTAAAGGAATAGCTATCTCTAACTGGTAAACCAAATTGAAGAGATAAAGGATGCTTTTCCTTGTTTAACCATATTTTGGTATTTTCTGGTTTTGAGCTTGTCTGGGCCTTCTGATCCTGACCTCTGTTTGGGCCAAAGTTCGTGCAGTAGTAGTTGTCTTTGAGAACTTGTGAAGGGCATAAAAGGTATTGCTGGATTGGAAAGGAGTAATCTTAATTTATACCTGTATAAAAGGGTGAGAAAATAAAGTATGAATTTATGAACAAGTTAACATCAAATCCTGCAAAAATTCTAAAACAAACTGTTAGCACTTGGAAGATAACAAGGAGAGTAGCAGCACAGATGAATTTGCCAAGGAATATCTTTTCAAATCAATTTCATTTTCTTTTATGAAGCAATAATGGGTAATATAGGCAAAGAAGAAATAATAATAATATATTTTGTTTTCACTAAGGCTTTTTCGTATTGCTTTATACTGCATTCCTGAAAGTAAATTGGGAAGACATAGCAAAAGTAAAATTACAGTGGGGAAGAGTGTAGAGTGGCACATAACCAGGTAAACTTATCACTTGTTCCCCATCCATCTGTAAACACAGTTCCCTTCATTATGAATTTTAATTACATAAATTGCACAATCAAATCAAGACCAGGTTTATTAAATTCATATATGTCATCATACTTATAGGAACTCCAAGTATGACAGAAAACAATACTAAAATTGAAGTTAATAATTAGAAAAACACTTTGAAGGAAACCAGGACAAGGGCAGAAATATTCCACCATTCCTTAATAGAATTTTAACCCAAGTAATCAATAATGATAAAAGGTCACTGTATAAAATCAATCAGGGCCTCAAATCTTTGGACAGAGAAGTGCAATGGCAAATGTGGATCAGTTAAAATTAGAAGAATGGAAATATTGAAAGGCATAGAGGTGGGGAAGGATAAAAATTCTGAAATAATCTAAAAATACTAACTATAAACACTAGCAAAAATATTAACACTGTACTTTCAAAAGGTAAATAACTGAAACCCATCCAACGTAATTTTAAGGGTCAGCACTCCAGTTTTATGGTAGATTAATGGATTAAATGCCACTGTTAGGCCCTGCAACATTTCTCTCATCCTTTCTATTAATTTTTTTAATGTTTTATTTATTTGAATTTTATTTATTTATCTATGATTATATATTTCTATTGAATTTTGTAGAATGATCTGTAAAGTACATGATGGATTTTAGTCTACTGTGGTTTCAGTCATCTAATGCTTTTAAAAATATGTTTATTTTGACAATTTTATGAGCATTACTGTGCCTATTTTCTATTGACAGATTCTCACAGGGCAAAATGTCGCTAATTGAATCTAATGAATGTGGCTGGAGACTTATGGTGTACTGGAGGCAATAGATAAAACAACAGATACATATCAAGACTTCTGTGGATATTAACAGCAGGATTACGTCCATCAACAAAAAATATCAGCATGGCTGCAATTTGCATATGCAAATATTAGGAGGTTTGGAGAATTGATATAGTAACAGCAGGCACGCACTCTAGGAGAGTATGATATTATGGGTTTATGGACAACTTATTTAAATGGAAAGAGAGGTAGAAACCTAATGAGACAGAAAATGTATAGTAATTTTGAATGCTCTAAATGATGTAACATGAAATGTTATATGAGTTTTAATCTGGATCCCTGGCTAAAAGAGCTGTGTATGACTTGGATATTGATAAAATTTTGCTATGAATGTGATTAAGAGACTCCTGGTATTTCATCCATAAGATGTGTTACTAAAAAATAAAGTAAATATACAGACTTCCTTTCTATTGTTTATATTTTGAAAGGAGCTTCTTGTAACACAATTTTATTACCAGGGTCCATCAGAATCTAGACTTCCACAGATGCAGGAAATAGCAAACTGTCTAATTTTTAGTTATTCAGTATTCCTACCTACAAACTGATTTTTTATCTTGATGGATGAAGCAATCATTACAAAGGTATCAGGAAGAGATCATTACAAGAATAGATCATTGAAATTACCTTGTTTTGGATTTTGGCCATTTATTGAGTTTTTGTCTGTTGAGAGAGGAGGGAGCTCTGAGAACTGAAAATGCCATGGCTAATCTCTATGAAGTTAATAAGAAAGGCACAAGGACTAAACCTTTTTCTGCATGTCAGCCGTCATGGACTGGCTCAGGTCCACACAATTTTTCTTAGTCCTACAGGGCAGACAGACTATGGTCCTTCTGTCAAGGAGTTGTTATATACCACTTGGTCATGTGTCTCCTCAAACACCAAAAAAGTACATGAGGGAAAGCTAAAAATGAACTTTGTAATGATTTTCTTTTCTTTTAGCAGAATATTATTGCATAAGTCTGGATGTTAGTCAGAGATGCCAGTTTCCTATTTAAAGGATTTGTGTTGATTGGAGTTTGTTTCCTCGGCTCTTTTTATCTGCTTTTATCAACCAGAGGGAAAAAATAAAGGAAAATTCACATAAGGTGATTATTTCTCAGTTCTAAGAGAAAAGAAGTCAATTTTGTATTGTGTATAATGAAGTTTCTTCTAAGTGACTCAGAGGGATTTTTGCTTGTTTGTTTTTAGAAACATGTCACCCAAGCCCTTGTTACCCTTACTATGTGCAACACAATGCTGCACAGTTTAACTGTTCGGTCTTGGGAATGAATAGACGGAGGCTGTTAAAAGGTAGGAGCTTGTTCAGAAAATACACAAAGTTATGCACCAGACTATCCTATAAGAAAAAAGAACAACTAGACCATGAAGTAGCCATAGAGAAAAGAAATCAGTAGAAATTGTAGTAATGTGAAAAAAAATTAATTTGGTAAAATTATTATGCATGGAGGGCACTTCTGACTTACCGACATCATGAGTTGGCTCTGGCTAAAGGCCAGATGCCTACCAAAACTACTTTATAACTCCTCTCCTTAACAGGACAAAGGAGAGAAAATAAAATGAAAAGCCTGTAGGTTGAGATAAAGACAGGGAGAGATCACTTGCCAATTACCATCATGGGCAGAACAAACTCGATTTGGGGAAAATTAATTTATTACCATTCAAATCAGAATATGGTAATGAGAAATAAAACCCAACCTTTGCCCCCACAAGCCCCCTCCCCTCTTTCTTTTCTGAGTTAACTTCCCAGAGTGCAGGGGGACAGGGAATGGGGTCTGTAGCCAGTTCATCACGTCTCTGTTGCTCCTTCCACTGGGGATAACTCTTTACACTCTTCCACCGTTCCAGTGGGGTCCTTCCCACAGTAGGCAGTGCTCCTTGAACTTTTCCAATCTGAGTCATTCTCACGGCTGCAATTCTTCATGAACTGCTTCAGCATGGGACCGTCCCACAGGCTGCTGTTCTTTAGGAACAGGCTGCTCCAGTGTGAGTCCCTCAGGGGGTCAAATGTCCTGCCAGAAAACCTCATCTAGCATGAGCTCCTCTCTCCATGGTGCTTCTGGTGCCAGGAGCCTGCTCCAGAGTCAGCTTTCAGTGGGGCCACAGCCTCCGTCAGGCATCCCTCTGCTCTAGCTGGGATCCCTCAGTAGACTGAAGGAAGACTCCACAGTGGTCTTCCATGGGCTGCAGGGGCACAGCTGTCTCACCGCGGTCTGCACCAGGGGCTGCAGGGGAAATCTCTGCTCTGACCTGGAGCACCTCCTGCCCCTCCTTCGGCACTGACCTTGGTGTCTGCAGGGCTGTTCCTGTCTCATATATACACTGGCTCTGGTTGTGCAGGCTTTTTTGTTCTTTTTTTATGCTTTATCCCAGGGGCACCACCACATCACTGATGGGCTTGGACTCGTCCAGAAGTGGGTCCATCTCAGAGCTGGCTGGCATTGGATCTGTTGATGTGGGAAGCTTCCAGCAGCTTCTTACAGAAGCCCCCCCTGTAACCCCTGTGTGCTATCAAAACCTTGCTATGCAAACCAGTGAAATGGGATAAGGTAGTGAGGGAGATATTGACCTTTCAGAGAAAAACTATGTTGTTCATAATTATCTAATAAAAATGGAAATAAAAGAGACCCGTGTGAGTAGTCTGTTACAAAAGGTTGTAACAAGAACAGGAGAAAGAAATAAGTTTTTCAGAATCCTAAAATATCATAAAGGAAACATAATAAGAATGTTTATTGATCACAGCTTAAAATTATGAGAATGAATTAAAGTAAGATTAGGTAAAGATGTTATTAGCCTTTTATCTGGAAGAATTGCAGTGTTATTTAGTAAGGGTCTGGACAGCTAAATAAGAAATCATGCTCAGTCATCAGCCCTGCCTACTTGTATCCACCTCCTCTCTTCTCTTTTATATTGGAAGCTCAAATTCCTCAGGTGAGTATCTTTGTGTTCACATTTCAATACTACAAAGGGTTGTTGTTCAACATTATTTCTTTGCAATGGTACCTTATAAATAAAAATCGTACAGTAAAATAATCAAAGGCTGGGATTTCCAAAGTCACAGTAGGCCATTCTCAAGGCAATACTGAGATGAATGTTGAAGGCGATACTGAGATGAATGCTGAAATCAATCTTTTATCTTAAAAGGGAAGAACTTTTCAACTAAAACTGAGTAGTTCTTGAAATGGCAGAATGGATTGTTCTGAAGGCCTGATTCCGATGTACAACTAATACAGATAATAGATATAACTCACAGAGGCTTCTACCTACACCTGCAATGTAAATAATAATGACAAAAAAATGTTATGAACCTACCGAGTTTTCAGAATGTCAGCTTGGTTATTGCCAGACAACACCTTGTGAGAACAACTCATTGAATCTTGATACACTGCAGTCCTATGCAAATCTTGGACAAACCGAAATGGTATCTGCTCCCTATATAGTGCTTCCCTTTTAATACTATTGGCATTTTCACAGTTCCTTGGTGGCTCATGCTCAATATTAAATTGATATAACATGTCCTAAAATCACTTCCCAGGACAAAGCACATAATTCCCAGACTTGTTATCCTTAAAGTTTTCCTTTCCCTTAGATTGAGCCTCAAGTTTGTTTTATAGGACCTGTAGTGCACCTGTTGTGTTTAAAGCACTGTGCTGAAGACTGAGGATACAGAGCAGACAATCAAAAGGGTCAAACAGATTCTGCATCAGGGAACATGTTTTTGTCTCCATGCTTCAGACAGACTCCAGACATCAGATATCTCTAAGATTGGCTCCAGATGCTGAGGAGCTCCTAAGCTTGTGTGATTTGTCTGTAGAAAACATGCTGGAAATTTTGATAAGAGTTGGAGGATTAAGCACCATTTCAGAAATGTTTAATATGATAAAGCCAAGGCTTGAGTTCAAAGTGAGAAACTGCTTCAGAAGAACTCATGTTCTTTGAAAATGTTCCTGAGTAAAGAGACAAGGGTTAAACAGAGACATAAGCTATTCATATTTCAGTAAAAGAGTTGGTATTTGAATAGATAAAAGATTCCATCCCCCTCATCCTTAGCTAATATTTTTGCAAAATATATGCAAAAAATAATTAGATTTTTTAAACAGAGAAAAACCAATATTTTTAGAGAGCTATAAATAGGTTCACAAGGAAGATTTAGAAGAGTGAGCAGTGGTACTTGTGTGTAGTGCAATGCTTGTCACTCTTCCAGATTTTAGTGTAGATAGTTTAATAATTTTCTTAGGGAAGAAGATAATGTGTAGCAGTTAAATTGGTGGCACCTTCACATGACATTGCCTCTGAAGGCTGAAAGACCAACCAAGCCTCCTAGCTGAGGTAAAGGAGAGTTGTGGCTCTGCCTAGTGGACTGTGGACTGTGGACCTAGTGGACCAGTGCCTTCTCAGGCTTGCTCTTCCTGCTGTTGGAGGACCATTCCAGTTGTGAAGTAGGAGGGAAGGGAAGCAGGAAGAGATATTAACTATTTTCCTTTACCCTTAAGGCCACAAAGTTAATTTTTGCCTATGCTGGAGACAAGTCTAAAACCATATGTGGTTTTTCTTATGCTCTGCTATGACCAGGACAGCACTGAGCAATTCAATACTGAGGCCAGAATAAAAAGATCTAGAAAAAGTCAGGATATATTGCTGATATTTTGCAACAGTGAACTTGAATGCCTAATGCAAACCCCAAGTCAGTGGTAACGTGACCTCAGCCTCAGCACTCCTACCTCTATATCATGATGGGTAGCAATCTGAGCAATGCAAGACACCAGTTCTGGACATCTCACTCTGAGTTGGAGACAAAAAGGTTGTCTTTCAGCATGAGATTAGGAAACCTGAACCTAAATGTTCCATATGTGGGGATGTACACTCGTCTAAACTCTTCAGTGGGTATGGTCAGTGGAAGTGTTCAGTTGTTTGCACATAGGCGCAGAATATCTAAGGGTATGAGCCTAAGCCTGTGTTTTACTCCACAATGGCAGATGGTTCCCATAGAGCTTGTGTCATAGCTGCCAGCATTGTACAGATGTAGGTAAGTCTCCATGGACGGTTAAGTAGTGCTACAAACATATGTTTAGGCAGTTGATTTGCATCTCTTGTCAATACAATCAATGGAGTCTAGAAAGTGATTGATCTATCTGTTCAAGTATAGGTGTCTATATTGATGGCAGTTGGAACTTACATGTAGAATAAAATGATTTAGACACCTGAAGTCAACTGTGTATACCCACACAATCTCATCTTTATAATTAAATGCGATTAATTGTTTCCAAGATGAGAATTCAAATATCTTCTTAGCCTTGGCTCGAATCTAGGTCAGAAATACCAAGAATGTAAATTTGGCTGTACTCGAGCAAAAGGTTTCTGACAAAACTTCTTTAGCATCTGCAAAAAGTAAATAAATGTGTCTGACCCACTGAAGATGAATTTTCAGAGCTGTCCTCATCAAGGAGAGATAGTTACATTAGGACCCCCAGCTGGAATGGGTTTATTGTGCAGTAATAACTACACAATTGAAGAGAGAGACAAGAAGACATCTAGAGCGACTAGAAGTTTCTTAACAGATTATGATATTTTTATGAGAGATGAAAAATGTTTTTATTATATGAGTTTTAAAACTAATTATCCTGTTGAATTTTGTTGTATTTAATCCTTGTTGGGGTACTATTATGAAAATCTACCCTTTATTTTATACTAAATTACTATAAAGACACATACTAATAATTTTTGTTTCAAATTCAATATTTTGCAAAGCTATCTTGGCAATGCTACAAAGGGTGTACAATGGAAGATTCTGTCCTTTCACAAAGTGTATGTTACTACTGACTGTGTTACTTCATGTGTTTTGGACAGTGGTCCTGTAAAGATCTTGTTGTTGTGGTATATTGAGAACATAAGAGAACTTGCTCTTTTCTAAAATAACTGTTTTTAAATTTTTTTTCCCAGATTAGGAAAAATAAAGAATGGAAAGTAAACTGGTGCCATGTTGCAACAGAGGGAACAACTCTAGAAAGTATTGGATCAGCTAAGTATGTGGGGAGCACTGAGGGATGAAACAAAGAATAAGACCTAGTATTTACAATGAATAAAATAGAAGAGTAGGTATGAAAACGACCAGCTTACTGTTACCTATGGATCATATGCTAAAAAAAAAATTTACAAACTACGGCAAGAGGGAGTAGAAGTATAGGAGAGAAAAGAGAGACTCATGTCAGGTTTCCACAGGTTTAAGTCTGCAATACAAATCATCAAACCATCTCTGGTTTGACAATAAAGTACTACTGATTAAATCCAGTACTGAGAGTTGACCTGTGCTGGTTTTGGCTGGGGTAGTGTTAATGTCCTTCATAGCAGCTGGTGCAGGTCGGTGTTTTGCATTTGTGCTGGAAACAGTGTTGATAAGGCAGGGATGCTTTAGTTTCTGCTTAGCAGGACTTACACAGAGCCAGAGCCTTTTCTGCTCCTCACCCCACCCCAGCAAGGGTGGTGTGGGTGCACAAAGAGTTGGTAGGGGACACAACTGGGACAGCTGACTCCAACTGATCCAAGAGATTTTTCATACCATATGGCATCATGCTCTGTGTATAAAGTGGGGAGAAGAAGAACAAAGGGGGGATATTTAAAGTGATGGTGTTTCTCTTCCCAAGTCACTGAAGCCCTGCTGTCCTAGAGATGTCGGAACACTTGCGTGCCCACAGCAAAGAATTCTTTAATCTGCTCTGCTTGTGTGTCTGCCTTTTGCTTTATCCGTTAAACTGCTTTTATCTCAATCCAATGAATTTTCTCATCTTAACCTTTCATTTCTCTCCCATATTCCACTGGGATGGGCAGGGGGAAAATGTGCGAATGGCTTTGTGGTGCTTTGTTGCTGGCTGGGGTTAAGCTGTGACATAATGCTACCTAACATCTTAAACAGATTTTCTATTGAAGGCAATCAGGGTACTGAGCAAATAATCATGCCACCCTGGGTTTTCAGAGGGACTGTCTTATGTGCCAAGGTCCAGCCTCACCTGACGTGTTTGAAGGAATTTCTCAACATCCTCCTCAGACAAACTCTCCAGTCTGTTTTGTCACTGACTTTCTTCAGTACAAATAGTTCTACACCAGGTTTTCGAAGAAGAAATGGTCATGACTATCTGTGTGGTTCACATACTGTCTTCTCAAATGTCCAATAAATGCAAACAAAAATACAACAGTGCGGGTTCATATGAAGAGAGGTTGATTCAGATATTCTGAGGTACTGCAAGGAATTAGCATGAACAGGAAAAAAAAAAGTGTGTACAATAGATGCTCATGCCTGAGCCCTATGTTTGCCTCCATAATCAGATAACACTGTTTCTGTCTGACCTTGCGTGTCTGTCCTAGTCAGGAGGTGGCTCAGGCAATCAGCACGACAAATAATTTATACTTCCTAAGGTGTAAATGTGGCCTGAGAACTTGATCTCAACTAATGGTTCCCCTGAGTTCACAGATTCTTTTAATCAGTGTTAGGAAAATATCTCTTTTTTAAAGTACTGTTTGTATAGCCTTAGGAAAGAGTTGTTTTGCTTACGAAGCATTCAGTGAACATTCTCTGGTAGTTCCAAAATAAAACAAGGTTGGAAAAAAATGTTAAAGTGTATCACCATCAATTTTAAAAAACAATACATTCTTTTCCTGCTCTCCGGTTCGAGTGTATTTATCCCACTGAGGGATTACTTTTATTTTTCAGCTGTGACTCACTGAATGTATGACAGAGTCTTATTTCAAAAAATTTATTGAGGCTGAAGAAGATGTTAAAAACAGACAGGCACCTGGAAATGCCGAAAGTGGGAAAAAAACCAAATACAATTTATTTCAAGGGGAGCCATTCTCCTACTCCTGTACTTCCCCCACCTTAAAGTTTCATATGAGCTCAGAGAATAATTTATTTATCAGTCTGGTAATAAAATTATAATATACCCAAAATGCATTTTTGAGAAAACTGGTGGGAGATATCTTTAGCCTTCCAATACACTGATTAAGCTGTTAACTTTCCAGAACCTAACTGTAACATTTGCATATGGATAAACCAATTAATGCATGTGTGTGTGTGTGTCTGTGTCTGTGTCTGTGTCTGTGTGTGTCTGTGTGTGTCTGGTGGTTTTCATCTAACCAGACAGGAAATTTATAAATTTTAATTTCTTGGAGTCAGTATCACAAGTTATGGTGATAAAACTTTTGAAAGAAGTACAAGGAGTGCCCTTTGAAACAAAATTAGTGTAACCTACCCTCTGGATGAAGTATTAATATGCTGTGTTACCCTGTGTGAATATTTAGCAAGACAGTTTTAATGTTGGATCCAGATAAGCAATAGATGAAACTGGGAGTTCTGTGGTGGTCAAAAGTTCTGATACAATAAAGCCTTAAAGTAGGTGAGTGATCCACTCTTCCTACAACAATTTGTCCAAGAACTTTTTAACTCTTACTGTTTTCAGTGGGATTTAACCACATGCTTAAATTAAGCAAAAACGCTTTGCTGAAACTGATGCACTGTATAAATTGGCCAGATCTCTTTAATGGGAACTAAGGATGTTCACTATCTTAACATTAGGTCTTTTAGCAAAACACCTGTCCTTTGTCCTTTGCCTCTTCATGTATGTGGCTGTGTTGCAACCTCCTACTTGTATAGCTGTTAGAAATAGCCATGCGATGAGGTGTGATCTTTGGCCAAGGCACAAAACTCCTTAATGTAATTGCAGTAATAACGACAAAAAACTCTTTTTTTTCTGCCCATGTAGAAAAATGTGGGATAAAGCACCCAATATTCATATTTGGCAATAGGGATTAGCAGAGGTAAGAAGGATTTTGTAGTTGTATTTGCCAAGGTCTTTATGATCAATAAAGTGCCTTTACATGGGGAATTAACTTCCATAGTTTCAGGTTTTAAAATACTTTGTGAAACAATGGAGCAGCTAACAAAGGGAGAAAAGAATATTCTAGGTTATTAGAGGAATACTCAATGTTCGTTAAAATTGTGAGACTGGTCCCATGTGCAAAAGCAATTCTGGATGAACTGTGGCGAGTATAAAGAGATCTGGAAAGCTATTTGATGCAACTACGTGGTTCAGAAAATTGAGGATGGTTTTGAATATCATCCTGCAGGGGGAAGATTGCATCAATTATGTATTTACTGTCTGACATATATATATTTGATGGGTGAAGAATTACTTGTCTCTCTATACTTAAAAAAGAGGAAACTTGAAAGTAATTACTGAGTTCCCTAGAAAAAATTATGTTGACTAATAACTAGAGAATCATGTCACTGAGCTTGATGTATTCAGAAATAAGGCACCTGCCCTTAACTGGCTATCTACTCTTCCTTTGAAGTCACCTCTGGGTGCAATGAGACAACCTTTCCTGAAAAGAAGCCATCCTGTGACAGACGACTCCTGAGAGGAGTGGGGTGAACATATGAACATTCATATGAAAAGTCCATTCTCTCCTGAGGAATAAAGAGGAAGTAGAAGTGCTTGCTTTAACTTGAAGCAAAACTTTTAGTTATATACATGCCTATCACTTTAATATTTAGTGAGTCTCTTGAATGCCATGTGAGATGTGCCTGCCACTATAGCCACAAAATAAAGGAAAGGAAGATATTTTGGTGGTTTTTTTGGATCTGATTAAAGATACATTCTGGGATTTACCTTCAGGGCAAAGGTATTTATGAAAATGTGTCACTCTAGATACAGTTTGCTTTGAAGGTGTACTTTCCTGGTTATATTAAAATATTTATTGATTGGTCTGTTGAATGCCTAAAGCCACCTAGATTCTACTGGCATAGCCAGGAACACTGTCCACATAGAGGCAGCATCACTGCCATAAGGAGGCTTCACTGAAAAGACATGTGACATAGAAAAACAAATGGAATCAGAACCTTTGGATTTATTACTATTTTTATTGCTTTTGTAAGCAAGATTTTTTAAATTACATTTTGTTCTTCTGTTCTTCTGCAGAGAAATTTAAGAAGGATCTGAATACAGAAGAAAGGAATCCTAAATTGGACTATATTATAGCCAGGAAGCAAAACCATGTTCCTAAAATACTGCTATTCTTGTTTGAGCATCAGAGTTATTTTCTGTTAAAATCTCCTTTTTTTTTAAATATCACTGTGTTCTGTGATCCCATATTAGTTATTGCCCATCAAATATAGATGGGCAATAACAGAATAGAAACAAAGACGTTTGGGGCTATTTTGGCTCCAATGAAAGATGATATTCTGGAAACTGCCTCCACAGAAAAAGGATTTCTAGAAATAAGGGACTACAATGTATATATGCTGTACATTGTAGGTATATTTTTCAGATGCCTTGCCTGGTTATACTATAAATTTATTAATAGGTAAATTCTTTTGTCAGCTAGCTTTTATTTCTTTGCTGCTACATCATAGCTTCTAGCAGGAAAAAGTAAAAAATCAGCCAAGTGCTGAGCATTGTCCTCTGTAGCCTATGTCAGGACTCTGATTCTGTTTCCATTAATGATATCTTCATGGAGGGGAGGTGAACAGTGAGTTTGATGAAGTGTTTGAAGATTTGACGCTGCCCTTCATAACATCCTTCTCTCTAAACTGAAGAGGGATGGCTTTGATGCGTGGGCCATGCAATGGATAATGAATTGGCAGGATGGTCACACTCCAGAATTGTGGTCAAAGGCTCGATATCCAAGCAGAGACCAGTGACAACAGTCCTTCCTTAGGGGTCAATATTGGGACTGGTGCTTTTTCACGTCTTGTCCATGACATAGACACTGGGATCAAGTGCACCCTCGGCAAGTTTTCCAGTGATACCAAGCTGTGTGGTGAGGTCAAGATGTTGGAGGGAAGGGATGTCAACCAGAGGGACTGGGACAAGTTTGAGAGGTGGGCCTAGGCAAAACTCATGAAGTTCAAGGAGGCCAAGATCAAGGTGCTGCACATGGGTCACAGCATTCCCAAGCAAAGATACAGGCTGGGCAGAGAATGACTTGAGAGCAGCCCTGAGGAGGACTTGGAGCTGTTGGTTGACAAGAAGCTCAACATGACTCAGCAACGTGCAGCCCACAAAGCCAACTGTGTCCTGGGCTGCATCAAAAGGGGAATGGCTTGCAGGGCAAGGGAGAGGATTCTCTCCCCCCGCCCACTTCACTCTGGTGAGACTCCACCTGAAGGGCTGTGCTCAGCTCTGCAGCCCCTGACATAAAAACTATGTGGACTTATTAGTGTGAGTCCAGAGAAAGGTGACCAAGATGTTCAGAGGGCTGGAACACTTGTTCTGTGAAGAAGGCTGGGAGAGTTTGTGTTGTTCAATATGGAGAAGGCCCTGGGGAGAGCTTATAGCAGCCTTCCAGGGCCTAATGGGTGTTGCAAGAAGGCTAGAGAGGGACTTTTTACCAGGACATGTGTTACATTAAAACTACAGAAATTTGGCATAAAATAAACCCCATTGCTTTCTAGCTTGTCCTCACAGAGCAAAGGGGCTGGATGCAGGTCAGCTAATTTCTGATTATAACCAGTTTGGCACTATAAGTCTGGGCATGTTCAGTAAGATACCAGATGTATCTATAGTGTGGGTTACACTACAATTCTGATCACATTCAGGATCCCAGAGTCATGAATAGTGTGATTTACTGATTTGCCACTATAAGTAAGAGAGAGTTCCTTAAGATGTTTCGTGATCACGGATTGACAAATAATGTGGTATATTGAAGAAACAGGCTACTGATTTTTGTGAGATAGACAGTGATAAATACACTAGACCTTGAAAATTTGAGTGTATAGTGCTGTGTACAAGTATTTCTAGGTACACTCTGATGAAGTTGGAGGCATAAATCTTACCAATTCCTTCTTTGGGGAAGAGAGAGAAACAAGCCCATCATCTTGTCTGCAAAGTGGTTGTATTCTCATTCTCTGTCATGGACGATTTAAAATGTCAATTTATGTTTTTGGGAGAAGTGGAGGTGAGACGGTAGTCAACTAACCTGTTGCTGCAGTCACTTTATATGTAAATGAGAGATATTGAGAGTTACAGATAGAAAGATTATTATGAAGACTGTAGGTGTTGGACGAGGATGGAACAGAAACATGTAACCTATCAGCCGCTCAGCACAACATATTTCATGGAAATCTCTCTACAATGTATCTCACATGATATTTCATAGCAGTAGGCCTCATTCCCACAGCATGAAGTGCCAGAACAAGGAGGATTGTCTTTAAACTGAAAGAGAACATACCAGACATTAGGAAGCTATTCTTTACGTAGAGAGTGGTGTGCCATTTGAACATGTTGCCCGGAGAAGCTGAGCATGTCCCATCCGTGGCAGTGTTCAAGGCCAGGTTGGGGCTTTGAGCAACCTGGTCTGGTGCAAGGTGTCCCTTCCCACAGCAGGGGGGGATGGAACTGGATGGTCTTTAAGGTGCCTTCCAACCAAAAATGGTCTAGGATCCTATGAGTCTATGAAATCTCCTTTCACATCAGTGGTAGAAGAATGAGGCCCCGGTGTTACTCCTGCACTCAGAGGAAGGGTGACCTCCAGA
This sequence comes from Picathartes gymnocephalus, assembly GCA_013390045.1. Classification (NCBI taxonomy): domain Eukaryota; kingdom Metazoa; phylum Chordata; class Aves; order Passeriformes; family Picathartidae; genus Picathartes; species Picathartes gymnocephalus. The sequence goes on along the minus strand of WEKY01057077.1, from coordinate 47,784 downwards.
TGGTTGTGCAGATGGTACATTACACCTGCCACTCTCATCCTGTCCACGTGGGCTTTCTGCACAGTGCTGACAGCCCCCAGCCTCTTGGAGTATGCTGTAATGTGTGATTTCACTTGAACAGGCTAAAAACACAGAGGCAAACCATTTCAGGGATGTGAGCTGTGACAGCAGTCTGACTGGGTTCTTGGGCTGTTTGTGTGTGCAGCTTTCACTCTAGTCATGAAGATGTCCTTGAAACTGTCCTCAGGGAAAAGAGCAGGTATCTCCAGAAAACTTGTCGCAGCTCAGCATGTACAAGGTAGATACACCTGTTTACAATTTGGCTTATTTTTCCTAGTCAGAAGTAGTTGGATACAAGTCTCTTCAAGTTGTTTCTCCTAGTACCCAGGCTTGTGTAATATTAATTTGGGAATGCATGCTCCCATCATGACTTGGACACTAATGGTGATTTTCCTCTCTAATGGCCTGGATTAGGATTTGATTTGGAAAAGAGAATTTTTGAACAATGCCAATCCACTGCACTCAAAAACTTTCTCAAGAAAGAAAAAAAATGGTGTTGAAAGGATACTGCAATTCAATATTTTAAGAAAAAAAAAGGTTTTAAAAAGCCTTAATTTTCTGTGAATCTCTATTCTTTTTTTTTTTTTTTCTTCCAGATGTGCTTTTTCATCACAGCATTTGGAATAGTAGAGGAATGATTAGAATTTTTTTCTTGGCTATCAACAGGTAGTTAGAGCTATATGATTCAGTCAGCTGCATCATATTCAAACCTCATTAGGACAACACTATTAAGTCAGTTTTTATAATAGCTCAAGGGGGTAGATTATCATGGCATAATTCAATCACTAAGAACAGGCTCTTAACTCTTATAAGTGCACATATCTAATATTGATTTTCAAAATGAGAGGAAAACAACAAAAAGACAGAGCAATCATCACAAAGCATGGAATATTTCCCAGGCTGCCTCATGGACTTTGGAAGGTATAACACAAGTATTTATATGTGAAGGAACAGCTCATACTGTGTCAGGCCAATAGCTGAAACCAATAGAAAAGTTCTCTGCATACATCTTTAATGAGTAGTGCACCTGGTCCATGTCAAATAATGATGCATTTTTTAACAAGTTTGGAAGTCATGACTTCTGAATTCTGAGTCTGCTTAGATTTCTGACTCCTTGGACAGTCCTCAATATGTCATGCATATTTTTCTGATCTCTGAGAGCTGATTAGACCTGGGAGTCCCAGAACATGAGACCCTTTCAAAGTCCTGCAATATATTCTGTCTCCATTTATCATGCTGACTTCAGGTGCTTGGGTGAATAATTCTATATACACTGATGGTGAGCATTGTTTTTCCATTACACTACTAAACATGACCAGCTTTGATTGCTTAAACACAGGCACCAGTGCCATTTGTGAGAATCTGAGACATACCAGACTGCTGCATATGAATGGAAGGTGAGGCCTGAGGAAGATCATGTCCTTCTGAAGAAACAGGTGGAGAACAATGCAATATTCCTTGACGTTATTCAAACAGTAAGAAACACTTTTCTTAGGGAAACTGAATCAAGTCCTGAGTGGCATTAATGTTAGCATATTTAGTTGGCTGAATGGTAATATGCAGTCTAAATTAGAGGTCAATATTCTGTGGTTCTTTCCCCCTCTTTTTGCTCTGTTACAGAACAAGATGAATTGTACTCTGGAGTGGACTGCGTCTGCAATGCAGAAGAGCATTGACAATCAGTGTTGTATTCTGGACAACTGGGGTTGAACTTACTTACCCACACCCCTAGTGACATTTGACAGGAACAAGTGTATTCTTCTTTGCCTTACACTGTTAGTCTACTAGGACACAGGTCTCTCCTAGCTCCTGTGTCATTTCTGCCAGCCCCATGCAGAAGTGTTTGGCACCTGAGTACCCTTCATGCATGCCCGGTTGCAGAGAGGCAGAGGCTTTGAGAGCCATGGGAGTGTGGCCAGGTTGCTGTTCTATAATACCACCCTCATCTTTGCAGGCAGCATGGTCCCAGGGGGAAGAAAGGGTGAGCACACCCTGGAAGTGGATCATTTTGCCTCCCTCTCTCCAGGGCTGGGAAGATTGTTGGGATCAGCCTTGTGGACTGCATCCTCTGCTCACTCCTCTGAGTCATGGCTCCAAGATGTGGTTCTGAAAAGCAGCACCTGGTTCCACCAGGAAGTGCCATGTGGAACCAAGTGATGGAGGTAAGCCTGAGCCCAGCAAAATCCAACGTAAGCCTAAAAGAGCCAAGCTGAACCATGCAGAGTTGAGCCAAATGGAGCTGAGCTGAAGGAACCCAAGCAGAGCTGGGTGGAGCAGCCAGAAGCTGTGGTGCTGGTAGCAGCCGCATGGAGTTGAGTCCAGCATCTGAAGCAGCAGTGTAGTGCAGTGCAATGTGGAAGATCTAGCTTTCAGGTATTTGTCCATCATTGTTTTCCAGTGTCTTGGGCCTGGAGAGGGTGCAAGTTGTCTGTGGGAACAGCTGCCATCTTGTCTTTGTCTGTGGAAAGTCATGTGGCACTGGGCGCAGGAACAGCCACTTTGTCCTGGCGGAACTAAGTTAAAGTGGTGAACACCTTCAGTGTGTAAAGCACCTTCTCTTTCTGTATGCTTTTGTTTTTAAGATTGCTGCTATTACTGTGTGTTTCTTATTTGCTTTCTGCCTTCAGTAAATTGTTATCGCAACCCATAGTCTCCACCTTTGTCCCTCTCTTACTGGAAGGGGCAGGGGAAGGGGAATGGTTTATTTGGAGTTCAATTCCCCAATGGTGTTAAAAAGCAATATGTTACTAGATTGCTATACATTGTCAGTTTTATCTCCCTCCAGATGTTTGTGGAGATCTATTCCACTTCTTTCTGATTTAAAGGACTTACTATAAAGAGACTCCTTTTCAGAGGATTAGCACTGGGTATAAACAGGGAAAACAGATATTCAGCAGATTTGAAATTCATAGGTTTTTGTATAAATTTAAGTGTTTAAATCTCTGCATGTCAGGTGAAAAGTGAGAGGATTTTTTATCGTGTTAACCCTGAAAATTTTTACAATTTGTATAGTTTAACACTCCCAGAGGAACATTCTCTCTTCCTTTGGAATTGCTTTCTATGCCCAGAAATACTTCAACAAGGTATTTTGTCATTCTAAGTTGTCAAGACTGTAATAGTTGCAGAAAATAATTAATTAATTAGGATAATTAAGGGTAGATTTGGGCCATAAATGAAGATTTTCATGATTGCAGGAGTATGTTATTGATTCAAAGACTAAATTTTCTGCTGGACGACAGTGAAAAAAGCAAAGAGAACAAACAGCATGAAAGAGAGGATGGGAGCATTAACATTCTTTTTACAGGTTCATTGAGATTTCCCTGTGAAAGCATCAGTGACAGTTATGAGCTTTGATTTAGAAGTGCTCTGTGTAGTTTTTGTTTGTTTTCAGTAAAAACAGATTACTAGAGCTAGGCCTCCATTTGCTTTGCATTTCTATCTAGTCTTTGTTAAACTTTTTAACAGGGTTAGTAATTAGCAGAACTAGGTGACATGCCAATTTTTGGCTTCATGGATTAAACTTGCAGACTTTTTCTGTTGAATTCTAATCTCCCTGCCCTGACTTTCTCTAACCATATGTTTTATGATGAGCAGTAGTAGTAATGGGACCCTGACACACAAGTACTGCAGATGGCTTGAGACTGTAGTGATGTCTCTGTCCACTCCATCTCTGTGCCAGGGATTTCTCTTTGAACACATGCTGGTGTTTTAGTCACTCCAGATAAGCCCATCAGTTTAGCTTAAATTCTTGAATTTTCAGTGTAAGACTGGAAGAAAGTAAATGCCCCTTCTCTTTTCAAGAAATGCAAAAAGGATGATCCGGGGAACTACAGGATAGTCAGCCTCACCTAGGTCCCTGGGAAGGTGATGGTTCAAATAATCCTAGAAGCAAGTAGAATGGAATGGAATGGAATAGAATAGAATAGAATAGAATAGAATAGAATAGAATAGAATAGAATAGAATAGAATATTTCTGTTGGAAGGGACCTACAATGATCACCTAGTCCGACAGCCTGAACAATGGCAATCCAAGTTAAAGCATGTTATTAAGTGCATTGTCCAAGTACCTTGTAAACACTAACAGACTTGGGGCATCATTCACCTCTCTGGGAAGGCTGTTACACTATTTGATCACCCTCTGGATAAAAAAATGCTTCCTCATGCCAAGCCTGAACCTTCCCTGGAGCAAATTTGAACCATTCCTGTGTATCCTGTCACCAGGGACAAAACGGATCAGCACCTTCCTCTCCTCTTCCTTTCTCTGTAAGCTGTGGAGATTTCCAAAAGCATGGAGAACAAGAAAGTGATTGGGACTATCAGCACGTATTTATGAAGAGGAAATAATTCCCGAGCAACCTGACAGCCTTCTGTGAGGAAGACCTGGGTAGATGAGGTCAGAGCAGCTGATATTCTCTAGCTTGACTTTATTAAGGCTTTGAACACTTTCTCCCACATCCTCATTGAAAATGTGATTAAAAAGAGACTAAATAAGTAGGCAGAACATTGGACTGAAAAGTGGCTGATCTGCTGGGCTTAAAGTGTGATGGCCAGTTGCACAAAGTTCACCTGTAGACCAGTCACTGGCTATGCACCCCAAGGCTCTATACTGGCGCAATATCTTCATTGAAGACCTAGAAGATAAAACACAGTGCACTCTCAATGGGCTTTTAAGTCTTACAAAACTGGGAAGAGTGAGTGATGGCTCAGGTAGTTGTACTGCCTTTCAGAGGACCTGGCCTGGGTGGATAATTTGACTAAAGAAAACATGAAATTTAACACTGGGAAACTCCAAATCTGGCACCCGAGGAGGAATAATCCTAGGCATCAACAGGCCGGCACCAGACAACTGGAAATCAGCTTTATCAGGGAGGATCTGGGCATCCTGATGAATAAGTTGAAAATGAGTCAGCAATGTGCACTCATGGCTATGAAAATCCACAGCCTCCTGGGCAGCACCAGGCAGAGTGTCAGCAGAATGTCAGGCAAGATAAAAAATCTTCTAGATTATCATTAGATCCTTCAGGCTCACTTTGAATATGGGATGTCATTTACCTAGGTAACACATGTCAAGAAAACACCATAGGACATTCTCAGTCACTGAGGTTATACTCAGGATTTTTTTTCACACCAGAAATCTTAAACTTTACCTTTGAAATATCAGAAATATATCATGAAACATATAAAAGAGTTTTAACTTTTAGTACTCAATAACAAAATGGATAATTACCAAATTATCTCCAGATCAGAAGTTACCACAGTAGTGATGCTGAAAATAAACAGAAAATTTTGATTTAAAACAAAAAAAAATTGCAATTAGGAAGAAAAGAGAGCAGATGTATCCTCTGTTTGTCTTTTCCCATATTCAATGTTGACATATTAGTCATTTCCCGGAGCATAGATGAAACTTTGTTCTTTCTCTGCCTCCTCTCTGCATTGCAATTAAACATGTGACAGATTAGCTCAATTTCACTTAATTTAGAAGATTACAGTGTCAGCATCATATCTGACTTGGCCTTATAACCCATCTTAAGTAATCACATGAGAAAAAGGAGACTTTTATAGGATATGATTCATCTCACTTTAAAGTAGACACCTAAGACAAATCAGAGGACTTTTGCCCTAAAAGTACATCTTTCTCTCAGTTAATCACTCAGATGTGGATTCAAACATTGTTGACATCTAAAAACAGATGTGATGAATTTCAGATCTTAGGACTTTTTCAGCTGTCCAACCAAAGCACCAAGTGGCATTTGAGATCTTGAAGGTTCCCCTGCAACTTCAACTTTCTCCTTTTAAACTGTGAAGTGCTCTATGTCATATTTTATATTCCTTAGAGGAGGCACTAGTATGTTTTTGAATTAAAAAGCACAATAGAATCCTACATTTATGCTACTGAATGGAACTCCAGGAGTCCAGCTGTCCACATAAGGGTATTTCTGCTCATAGACAGATTTTCTTTCAGACAGAGTTTGAAAATGATGTAGCTTTGTAGATGTAAACATTTTTAAAGACCTCCAGGATTAGGCACACTGTAAATGTCTCCTTGCAACCCTGCTCTGAATTAGTTGTTGTTTCTTTCAATAAAGATTATTCCATGGGTAGGGAAAGAGCAGGGAAGCAACCTTTGCATGCTTTCTTTTTCCTATTGAACATAGCTTTGAGACTGAAAAAAGAAAGAAATAAAAAGGAAGGGGAGAACTGAGAACAATTTCCCTTTCAAAATCATAAATGTTGATATGTTGGGTTTTTTTAGTACACCCAAATAGGCTGCAATCTGATGTTTAAGGCAAGTTGTTTCAAAGAAAACACCTGTGCAAATTATATACTGAACTGGTAAAGACAGCTGTGATAGTGCTAATTTTCAGGGTGTAACTCTGCTGCCAAAACAGAGGTGTGAGTCCCCATAAAAAATTCAGGAAACTCCATAAATAGCACTCCCACTGTGAAGGTGCTGCTGACAGAAAAGGAGTTGGAATGACAGCCATGTAAAGCACACGGTGGATACCCAAGAGGCTTTGTAGAAAACTGAAACTTCATGGTTGCTGCTGAGGTGACTGGAAAAAGAGATTGACTCCAAGCTGCATGGATGTGTTTAACAAACTGATTAAAATGTGACCATTTGGGGACCTGGGGGAGACTTCTAAAGAAGCTAAATGCTCTGAGAAATGAAGGATGCCTGCATCTCCGCCCAGGGCTCTGCTGTCACGCAGTCCTGTAGGTTTGCAGCTGTCTTTACAGGTGCTGAAAACAGTTCCCCAAGATAGGTTCGTCTGCATCCTTGGAAATAAAATTTCAAGAACACTCAGACATTGTTTTTTAAACATTTCAGCAGCTGAGAGTAACTACAAGTTTCTTCTGACTTTTAACATTTTTACTGTCATCTCCATTAAGGAGAGCAAGCTAATGCTTTTGGGAACCACTCCTGAAAATGTCTGACTCGGCAATGATATTCCTTGCTACTCTGATGTTTAAACCTGGGATGTGCTTTGTGAGTCACAGCCCACTGAAAAGCAGGATGCCTTTTGCACTTAATCTTGCCAAATCAACATCAACTGCAAAGTAGAGATTGCATAGTTTGAGTGAAGTTTTTTAGCTCAGGTCTATTTTAGACAATATTTTAGACAAGCAGCTGTCAGTCTGGAAACTGATTCATTCTGCAGTGAGTCAAGATGGTTTGTAGAGTTCAACTATACTGATGTGCAGCAGGGGTAAAATCTGGGCTAAGAACAGGATTGAGGTAAATTATGGAGGATAATGGCAGATTAGCTGAAAAAGCCTGGCTTAGCAGGTATGTCAGTGATGAATGGAATTGAAATTCTTGTAAACAAATTTACATGGCACGGCTGCTGAACACAGCACCTGTTCAAAGTGGCTGCAAGACACTAATAGATGTAGCAAGTGCGGAACTTCTGTCTGGTGAATATTTTCTAATGATCTGAACAAATGTCCAAAGGATGTGAAGTAAATTGCGAGGTCTGTGCATATATATGAATGTTTACTTTGACTACAAAAAGTATAAAAATAATGAATATTTATTTTACTGTTAATGAGTATTTCCATTAGAAAAGATAAATAGTAGGACACAGACCTACCATGAAACTTTATATAATATTGATAATTTAGTTTCTGTTAGGATAAACAATATTAGGAGGCAGACGCTAGACTCTTCCACAGGAACTTTAGAGAGGAAGTGTATGTTGTGAAATCTGACAATGCTCTCTTAACAACATGTGCACTATGAATGGACCTAAATGCCAAAATGGTGATACAAGAATATCCTGTTCTACTTCACTTCTCCTCTTTGGTGCCTAGGTTTCTATAAAGAGAAAATTCAAGGATGAAGGTCAGGTCTGATAGGAAAAATATGCTGCAATAGAACTAGAAACAGAATATATCCTGACTTCAGACTGGACATGGTCTGAATTGCTTCTCTCTCTCTCTTCACTACACAGTAAGCCCAGGTTCCCCACTTAACTATCCAAAGCCCGAAGTTAGGCTGTGTGACTACCTCAACATATGTGCAGTTTTGCAGAGTTGAACAGTTCCTCAGAAGGTGATGGAACTAAAGTGGTCAAAGGAAAGAAAAAGACACCTAAATAGCCTACCTTTGGAATGTACGAGGGTTTTGGAGCTCAGGCTGGATATATTATCCTGTTAAGAAAAAGCTAGGGTGTAAACATGAAGTAAATAAATAGATTAATAAATAAAGCAAAATTTCTGTAGTTAGAAGAGCAAATACACCCCACATCTGAAAAAATAAACACAGAGATCATTGGCAACTTCTGAAGAACTTCTAAGATTGTGCACCGTTTGCTGAAGAGATTTAAATGGATATGAATGAGTCAGTCTAGTTTGGGATTGCTCTAGAAATCTCTGAGATAAATTACTACTAGGAGGGGAATATCTTGAAAGGTGCATAAGATAATGGTGAAGGAACCCGTGTAATGTGTTTTTCCCTTAATGCTATTAGTTGGGCATCACAACCTTCTCCTTTGTCTGCATGATTGTAGGCCATTCAAGTTCACTGACATCTGGAGACTGAAATACTTTAAGTTCTCATTGCTTTCAAACTCTTCTTGCCCTTCCTGTCTAGTTTTAATAAACCTATTTTGTGAGAATCATGGGACTGCTTTCTAACCTGTTGCCTGCACTTCTGTTCACTGGGGAAAGGGCTGTAACCTTGCTACCCACAACTGTGCTAACATATCCTTGATCATTCATCTTCTCCCTGGATCAGCTCAAAGTTTCAAACATATCTTGGCTTTTAATTAAATTAAAATGGGAGGAAAAAGTTCCCCTTTTATGAGTGTGCTCTGAAGGGAACAAAATCTTGCAAGTGAAGCACACACAATGATCCTGTCTATTTACAAGTCTTAGAATTACATGAAAACAGTAAAAAAGGAAACTCTGTTCTGTTCAGAAAGACAGTTTGATATAAAACAAAAAGGGCAGCTTTCTAAAACATTTCAAAAGAGTTTTCTTTTTTCTGAAGATGTGTTTGTAATAGAAATTCTGAGCCTACTTCCAGGGCTTTGTACAAGCCAAGTAAGAAAACTAGAAATAGTTGTAGGACCTGAATCAGAATCTTGGATCCAGGGAGTAATAAAAGTTGAACATGTTTTGCAGTTTTCTGTGTAAAATAAAAAGAAGACATGAAGATCAACACACTCATTTTGAAGACATAACTTTGCTGCACATTGGATCACATTCCTCTAAAAAGAAGTCTGGTTTTCTGTATCTGACTGTCACCCATGGACATAAGAATCAGACTTCCGTGAGCCACACAAAAGTCTTTTCACTCTTTTTTTCTGTCCTTCACACACTGAGTTCTCAGTGTCTGGTAGGGCACTCACAGGGGCCTGATGTGACTTCTGAAGTAGGATTCATAATTGGGTGAATGTTTTCTTTGTACCCTGTAGCCCAGCAGAGAAGATATAGGTTAGAAATGCACCTTGAGACATAAATATCCTCTGACTACTTTTCCTATGGCTCATTCAGAACAAAACTGCCTTCTAGTGGAAGATGTCCATGCCTGTGGCACTTGGGTTGGAACTAGATGATCTTTAAGGTCCCTTCCAACCCAAACCATTCTAGGATTTAATGAATATCACACGTGATTTGTTGTTTGCCTAGTGTTTTCTTATCAATGGTACAGCACAGACAAGCTTCACATCATCCATGTTACTGGTGATTAAAACCAATCTGGAGTCTCACAGATGGCATATTTCTATTTAATTACATTTTCTGATAGTGAATGCATCTGAACAAATGAAAGAATGATGTGATCCCAGATTCTGCTGCAAGGCAGAACACAGTTTGATACCGACAGCCATAAAATCTTAATTCAGGAGCTGTAATTGATTAGCATCAGTATTACTGCTTACTAATCATTGAACAGCCAAGACCGGAGTGGAAAGCTAGAAGGTGTCACCTAAAACAGGAAGAGATAAAAAACTGACAGACAGTATGGTTTGAATAGATAAACAGTCATCCCAGATGTTTCTTTCTTTTTCTCAGTGAAAAACAAGATTAACAATGAAAGTTACATGGGACTTACATCACTGCAAGCAGGAGCAGAGAATTGCCCTGGCACCAAGTCTGCAGTCCTGACAGTTCTCACAAGTGCCTACTGAAAGCTATTGCTATCTGACATATGCTGCTATAAGTGCTAATTAAATCTCAGTGCTGTGTTCTATTATTAAAACAAGAGTCCTTATTGCCACTAAACAGAGCAGCCTCCCTGCAGGAGCAGAGCTATCAGCTGCCTGGGTTTCCCTGATATGTCTTCCTTTTCTGTCCTTGGAGCACAATCTAAGCAGATTTTTGAACAAGTGCAGGCTGTGCCTGGGTTTTGGGAATTTCCAGCAGAAGCTTTGCAAAGAGCTTGGCAGGCTGCAGCAGGGAACGGCAGGGCAGCGGTGAGTGGAGGCAGGCAGCGGGAGAAGGAAGGAGGAGATGTTCACACAGCGCTGGATCTGAAGTGCTGGCAGCTGCTGCGCCTGGCTTGGGTCCCCAGAGCCCCAGGTGTGAGCAAGGCTGGGGCTGGGAGGGAGCAGAACTGGGGGTGAGAAGGCAGGAGTTCAGTATAGGAAGGGATTTAGGTCAAGGTTGAGGGAGCAGAAGGCTCTGGGGATATTAGATGGGTCTGAGGGTTAGACTGGAAGTACTGAAGCTGGTGATGGAGACCTTGGGACTAATGAGGATAGGACTACTGGGGCTCTGTGTTGGATTTGGGAAGTGTGGGAAGCTCTAAGTCAGAAAGCCTAGGACCTGGGCACTTTGGGACAACGGAGATTTGATGTGGGGCTCTGGGACTGGTGTTCTGTAGGTGAAAAATACTGTGATTTAGTGGGGCTTGCTTGGACACAGTGATTTTGTTCTGAATATGATTCATGAGGTTTTTTTCAGAAGAGAACATTGAACAGCAATTCTGCCTCTTACTTCCTTTAGATCTTTTTGTCTATTTTTCACTTATGTGGAAAAGTGGTGCCATTAATCAGGATGCACTGGATTGCACTTCTCCAGTAGAGAAGTATTCACTCTTTATGGGGCAAATGAAAAAGAACTATAGACAAAGAAATGCCCCCCACAACCTCCTTCCCCTGGTTAACGTTCATATTACTGGCTTTTAACCATTCTCATAGTCTTATTGCAAGGACTGAAATGCCAGTGTGAAGCAGATGTCCTTTGCACCACTGTAAGAGTGCATGTAACATATCTCTGAAATATAATGATGGATGCATATAAATTCCTTGCTCTGATACTTACCGCAAGGTTTATCTCTGCAGGAGTCTTGTGCACCTGTTTCTCTTGCAGATGTTTAAATTTAGATGTGATCACTACTCCCTATATCTGCCTTTTTTGCATGAAATTCTCAGCCAGAGGATATTCAGAGCAACCAGATCTGGGTGAAGGTTGTCCACATCTACAACGTCTTTTGAACACAAAATCAGACTCATGTCTGCAATCATGTGCTTGCTCAAACCTGGAGAACCTAATGCTCAGACCTTCTTGGTGGAAATATGAAACCAAACTTATCTGCTGGTAGAGTATGAAGAAAATTTCTGTCCTTTACAGACAACTGATAAAAATGTCAAAGTATACTAAATATCAACACTTCTTCCCCCATGAATTAACTGAACAATACTAGAATAAATATACTATAAATGTAAACATGTTTAAAATGAAGAAATTCAATAAGACAAATGCTGTAAAAGATGCAGTATGGTAATCTAGTCTGTCCACACACAAGCGTCTGTGAATAGATGCAGAAACAGACAACAATTCCTATTCTCTACGTACAAATTCCACTCTCCATTTTTAATAAAACCCTAAAACCTTTTGTGATGAGCCCCACATAACAAAAAAAAAGATGATGTAATGCTGGAATGGTAAGAGCCAGCATGAGGTCGCAGGCAGAAGACTGAAAAGGTCTGTGCATGAGCTAGCTCCCAGGCAGCCACACTGAAGAATTTAATTTACAAGCTAATTGCACCCTACCTCAAAATCATGTTGATTTCTAGCTCCTAATACTCTAGCAAGAAAGTTCCAGTGCTTCACTCTTTTTCTGAGCAGAATATATCTTCAATTTCTCAACCTGAATATATTACTGACTAGTTTGTGCCCATTTGCCTTGTGCCAAACTCGCCATGAATTTATTAGGTGATTTTAACCTCCTCTTCCAGCTGCAGTATTCCTGGCCATTTAAAAATCAACAGTTACCTTCCCTCCTTCACACCCCAATTTTGAGAATGCTATAGAAATTACAATGCAAAATTTTTTTTCAGGTGTGTTACAGCATTTTATTCTTTCTAATTTCTTTCTCATCTGAGTTAATGAGATGTGTTCAGGGTATATTTTCAAGCATTTCTTAGAAACTTAAGGAAAGAGAAAGATGGTGGGATTACTTGCATTCACATGTCTACCATAGGGCTATTCCTGGCATTGATCATTAAAGAAATATTATGTTTGATTATTTCCATAACCAATTCTATTAAAATCAGCTGAGCCAAGTGACACAAAGGCACAAAGGGCAAATCAAGTGGTCTGGAGGAATTCACTGTAGCAGCTTCAAAAAAGGTGTTTCTTCAAAAATTGGTTGTTTTCAATGAGAACTTGAGTGTTCTCATGTAGCAGCAAAACATTTTAATGGCAGACTAGGCATAGCCAAGATGAAATGCCTATTTCTGCTGAGACTTTTTTATTTTTCCTTTTTCTTTTGTAATTTAGGCTATCCTAACCCTGTGCCAAATAGCTTTCTCAAATCTAAATGCACCTGAGAGGTAATATTCAGGTCTGCAGGTAGGTCCCAGCTTTTAGGTTTTGGTATATTGTAACCAGATCATATTTGCCATGACTTCAACAATAGTTTCTTTGAAATCTTGCCTTGAATCCACTAAAAGTTCTTCAAATCCGAATCATCTGAACTCAGTATTTCTGAATCATTACATTGACTCTTCCTATGGTAGGAAATTTCAGACTGTCTGAATAGGAACTATTATTACTAGTATTAGTATAATTGGTGTTATTATTTAATTTCTGTGATGCAATCCATAAGATTGTGGTACCCCTCTAAAGTCAAAGAGATGGACAGAAATACAAATGCTAGAGACAGGATAAAAGAGTTGTGATGAGTGCCCAGTGTAAAATAAGATTCTCATTTCCCAAAATCTCTGCAGCCATAAAATAATTCTCTTAAGAAAGTAACGTGGAAACAATGAGAAAAAAAAGTCAGCATTCCTTCTGATGCACACTCTGAAAAAAAACCCCCAAAACCAAAAAGGAAAAAAAAAACCCTACCAAAAAAAAAAAAAAACCCCAAAAAAAAAAAAAAACCCCAAAAAAAAAAAAAAACCCCAAAAAAAAAAAAAAACCCCACAAAAACAAAACAAAAAAAAAAACACCAAAAAAGAGTATGAATTAGATATTTTTCCTTTATCCTTATGTTGTGATCAAAATATAATTATGCCTGCAGACACATATAGAGAAATCCTGATGCCCTGGCTGATGCCCTTCATAGGCTTGAAGAATTATCCTCACAAGGTGTTTAAGCTACAGCAAGGGTGAAATAATCACTACATTTACAGAGCTACCCATGGGAAGAAGTACTGAAACAACAGCCTGCACGTAACAGCTTTGAGCAACTACACACAAATCCAGCCCAGTGCCCTGGAGAAAACTCACACTGGAGTGGAACCAAGCATAAAAAATCCAGGTTATAGTCATGCACCTTGGTTTGATATGTTGTGCTGTATCATAGAACATTTTTTTCTCTTCAGCGTATTTAGAGAGTTTCTGCAGTACTCATTTTATTGTCTCCATGGTGTGAATTAATGACAGGCCAAGATTTGTGCCTGTACCCTGTTTTTAGGCCCTCAGGGCCAACCAAAAATATGCAGTGAATACTATATCAGGCACTTTAGAATAAATGAGCATTTATTATATGGTCATGTGGATATGTGCGCATGGGTTACTGTTCAGTCTCATATTTGTTGCTGCTGAGTACTCCACAGAAGGAGGAATAAGGGCTGCTGGAGATTCTTGGTTGCTTTTCATTGTAGCACACAAGCACTCAGGAATATTTCTAGACAAAAGTTATCTCTCTCAAAATGCACATTGCACAAACTGATAGAAGTGAGGGTTTCAATCCTGCCATATAATTTCTGTGTCTCTAACATGTTGAAGGTATGCTGTGGCCAACAAGATTACAAAGAAGAGCAACAGCACTTCTCAGTAAACACCCCTGCAGGGTAATAAAGTGATGTATTAGAACATATTTTATTTTTTACTTTATCTTTATACTGTGTCTATTTTGGAATAAGAATCTGCTTTAATAAAATTGTACAAGAAATATGGCTTTATGCTTCAGGGCATTATACTTCTGTAGATTCCCTCTGTCTTGAGGGAGTTTTTCTATGTCAGGCACATGTCTCATCAACCGCCCTTTATAGAATTCCTCCTGCAGTTACTTTTAAGAGTTTAAAAACCTATAAGTTCCATCCATTTTGCCCAAACCAGTAATTTTGATCTCCGGTGCTTGGCAGTTATTTTTGCCATTTATGAACATACTGTGTCTGTAAAGAGTAATGTTCCAATATTGATCCCTCTCCCTGTATCTCTGGTGGTGATTTTATTTAGCCTTTAGCATATGCAACCAAGCAGGCAACCACTAACCCATCTCAGTAAAATGAAAGCACTAGAAAGGTTATTTTGATAGAGAAAGGTTAAAGTTAAACAATCATCTGCACCTCTGGCATATGTGATTTAATGTTCACTGCAGTATTGCATGAGACAGTCTGTGCCTTTCACTCAGTGGATGAGTTGTCGTTCTTTAAAGTTTGACAGCCCCTCCATTTAGGCAAAAGTTTCCATGTTTTACTTGGAAAATCAACTTTTTTTTCAGTCAGTGTGTGTCTTTCCTTGTCACTGTATTCCACTTTATGCTAACTAAAAATATGAACAATAAAACTTGACATTTTTCTCCAAAGCACAACAGAATTAAAGGTCAGAATTTCAAAAGGACCTGTAAAACGCCTCTAACAAATTACAATAGTATTTAAGTGCACAAACAGTTTTTTCCAAGTCTGCACAGAATGAAGAATGAAAGCAATTGTGGTAGAGTTTCAAAATTGGACAATGAAGCTGAATTAATGGAATTAGGATAATTTTTCAAAAACATATATGTTAGGTAAGAGTCTAATCTATTATTCTTCAGGTTTTACGTGAAAAATCACTGAAGTACTTACAAACATACAAACTTTATCATGGGAAATATGGAAAGTAGAAGTAGAATTTCCATTGTTAATAACAAATCCCGGAGTTATTGCTTGGTATATTAAAATAGTGTATTGGGACTTCCACAAGACAGAATATTTGTTTTACTAGGCATTATTTAGTCACATTCAGTCCATCACAAAGAACTCTCCAGACTGAGATGTGATATAAAATGTGGGAGGGGAAATGGAGGGTTAGAGAATGAAATGAGAGCATGAAGTTCCACAGATGGTCAAGCATGGTAGTTTCCTTTGAACTGTCCAATAGATTTTTCTTACTGTACAGATGATGCTCTCTCCTCAGATATCTTCAGATATTTGACTAAACAAAACCCTATTGATCAGCCTACTATTGAAAAAATAGACAGTGGAGAGCTGTAATTGTAACTAGACAGCCAAAAGTTATTTGAGTAATCTATAACACACTCTGAAATCTTTGTCAACAAAAACTTCCAAAAATTGCTACCTTGGCAGGTGGGCTTATGGTCATTTATATCTTGTGCTTACAGACTGTCTTGGTTTGCTAAAGATAACTGTTGTGAGAAACTTGCCAACAAAATAAACCTAACAAAGGCATTTTAAAACCAAGTCCTAGGCTTTACTCTAAAGGGCCTGTCTACTGGGACAAAAAAGAATGGTATCACTTTGCACTGTTTTTCCTCAAAGGATACAGGGACTTTTGTTACATAGATTGCCTGGCAGGTAGGTAGGGTAGCAGTGGCTTTTTTTCCCTCCTATTGGATTGTTGGTATTGTGAGATTTTTCTGTGATGCAATGTGGAAGATATTGGAAAGACTCTGGAAGGAGATACCTGAGGTCAACCTTGAATTTTATTGCAATTATTCTTTAATATCATGTTGTAGCTGCTCTCTTAATTTATATCTATTAATCTACCTTGTTTTTGTTTGTTCTTTTCCTAGCCACTCTTAAGAAACCATGTTTCTTAACAGAAATGTTGCTTTTCACTCGCAAAGACAGTCAGAAACAAAAGTGCAGAAGCTTCTGTATCTAGCAGCACATGGAAGGAAATGATGCTCCCACAGCTGGGGGATTGTGTTGCAAATATCTCTGAGACTGGTGGAACTGTCACTGCTCAAAACTGTGGGGTGAAGAGGGAAGGGGACTGGGGGAAAAGGTACTCTGATTAAATATTTTTCATGTTATTAAAAATCTATCCAAGTTATATTTTCATTTGGTCACTGGCACCGCTTCAAGATCCTTCCTTGCTCTTTCTTAGCCAAATTGGTGGCTATGACAAAGACCACGTCTACAGGTTAAGACAGACTTAAATTCTAATGCCCTTCTCTTTCACACTCCATTTTCAAACTTCAAAAATGAAGAGTTTTCAATATATTTTTCCTTTTGAATTTTCACTCTACTTGGTTTGATCACACAAAGATATTGAGTGATATCTAGTCCAGGTGTCCTCAGAGAAAAAAAAAATGCTAGTCCTGTCCATTGTCCATTTTTACATACCACTAAACACCACAATAGGTTAGAGGATTATTCGTTTTGCTGTTGAAGGGGCAAAAGTGGGCAGCCAACCTAAAGATAACACTGTGACTTCTTCCACACAGGAGTGAGGAACTCTTCAGTCAGTCATTTTTCAAATTAGGCGCATGCATGGAAGGAGTCTATGTGCATCAGTCTGTCTAGCAGTGGCTGTAAGCAGCAAGAGGTGTCTTGCACTGCCAGTTCAGAGGTGTTCTGTGTTGCAGTTAGTTGGAGGACAGGACTTCATGCATTCCTTAGAGAAAGAAGTTTGGAATGGGTAGCTTAGTGGTTCTGTTTGGCCTCTTTTCAAACCATTATAACACTGAAAGCCATTTCATCACTAAGAGGGTTCAGGAGGGAGGGAAAATAGAATTGCAAGTAAGGAGAGGGGAAATTTCAAGTTATGATTTGTGTTATCCACCAGTGGAGTCATATGTCCATGCACCCCTGGAAAAGGATAACTACTTTTCTGACTGAGGCAAGAGACCAGCCCAGTCTAATTCTGACAGTATGAAAGTGGAAGCTGTCAAGTGAAGAAGAGTGGGAAAGTCAGTAAAAGACAAGCAGCCTCCTAGAAGCAAACATCTCATACAGTTGTTCTGCAAATCCAGCAGAGTGGTAGCTGTTTTTATCACTTGGAAGCAGGGTAGACAGGATATGAGGTCACTCAAAGGACACTCGCTTTTATTCACTGAACATGAAAATGCAACAACTGAAGCATAAATACTTCCCATGAATCATAGTAGGAAATAAAAAATACACGATTAGATTATAGGACCAGAAAAAAAGTATTAACTGAAACCCCTGTGAGAGACTGAAGACTGCTTTTAAACAGGCATGGGGAATGGTGATTAAGTAATATTCAATGTATTAGGGAATACTGTGGTATCCATCCATATGTTTGCACAATGAATGAGCATTGGGCTTGAGTAGATTTTTGGGGTCTTTTCTTCTGTATTAGCACCAACATCCTGATTATCCTTTGATGAGGGACACCACGTTACATGAAGAAGTTGTCCCTGCTGGTTCACACTATGGACAGGTGGCAGGAAAACTGGACTACTGCACATCACATTCCTAGTTTTCTTGGAGATTTCAGATTCTGCTTGTTACCTAGCTTCAGGTTATGCTTTTGCAGGCCATACGCTTTAATGATAACCTCAAAGCTATTCTTCATCTCCAGAGCTTCCCAAAAATTTGCGTTCTCTGAAGGAAGTAGGGACTTGAGACCTTTATTTTTGTAGCTTAAACCTGCATCAATATTTAAAGATGGAAATACCATCCTGTCACAGTGACCCCTGAACAGCTGAAGGCAAATGAATAAACACAGTTGTTGATCCTAGGTAGAACACAAATCAGCTCAGATGACGGCAGTATCACTGCCGAAATGATGTGTGCTGGAAATAAGCCCACATGCTCATTTTGGATTCAAATGGGAGGATACTAGTGCTCTTATCAGTTCATCCCTACTAATCCTTACATTGATGACTGAAAGATGAAATGTTACAATGATCTCAATTCACAGAAAAATCTTGCAGCATAGAGAAACTGTTTAAGCAAGTTTATACCTTTACATGGTTATAGCTGCAGCTGAGATTTACAGAAAACCAATTGAATATAAGCAAATGCCTAAGCAAGTAATCTATTCAGATATTGTAGGTAAAGAAAGGTTTTTAGGTTTCTATTCCTTCCAGGTGACAATAGATATATAAAGGTACCTAAAACTAGGATGGAATCACCCATATCTTAGTAGGGAGTTTGGGGGAGAGAGAGAGAGAAAGACACTGATGTAGGGCAATTTCAATATCTACATAGTCCAGAAGATGAGAATTATCCTCTGGTAGAAACATCAGCAGGGTGGTTAAGGAGCAGGTAGTTAAAAGTAAGGATTCTGAAAGAAACTTTTAAGAGCGCATATTCTGTTGATATTTGTGGATGCCCTGGGAGGGCTCCCCCTAGGCTTTGGCTTCTCCCATGGAAGACCAAGGACCAGATGTCAGTTACCCCAGTTACACTCCCCCTGTTTGCCTTGTATGGCCATGTTCTGTATCCCGCAACCCCATTGGTAGTTGGCCCATTGGCCGGCTCGCCCCCCAGTTTACCATACAAGATCGGTTTCTAGTGAGTTCTCGGTTCATTGTTTCCTCATTGGTTCACCCCTCTGTCTGTTCTCCCCAGCCTACTTCCCCATTGGTGCATGTACTTGTCCTCCCACGTACCCTTCCCTCTGATTGGTCCCTGCTGCTTGACTCCTCCCCCATTTGCACCCAAACTTAAACCCGGACCATCCACTTCTCCTTGTCTTTGTCCCTGGACCCTTCCGGTGTGTGGACAGGCGTTGAGGTCCGCCGCTGTGTAGGCGTCGACCTCCGCCACTAATAAATGCTGCTGGGAACCCATACGGATGACCCCTCCTGCTTCCGTAGCCTTATTTCCACTGGCTATGCGTGCGAGAGTGGTGTGCCTTTTCCGCCCCGACCGAAGCGCCTTCCTCAGTGGAGACCCTTGCAGGAAGGTTGCAGTGTCAAGCAGCCTGCGCCCACGCCACAACAGATATTTAGTACTTTCTTGAATTAATCTACAGATTCTGAAGTGTTTTATGTGACATATGGCTTGAAGAAACTTTTTATAACTTCAAAAATGTTTAAATATAAGGAAATATGAAAGTTGATGCATTAAAAATTTTCAATCTGTTTTTTTAATATGCTGAAGAGCTCTTCTTCATGTGACTGTTTGAATGATAGTGGGCTACCTGAGTAAAATTAGACATACGTCTTACACCAAAATTTCTGTGAGGAAAAGAAAAAAGAAGATGGAAGTTCCTATGTGCATGAAACCATGTTGATGGAACTAAAATCTTCCTGCTGTATGATTTTACTCACTTCTTTTCAATTAATTAAGCAAATGCTTTTATAAGTACACAGTTGATTAATAAAAGAAACCTTATGACAAGAATCTTCTTCGGTTTAGATAGATTCTATAAACCTTTTCTTGCATATACTTCACCAACATTGTGTAGGCACTCTTATTGCAGTGAATGTGCTCATGAAGTCTTTGGTGGGTTTTTTTTGTTTTGTTTTGTTTTTATTTTTCTGATATAAACTATTTAAAAGTAAACAGCAATAAGGTTAAGAAGATGTACCTCCACTGTCAGATGGAGGAGAATCAGTAAGGGATCTTTACCTATCTGCAAAAAACCCCATCTATAAAGAGGGTTAACAAAAGTAAATGGAAGATAATTAGTTCCACTTGCCCTTGAGGCCAGGATTTGGTTCATAGGCCCTTTTCATTGGCAGCATAGTCTGTGAGTCATGGTGGAAAGGCTGCAGTGCAAAATGCAAATAGATGGAATTTTGAAGTTTGCTTTGACCTTCCATATACAAAAGAAATTATAGACCCAATGGAAAAAAGAAAATTATTGGAAATTATGTTGAAATATAATCTGAGAAAGACTTTTCTGAAATGACACAGTAGGGACATCAGCAGGGAATACCATCATCCCAAGTCATAGAAAAAGGCTACAAGGTGTTGGGGAAAAAAGAGGTGGAAATGTATCATGAGTTGAGATACAGTTTGAATTACCCTGAGGTTCTTGGGAATGTTCCTAGTCTTAGATATCACTCCTGTGATCTATCAGTTTTTGTTGTACTGCTGGATAAGTCTTAGTTAAGAAATGTAATGAAGCAGTTTTTTTCCTTTTGTCATTCAATAGTAGAAAGATTAACCTGATGTTGAGAACCTTTATATCACTAGACTCCATATAATGATCTCACCTATCATGTTGCCTGTATTATTGCATCACTTCTAATTAACTCCCCTGTAAATGATTTGATACTCCTCATTTTTCAGTTTAAGAATGTTGTCAAAGATTTTCTGAAATTTTCTACTGTTAGTTCCATTCATTCCTTAAAGTTCATCATTGACTTTTTTGAATAGTTAATGGCTTCATTAAGAGAGCAGAGCCAGAATACTGTATTATCCTGCTAATCATTTGTGTGATTATCAGCATAAGACCTGGAGACTTCCTATTCATTAAGGATTTTTGTTCTCTCATATCCATGGGAAATAGTGAAATATTATCCATACTCCATGTAAGGAGAGGTTAAACAGAGTAGATTATGTAGACTGTTCAAGATTATACGGAAATCAAAAACCAAAACTGTATCTTATCTTGTGGTTGACCATATATCTCTCGACTATCATGTTATTCAGTATTTCAGAACTTTGGAAATGCTGAATTTGCAGCAAAATATGATAAAATATAGATTTTGATGAAGGTAAGTGAATATTCTGAATAATTTTTTCTATACTAGATAAACTTTCAGCACAAAGAGTTTTTTTCTTTGTCCTTCTTCTGACTGGTTAGTTGAAGCAAGATGCAAGACAAGCCAGAGGAAATGGTTATTCATGAAAGGGCGGCAGACATATGGAATCCCTTGACAATGAATACAATGAAAACAAAATGCTTTGGAGGAAACTGGAGAAGCAGTTGGAGAAGGGATGCATTATTATGCAGTGTAGAAAGCTGAATGTTTTAAATGGACAATTTTAAAAAGATTTTTTCCACAAAATCTGTTTTTACACACAATCTAAACCAAAAGGAGAAAAAGAATAAAACAAAAAATAAAAACCCAACAAGTAAACAAAAGAAAACATTTTTGCTAAGAAACACTGTAATATGTTTTGGATGCCTTATGTCCCTGTCCTCCTTGAAGCAATCTGTTTGGACAATGTAGGAAGTCTGTGATGCATCCTGACTCTGTCTTGCTTGGTTATTTGGTTTTGCATCTTGTTTCAACTAGCTTTGACTAATAGCTCCTACCATTCTTCTTGATTTAGAGGCAAAACAAATATTGAATTTTTATTCATCCTCTTCATGCTTTTCAGGATTTTATAGATCTGCAGTGTATCTCCTCTGGATAATCTCTTTTCCAGAGTGAGGATCCTTAGTGACTCAGTTCTTCCTCATATGGGAGGAAACAAAGGTACAGATCTTTGATCATTCTTTCCTCAATGCTTTGCAGTTCTACTATTTTCTTAGAGATTAGGGGATTATTGCTGTACTCAGTATTTAAGGCAAATTTAAACAAACCATGAATTTATACAGAAGCATAATTATGTTTCCTGTTTGTTGTCTGTACCTTGAATTTTGCATTATGACTGAGGGGAAATACTGAGCTGGTGTATTTGTGGAAACAGGAAGGTTACTACTAAACCCTGTGTTTCTTTCTATGTATTTAAAGCAAAAAGTCTTGCCTAGAACACTAGAAATTTAATTTCTTAGAACAGAAGAATAGTATGCATAGAAACTAAGGGCTGGGAGAGTGCAGGCAGGGTCTAAACATGCACACCTAGCCTGTAACCATGAAACCAAGATTTTCTCTTCCGTGAAAATGAATGCCAAGGAAAAAAACACCAAACATTTACTATATTGCAAGTTAAACTCTGGATTTGAATTGCTTCATTATGTTTATGGTCCTTTTAGATGTAGCCTGTAATGGGTTTTTAAAAAGATGAATCCTCCTACCATGCTACGTAGAACATAGCCCCTGAATCACTTGGTAACCAGAAAGTGTCAAGGAGGCAGCATGTTTTAATACTTGTGCCATTATCTAAATCAGTTCCATATAATATGGCAAATAAACCCCTTCACTACAGTTGTAACATTTAGCACCTTTTCCATGTAATTCAGCTCATAGATGTCTAATTAAAGATCACTGAACCAAGTGTTTAAAAGGCAACCAATTTAATTGCTGTAATTGTATGATTTAGATGAATAATAAATGGGCTAATGATACTGTAATATTAAGTCTTCAAGTTGGTGATCAAGTCAATTAAGATATAATTGTAAAGCAGCAATCTGCAAATAATGAGTGAAATCCTTCCTATTCAGAATTATGTTGATGGCAATAATATACAGTAACCTTATCGCATTTTTGCACTTAATTTGACAGAAAAGAGCATATAGACATATTTTCCTCCTGCTGATGATGTAGAAATCAGTGTGCCCATTGTCCTCCATCTTTCAAACAGATATGCATTTGAAGGCAAATTATAACAAGTGTTTTAGAAGGGCCTTATATGAATTTTTGGACTGACCTGCAGCAAAGATCTTCAAAATCTATTTAAATCTGGGGTGATGGTTGTCATGGTTTGACAAGGGGTGGCTTTTTTGCCTGTAGGGATTTTGCAGTTTTTGGCAGGCATGGCTTCCTTTGGGCTTTTGCCTGCCGAGACTCTTACAACTTCCCGTGGAGTGCAGTTTCCTGCAGCCCTGGAGAGGCAATTAACTGGCTAATTTTGAGATGGACATTCTATTTAGCCACTTAAATAATAAGTCCACCCTGTGGTCCACATTTTAAGATAGGAGAAGCCCAGGATTCTGTCTCTCTTTTTTTCCAGCTGCTGAGAAGGTAACAAGGGGCTCCCTTGCAGCCCGGTGGGGAGCCGACTAGGCCCGGCTGGGCCGGACCCCTGCACCCCTGCCTCCTCCCCTCTTCCTGGGAGTGCTGCAAGTGCCAGGCAGGGGAGGACAAGAAGAAGCTACAGGGCAGGGGGAAGGGAAGCTACCAGCCTGCTCTGTGCTGGAGAGGCCGGGCCGATCCACCGGGCCAATCCCCTGGGCCAGCCAAGTCCTTTCGATGGGAGCCTCCCTGCCCCCTGTGGGGCTGGGCTGAACTGGGCCGAGGAGGGCCTGCTCCGGGAGGGGGAACGAGTGTGACTGAGAATCCTGCTGAGCTGCTCCTGGCTGCTGCAACTCCTGGCTGCTGGGCCCCTGCCCCCCTCCTCTGCAGGGAATGGAATACTTGGAATGCCACAGCTTTCCAACAGCTTGGAAGGGGGATTAACCTTTTGTTGTGCACCTGTAGACTCAGAATAATTGTTTGAATACACAAAATGGACTCAGAAAGAGTGAGGACACAGAAGGAATGGACAGAGACACCAAGGTCAGTGAAAGAGGGACTGAAAGTCCAAAGAAAGGAGAAAGAGGAGATGATTTAAGCTGAAATTCTACCATGAAGCTATGGTAATGGACCAAGATTCTCTGTAAACGCATGTATAATTGGGGGGATACAGTGTTCTAATCTAACTTTCACCAACATATATTGATGGGGTCACGCCAGTAATAGAAACGGATTCTGTTCCAGTGTATCTTGCTGGAATTGAGGTGCATTGTGCACCAGTGTCAACCAAGGCCTTATGTTCTTTGCTTTCCTACTAGAACAGCTCATCCTTAAAATACGCCAATAAATAAGATGAGTCCTTGAAGCAGTTGCGGGAAGAGCTGCATATGGAGGAAGGGGCTATCACATATGACCAGATATCCTTTTCCAGGCAGGAGTTCGGTGTGATATTGAAACCACAAAAGAACTGTGTTCTTGTGAGAAAGTCTCCATGGTGTAACAGAAGGGACTCCTCTTCCAACTGAACTGATGAAAGCCTATTTAAGGGTGGTAAACTGAATAAACGTCTCAGGTTTTGTCTCTTTTTGTTGTTAGTGGGAAAGAACTTGATGGAATGGGGCAAGGAGATGTATCTGAAAGTTTTTTGGTTAATATTATTTTCCTTTTTTTTTTCCTCTTTTAGGTCTGTTAATAAACTATCTTTTACCTTTGAAGTTTTAGGCCTGCTCTGCATTTCTCCTAATCCGTATCTCACCACAGAAATGAGTAAGTAAACTCAGTAAGTGCACTGGCGTTAGGCCAGAGTACTTGAAAGCACTACACTAAACTATCGCCTGGTGTGAGGAGGCGACATGAAATCACTACAATGGCCCCACCCGGTAGCTCCACCAAAACAGCCAGTTGCAGTGCAAACTTCACCTGTTTGTCAGAAATAGCCTTTCATTTGCAATCTATCAGAAACTGAAACAAATATTTGCCAAATTCAGATGAAAATGTTGAAGGGACTTATTCATCCTACTAACACAGCAGGTGTGTGAGAGAAAGAACGTAAAACAATTCAGAAAAACTTGAGTTGCCTTGCCCTCAACTTGAGACATCAGTGCTCACTCTTGATATTCTCAAGGCCATACCTGGCAGTGTCATTTGTGGCAATCTCATGGATGAACAGCAAGAATTGACAGCCTGGGGAACTCCAGGCAATCAATACTATCCCCTGAAAGATCAGGGCAAGCTTGCAGGTGGCTGCTTCCATTCTCTTCCAGGTCTGTCACCTCAGCTTTTCCCTCCAGATCTGAGTGTGGCTCAGGCTCAGTTGTTCCTGGTTCTGATAGTCTTGTTCCTTTGTATTCCTGAGTCCAAGAATTGCAGCTCTGCAGGTGGAGATGGAGCCTGAATGACAAATAAACTACTGGTTCTAGTATTAAAAGTGGGCAGTGATAAGAATCATTGTGTGGTATTTGTTTTCCCTGTTGTCAGCTACCAACAGGAGACATGTCTGAGTGACTCCCTGCTATTTGAAAAGAACTTCAAGGTATATTCACAGTGATGTCTAATAGGTGTGTGAGCTGGAGAGGAAAAATTGCCCTCTGAAATTAATGCTCTCACCGGTAACCCTAGGGGGATATTGCTTTAGATTAAGCATTGAGCTCCCAGGTACCTTGTGTTAAATGAGATATATTATACCCAGTTGGACTAGTACTAGACCTTTTTCATATAAATGAATCCATTTTTCAATTAAAGGTGTTTTAGTCCTCTGAAGACTTTGCTCAAATTTATTTGCACTCTGCAAAGAGTTTCATGTGGAGAGTCAGGTTTTATAAACTAAAATTTGAAATGTGGCCTAGAAGTTAAGACAGTTTCCTGGAAACCTAAGTTCAAATTTCTTTTCTTTCTGATTCATAGATGATCTTTAAAGCAAGATCTCACTGTCACAGGAGAAGTGCCATAGCCCCTGGACTCCAGGTCTTTTGGAATGGATTCAAATGCCACTTGATCCAATCTATACTCTCCTGATTTGCTGACAGAGATTAGGTCAAGTTTTGCTTTGTAGGTGCCTTGCAATGATTGCTTTTTAAGTCTGCATGGTTTTACTTTATTGGTGTTAATACTTAGGTGTATTGTGCAAAGTGGAAACTCACACAAGACGTTGCTAGTCCATCTTCTGTGCTTTCACTTGATGGTATGATATTGCTGTGGGAAGCCTTAATTTGAGTTTTCCCACTGAGAGAAGAAACTAGTCTCTTTGTCTTGCATGGAGAATTGCTTTGTTTTTCTTCTTCCTTTTCTTCTGGAAGGAAGTAGCATAGGATAGGAAATGTTAAATTTTGGTTTTTGAAAAACTATGTTTTGCTCAGTTCATACTTTTCTCTTTCTTTTGTGGGCTACAATACATCCTAGATTAAATATTTAAGGCATGCTGACACCCAGGCATAAGCTATGAATCAGTGGAAATAAAGTTTCTACAAAAGCATATTTTAAAATAATTATATGTAAAGTCTGAATTATAGAACACTGAATAATTAAAGAAGAACATGAAGTAATAATCTTTCATGCTATCTTGCTTCTTATTAGCTTAATGTTATTCAAGGTGTCTATATTGTGCATGTTTCTGAGTAAGCAGTTGTTTTAGAAATTGTTGCCACACCTTTATGTAAGGCTGAATGATCAAGATCATAGGCCAGGGTTATTGGTAGGTCTACATGAATTCACTTATAAACAGGAAAAACAACCTTAAAACAGCAACACAACTAAAGAGTGTGCACATTACCCCAAGCACAGCAAACAAGTGTGGTGCCTGAACCTGCTGCAAGGAAAAGCTTCTAAATCTTCTGAGGCCTAAGGAAAGAGATGTAGTAGAGCCAAATCAGCTCTGTACTCAGCATGGACTCATCGGAGCTGTCAAGAAATAAGGCTTGTCCCTGTGGATGTTATATTACCTACTCCTAAAAGGGAAACCAGCTTGTCTGTAACGGGCTTCAGTACATCTGTGTCATAGTAGGTTAACATATCCAAACTGCCAGTCCAGGTTCCTTCTTAGAACTGCTTCCACTGAACTTGATAATAAATTGAGACAGGTGTTATCTTTTACAAGAGAAATCTTTTCCCTTGACTGTTCCTTGTTGTGGAATGAACTACTGTAAAATAAATACTCATAAGCACTGTGAAACTTTTCCTACAGACAGCCAATGTATCTTAGTAATAAGTTTGTACCTTACATAAGCGATTTTCCATCCTATCAAATTAGCATAATTTTTAATTGAATCTTATAATATTCCTCATTTTTTGTTTTTTACTAATGCAGCTAAACTATAATTACATTAGTCTCTCTCATAAAGCATGATAAAAGAATACTAATCAGACAGTAATGAAGTATGATGCAGAATTATTACCTGGAGAATGGATAGAGAATAATAATTTTTTCCTGAGTTGGAAGCCTTGATTTTGTCCATTCCTTTTACAGGTTTCTGCTTATTCCTGCTACTATCCTCCCAGTATACTCTATTTAAATTAACAAGGAATTGCCCCCTCAGAGACATTTAATTCCAGATCTAGATCACAAGACAAGTTGCTGCAGATTGCTGACTATAGTGCCAAGGGATATATAAGAACATGTTTGAGGTTAGGCAGGTTCATAAGCATTTTTCTGTATAAGGGCAAAATACAAGTCTTATCACACATCAATATTATGATTTCCATGACTCCTAGCTTGAATGAAGCTTGCTTTCAGCCTGTCATTTCAGTATCTCCTTACAAATGTTCTTTCCTGGTATAAAATCACCACAAGAATCTAGATATTGTTTACCTTACTGAATTTTTCCATTATTTACTCTTTGTCAGTAGTGCACACACTCTTAAAATATAATTTCCACTGCCAATGACTCCAATATGTGGCCTTCTTTTTGGAAAGGCCTCTCAGTGCTGATTACTCTTTATCATGGCAGCTGTAAGACTTATGTTTTGTTCATAGGCAAAGTCTCTCATGTATAACTTGCTTCTGCGTTTCTACCACTGGAACAGGCTTTCCATTGAACCCTCTTACTTTCACTACATTGAAACAAAGGTCATAATCTGCCCAGACCATATATTCCTTTATCTTTCTTTCTGTCATTTTTTTTCCACTGTCTTAGAAACCAAAATCTCCTTTTGTTCATAATTCTCAAATCCTTCCTTTCTTTTCAGTTATTATCACTTACCATTGTGATTGTAGGAGGTAGCATCAGGTGATTTTTCTCCCATCTCAAACTATGTAAGATACTATGCCTTATCCTCAACAAATTACGTTTCTCAATTTTCTAATTCTCACTGTCACCAAATTTATGTTCAGACAGAAGAAACACCACACATACATCTACATAGCCCCTGTAAATTTTCCCCTTCAATTTCCTTCTAGATATGCTCTATACTCTTCAGTCTGTAAACCCTCTCTAAACTTTTACTTCTTTCTATGGCTTTTTTTTGTGGTCTAAGGATCCAAGGCTGGGGTCTGATGTGGCCCAGCTGTGTAACTTTGTCTCAAACTTCAGACAAAATAGCTAAGCTGTGAAAAGGAACTGTGGGAAAGGCTCTAGAGCTGACCCATGGAAGAAAAAAAAAGTTAAATTACAGACAGAAGTTGTTGTTGAGATGAAGATTGCAGAATTCAAGAGAGAAAACATCAACATTGCAAAATATGAGATCCCAAAGCAAAACACAAGGAGCTGACAAAGTTGGTGGAAGATGGAAACTCAGAAACATGGGAAAATATAATTCAGTGAGAACTAGAGGCCACCCCTTCTCCTGATTCATGCCTTCCTGGCCATCAAGAGTATTCAGATGACCTATTAGGATGGTGAACCAAAGTTTAGGCTAGGAGCTGCTTACATTTAAGCCATCATTAGTGTGTTAACCAATAAATAACTGTTTCATTATTGAAGTTGTATGTATTTATTTCATGGTTTAGCCCTAGTAGGCAGCTCAGCCCCACACAGACACTTGCTTACTACCCTCTCTGCCCCCAGTGGGCTGTGGGAGAGAATCGAAGGGGTAAAAATGAGAAAACTTGTGGGTTTTCATCTAACAGTTTAAAAAAAAGTAACAGCTGCACACACAAGCAAAGAGAAAATAAGGAATTAATTCACTACTTTCCATCAGCAGACAGGTTTTCAGCCATCTCCAGGAAAGCAGGGCTGCATCATGCATAATGATTACTTGGGACATACCCTTAACCTCAGCTAGTCATTTTAGGCTTGCTTTATGAAAAAATATGGACACTTGTATGGAGTAATACACATCACATTAGAGTTGAAATTATTGAAATTACTTATATGACTCAGTCTAGATATGCTGATTTCTTGTGATTGGCTGTGAAAAAAAGACATAGTTTTTCAGTTCAGCTTTGGGTGTCTAAATTAAATGAAGTGAGCTAAGATAATGCCAGTGCCTTGTGTACTGAGATTCCTATATGATTGTTTCATTTATTCACGTCCATTCCTCTGTAAGTATCTACCTTTTGTCTTTTGTTTTATTAGGTGTCAGTTCTTTGTTAATAAGAGGACTCTTAAAATTGAAATGGTCAGTAGTGTTTCAAGATACTTGTTGCTGGCATAGGGAGTAAGAATCTGGATGATTCTTACATTAGCTTCTAAAAAATTCTTAATATAAAACAGTGAAGGGGCCTGAAATTTAGTATGCTATGTAAAGCATCCAGCACAATGGAGCATTCATACATGCTGAAAGCCTCTGGCTTTTATCACAAGAGAAGTAATAAATCATCTCTGAATCTTGATCAAATCATATCTTCACTTTTTGCCTATTTAAATGTCACTTGCAGATTAAATTGGATCATGAGGCGATTTTTTGTTCTTTCTTTTTCTTCTTTCCTTAAACTTTTTGTAATGTTATTTTAAAGCAATAACCAACTGTTGAATATTATGCAACATTTGGATTTCCATCAAATACAAGTTCTGTTTACAGTCCTTCAAATGGGACAAGGATATAGAAAGTTTAGAGGCGAAGATGTGAGTAAGTGAATATTATTTATGTGCATTTACCTGACTGTCTAAGGAATGGCTGAGAGAAGCAGTTCTTGTCAAAATAAAAGAAAATCAGAAAGGTTTGTTTCCACATCCATAAAAATGATTGTTTACACATTGAAGAGCCTTTGACAAGCTCATAAAATCGCATTATTAAAGGCATTTTTTAAACTAGGGAGATTGCAATGGCAATACGTAGCAAAATAAGACAAGATGCTCTTATTTACAGTCAAAAATGATGGGATTATATGATCAAGTAATAAACTTTAATGTCAGTGATGGGATTGCAAGTTCATCTAACTCCATTGAATGGAAAAAAAGTTATGCTGAAAGTAAGGGCCTTGATTTCCATAGGCAAATGAGGACAAATTCAACTGAGAAGCAGCTTGGTTGGGGAGAAGTCAGGCGTAGAAAGACTTAAGTATCTCTTTGTGATGAAGGTCCTAGACACAGTCATTGCCTCAAGCATGGAATCAGCACCATCACAATAGTACAATTAGTTTTGCTAGGACATGAGCTTCAAAATGTCTGTTACCATGGACAGAGCAGATATCTTTGGGGGAAGCTGATCCAGTAACATGGGACTTTTTCATAGATTTCCCTCTACATCCATCCCACTTACCAGTTGTCAGAAAAATTGCTAGAGTGTCTCACTTATGAGGCCTAAATCCTTGTTTCACATTTGTCTGAGACAAACTGGGGTGTAAATGTAAGGGGTTTTTCTAGAGAAACAGAAAACTTGTTTGTATATTCTGACTTTTTAAAAATCTAAAACGTGTTAATCTGTTAATCCCATTCTGATGAATAAACAGGAAGAATTTTAGGAATCACATGACACTAATTTGATGTATATCTTTGACAAGTTTATAGATTTTCAAGACAGCAGTGCTCTGCACTTTCAGTAAGAATTTGATGTAGTGACCAAAAGGAAAAGACTTTAGCTAAAACAAATGTAGAATATAAGGTTGCTAACTAGAATAAAGGCAAATATTAACTTGAAGAGAAGAAACTAAAGGATTGATAAGCAAGGACATAGCAAGTGAAGATAATTTAAAAATTGTTAATATTAAACTCAATCACTGTGACAAAAAGTCACAAAGTCAAAAAAGAACTAGGTTTATCAATAAGAAATGACCATGGAAGGTGTCAGGCTTCATGTGTGTGTTCAGGAAGAAGGTAGTATATAACACATCCATATGTTGTAGTGAGAGAATAAAAACCAAACAGGACAGAGGTTGCAAGGGGAATTCTTAATAATGTGGAACTCTGTGATTTGCACTGGCAGCTTTAGCATAAAAGTTCCAAACACATGTATGATTTCAAAGAACAATGAAGAGCTTCTGCAGGTACATAACTAGAAGCCCTATGAAAATACATTTTTTTGTTTTCTCCCATAATAATTTTCTTTCCATATATGAATACTTTTAATTGTTTTAGAGCGCTTAATTAATCCTGACACTGTCAGTATTCTCACATGGAGTAGTTTTAGATAAACCTGCCAGTTGGATCAACAAGGAACTCTGAAGAAGGAGTGTAGCTTTACTTGAAAGTCTCCTTCCACATTTTATTGGAAAAAATATCAATACAGACTGTTTGCACAGATAAATATCATTAAGAGCAGTTCTGCTCCTTTATTCTGGGAGATAGCCAAAGTCCTAGGGAAGCTTTTATCTCATGCCTCTGGAAAAGAAAAAGTCAAGGGTCTGCTAGAACTTAAGGGTAAAAGAATTTGAGTCTTGACTCTAAAACAACTTTGCAGTTCTGTTGTCATATTCAATCAAAAAATTTTGCTCCTATTGACAAAAAGTAAAAAAACCCAAACCAAAACAACAGTATTTTTCCTAGAAATAATTTCTTTCTTGTAACAAATTACTGATCCAGCAATATTAGGTACCCTGGCTAAACCAAAAAGTTCATCAACAGTACACTCAGCTAAGAAAAGATTGAGATGATACAAAGATACATCTTTATTTGAAATATATATCAAAGAGTTAGTACTCTACAGACCTATGGCTCTGTAGTTTTGTAAGTAAATAATTTTAAATCTTGTCTTTCTGAGGGAATGCTTGATTTAGCATAGAAAACCCATTTGGTTAAAGGAAAGAACTTATTTTGGCAATCCAAACTGAAAAAAAGAAAGAAAAATCATGTTTTCTGGCTGAACTACTGGTGAGTGTTATAGCTGGCAACTTTTTTTCTGGCTTTTTGCTCTAACTCCTCTGTTTTATTGAACAATTTCATAACAAGTGGTGATCTCATCAAATATGAGTACCTTCAAAAGTAAAGCTCTAAAGATCCACAATATCTCATAAATCTAGCAAATATGGCTGAAAAATTTGGTTTCCCACTCCTTTCCCTTAACCAAATAGAAACACAGAAACATGTAATGGTTTGGGTTGGAAGGGACCTTAGAGACCATTGTTTTACGGATCCCCCGCCACAGGCAGAAACACCTTCCACTAAAGCAGGTTGTTCAAAGCACCAATGTGGCCTTGAACATTTCCAGGAATAAGGCAGACAAACTTCAGGAATTCTATTCCAATGCCTCACTACTCTCTGAAGAAAGAATTTCTTCCTAATAGCTAATTTAAATTTCCCTTTTTTTAGTTTAAATCTGTTCCCCCTTGTCCTCTCACTACACGCCCTTGTCAAATGTCCCTTTCCGGCCCTCTTGTAGCCCCTTTTAGGTACTGGAAGGTGCTGTCAGATCTCCATGGAGCCTTGTCTTCTCTGGACAGTGCCATAAAATCTCCATAGCGTCTTCTCTTCTCCAGGCTGAGCAACCCCAACTCTCTCAGCCTTGTCTTCATAGGAGAGGTGCTCCAGCCTTCTGATCATCACAATAGATGATTGATAGATATGGAGATACTGAAGAGAGAGATAGTTATGAGTCAGTTGTCCTCAGGAGGATAGTACCATAATGATCCAATTTTCTATAACAAGCTTGTTTCAGGATCTGGTCAGATACATTTGAAACACAGAGATTTGGTCATTTCAAATCTTGCAATACTAGTAGCACACAGCACAACTCCTTAACTGCTAAGACTTTTGTGGAATTAAGAAAGGATTTGATGTACAACAACAAGATTATCTCAAAATCATCCTCCTCTTTCATGGTAGGAGGGTGCAAAAGCTAAAAATATGTTCTTTAAAATGGGTACTGTCTGATGTTGTTAACATAATTCTTATTTAAATTAATCTGTAGAAATTTAATGCATCCATTTTTGAGTTGATATATTTTGTAAATTGGTCTCTCAGCAGTTTGATGTGGCCTGATAAAGGCAGTATGGGATTTCTGTAGACTTTTCTCCTGTCCATAGTGTTAGCAAGGAAATGTGGTCTAGATTATTGCACAAACTACTAATGTGCTTATAAAAAATAGAGTCAATATCTTTATGATGATGACTGGAACAGAGTGTATAGTGGGAGGGATGGGATTTGAGTACTTTCACATACTGTTCCAAATATTTTGTCTATAATGATGTGTTGTGTCCTGCTATTGTTTTATATGCTGCTTAAACATTGTGTTATATCCTGTAATAGTCCCAGAATTTGTGAAAAACACTGAGGTTTTTTTCCATCACTAAAAGACTTCAGATCAATATTAACCTGAAGTATTTCTTTTCTGCAGGGGGCTGAGGTACACTTCGTTGTGGCTGCTGCATCCCCACAAAACACAAGTGTTGCTGCCATTCCTTGACCTAGTCCATGGGGCTTTTAATGTATGAGTGATTAAAGCCATAAAAAATGGTTGCTACTTTTAAAGCAATAATGTTGGTTCAAGTGCAATCTCCAGCTCAGTGAATTCCTACACCGCTGAAAGATGTGAAGGTATCACCATGGGAACAATCATTTTATACCTGCCACTTTCTTGGATCCTTTCTGTGTCATTTTTGTTTTTATGCCATTGATCCTTATTTGATTTCTGGTGGGAAAGTATTTTCTATAGTGAAAGCAAGTTGGGAGAAGGAGGAGAAAGAGTGTAAAGAACATAATGTAATTCAGAGTCATTTTTGAATAGCTGTCCTTCTTGGCACAATCTGGCAAATATAGAACAGGTAATGTTAGTTCTGGGGCATTCTGTATGATTATGAAGGATAAGTGTAATGGTTCTTAACATGTTAAATTTCTTCTCACTCTCCTATCCTGGTTTGAGCTTCCCACGCACACTGCAATTGTTGACAGAGAAATCAAGAGTGCAATAGTCCTGAGCCACATTCTGGGGAATAAAAGCTGTTTCCAAGTTAAATTTCTGCCACCAAATACCTTTGTCAGAAGAAGCTAGCCCATGGCCTGATTCTCCTGTTGCCTGATTCTCCCTTTTCTTGTACTCCTTTTAGTTTTTAGTTAGCCTTTGACTTGATGAGAAATAATTCCTTTCTATTCTGCCCTTGGCACCTTTTTTTATCTGTTCGACT
Source organism: Picathartes gymnocephalus (assembly GCA_013390045.1). Taxonomy (NCBI): domain Eukaryota; kingdom Metazoa; phylum Chordata; class Aves; order Passeriformes; family Picathartidae; genus Picathartes; species Picathartes gymnocephalus. Next base: position 13,624 of record WEKY01057077.1, on the reverse strand, counting down.
TGGCTAAATGCACAGCACAAGGAAGATTTTTTTTGTCATTTCTATCTGTAAATGGAATTGATAGAGATTTCTATAAAAAATTAAAGGATGATAATTAACAGAGCATAAACATATGAATATTTCAGAGTTTTGACAATAGCTGACAAATGCAAGAACATGCAGCGAAGGAACTGTTTGTGCGGGTCTTTTATGAACTCTGAAGTCTCTAAAATGTTAAATTTTTCAGATTTGAGCAACGTTTTCCCGTGATCACTTCCTTCAAGCTCAAGAACGGAGCATCCTGATGTGTGGAAAGGCAAGGAAAAATGGTAAAAGTACTCACACTTGATGGTAGGGATTAAAAAAGATGGAGCCAGACTTCTCAGTGGTGACCAGTGGGCATCAACAGAAATACAAGAAATTCCACTTGAAAAATAGGATTTTTAATTATGTATTTATTACTGTAAGCTTATAGAGATTGCCTGGAGATGTTTCAGAGTCTCCATCCTCGAGGTATTCAAAACCCAAGTGGATGTGGCCTTGACCAACCTGCTGTCTCTGACCCAGCTTTGAGCAAGGGTCTGGACCAGATGACCTCGTGCGTCCCTTCCCACCGCCACCATGCTGTAATTCTGTGCTCTTGCTCCTGCTCAGGCAGCCACTCTGACCAGCTGGGTCTGCTCTCTTACAGCTAATAGAACTTCCAACTGTTTCATCTAAACCCCACACTTCCAGCAATAGCACCTGTTCTTTGGTTATTTCTCATCTTAAACAGCAGTTCATGTAGCATCTGGGATTACTTAAGGACCTTGTTGCTCAAAGGAGAATTCTTAGTTCTTACTTTCTCCAATGACCTTTATAGCCCAGTACTGCAAGCCTCCTTTAGGTTAAAGAGAACATTTACTGAGGCACACTTAGACATAATTAATTGCTCCCAATTTTAATATATATAAAAGATATTACATTTCCTCATTTTTTTATGACTCGCTCCTTTTGAGAAATGATGCCTTAAATATTATCAAATAAAATTTTTAAACAGAACAGACTTTGCACCTGGCTTCATTCCCCTTAGTTACTAAGACATTAAAAAAGAAAATCACAACTTTTTCTTTGTTTTCCTTCCTCTGCTTTTCACTGTTATGTTTAGGTATTTGCCTTAAACAACTACAGTTTTGCTCCTGTACATGTT
>WEKY01057076.1:6924-17354 GCA_013390045.1 Picathartes gymnocephalus | reverse complement strand
TCCTGTGGGGTTGTGAGGGGAAAGGGAGGGAGTTCTGTGAGGCTGAGGGGAAAGGAGGGAGGTCTGTGAGACTGAGGGGGAAATTGGGGGTCCTGTGGGGCTGAGGGAGGTTCTGGGAGTGCCGAACCTTTCCCAAAACCCAGCCTGACCCTGCCCTGGCACCGCTCACTCGGGTGGGATCCCCCAAACCCCCAGCCCAGGCACGGCAGAGCCCGGGGTGCCCCGTCCTCACTCTGACACTCCGTGCCCGTGTGGGTGGCAGGGAGGCCGATGTCCCCATCGACGTGGAGACGGTGACACCCACGCCGGTGCCACTCTACGACAACCAGAAGGCCCGGAGTGTGATGAACGAGTGCGAGCGCCATGTGATGTTCGCCCGCACCGACGCCGATGCTCCCCCGCCGCCCGACGACTGGGAGGAGCACGTCAACAGGTGGGAATCCGGACTGGGAATGGGAATGTAGGATGGGAATCCAGACTGGGAACGGCAGGGAACGGGAATTTGGGCTGGGAATGGGAGGGAGTGGGAATCTGGGCTGGGAGGAGCACGTCAGCAGGTGGGAGTGGCAGGTAGTGGGAATATGGGAGGGAATGGGAATATGGGCTGGGAGTGCCAGGGAATGGGAATTCAGGCTGGAAGGAGCACATCAACAGGTGAGAATGCCAGGGAAAGGGAATCCAGGCTGGGAATTCCACAGAAAGGGAATCCAGGCTGGGAGGAGCATGTGAGCAGGTGGAGTGGCAATTCCAGAGAAAAGGAACAGGAATGGTGTGGTTGCTTTGTGGGCGAGCCCCGTGTGTCTGTCCCTACAGGACGGGCTGGACCATGGCCCAGAACAAACTGTTCAACAAGATCCACAAAGCTCTGCAGTCGGACAGGCTGGCCCGCCTGGCCAACGAGGGGGTGAGAGCCATGGGATCCATCCTTCCCACAAATCCTGGGCCAGCCAGCATGGGAATTGTGGCCCTTGGGTCCTGTAGCCTTGAGGAACAGGCAGCTCTGGGCTTCTCTGAGCCAGGATTTTTGTGGGATCGTAGAATATCCTGAGCTGGAGGGACCCATGTGGATCATCAGTGCAACCCCTGGCCCAAAATCCCACCCTGGGCACCCCAAACACCCCTGGAGCAGCCTTGGGGCCGTGCCCATTCCCTGGGGAGCCTGGGCAGTGCCCAGCACCCTGTGTGGGGGCAGAACCTTTCCCAAAATCCAGCCCTGGCTCCACAGTGACTCCTCCCTATGGATGTGGCTGCGCTGCCGTGCTCAATCCTGCCCTGAACCGTTCCTTTGGGAATTCCTGCTTCCCAGGCTTGCAACGAGCCCGTGCTGAGGAGGATCGCGGTGGATAAATGTGCCCGCAGGGTTCGCCAGGCTCTGGCCAGCGTCAACTGGGACACCAAACTCATCCAGTGGCTGCACACAACGCTGGTGGAGACCCTGAGCCTGCCCGTGCTGGCTGCCTACCTGGACGCCCTGCAGACCCTGAAAGGAAAGGTGATAAAAGCAGTGGGAGGCTTGGCTGTCACAGGTGACGTTCTGCCTTCGTGCAGCTGGCAGAGGGAAAGGGGCTGGGGTTGTTATCCCGTGGTTTTGGGTGTGTTTTCTCAGTGCCCCCCCTGGTTTCTGCTTGCAGATCCCCACGCTGATCGACAGGATGCTGCTCTCCTCCACGGCCAAGACGGGAGCAGCGGGGGCTGAGGCGCTGTCCCTGCTGCTCAAGAGGCCCTGGGACCCAGCTGTGGGTGTCCTGTCCCATAATAAACCAGTGAGTGCCTCGGGAGGGCTTGTGGGAGTCCCATGTCAGCTTTGGTCTTCCCTCCCTGGGCTTTTCTGCACCTGCTTTAGATTTGCTTCATGAATGGAAGGATCATTGATCCAGCTCCTGGTCCTGCACAGACACCCCAAAATCCCACCCTGGGCACCCCTGGGAGCCCTGCACAGACACCCCAAAATCCCACCCTGGGCACCCCTGGGAGCCCTGCACAGACACCCCAAAATCCCACCCTGGGCACCCCTGGGAGCCCTGCACAGACACCCCAAAATCCCTCCCTGGGCACCCCAAACGCCCCTGGAGCAGCCTTGGGGCCATGCCCATTCCCTGGGGAGCCTGGGCAGGGCCCAGCACCCTCTGCGGAGGCAGAACCTTTCCCAAAATCCAGCCCTGGCCCAGCTCCAGCCCTTCCCTGGCTCTGTCCCTGTCACAGAGAGCAGGGATCAGAGCTGTCCCTTGGAAAGCAGGGGGAGCCCCTTCTGTCAGACGCACTCTGGGCATCCTGAGGGAGCTTTGGCTTGGGAAAACAATCCATTAAGGAGCTGTGCACGACCCCTCCCTCTTCCTTGTGGGTCAGGGAAGCCTTTCCTGGGAAAAGTGCAATCCCTGACAGGGCTGCTGTTGGACTTTGCAGAGCAAACTGCCTGGATCCCCCCTGATCCTCATCGCTTCCTCCGGCCCCGCCAACTCCATGTTCCCCACGTCGCGGCGGCACCGCTTCTGGCAGTCCCAGCTCTCCTGCCTGGGAAAGGTCTGTGGGGCTGCCTCTGAGCTGGGCTCTGTGGGGCTGCCTCAGCAGGGTGTTGGTTGTTCCTGACGTTGTCCCTAGCCCTGCTGGCTGTCCCTGACGTTGTCCCTGTCCCTTCCCACGCAGGTGATCCCCATCTCCACGTCCCTGCTGAACAACGGCAGCGGGGTGGGGGTGCTGCAGTGCCTGGAGCACATGATCGGCGCTGTCAGGGGCAAGGTGGCTGAGGTGAGGGACAGCCCAGGGCCCTTGGTGTCCCCTGCCCCGTGCCTGCAGGTGCTATGCCACCCTGGGCATTGTCCCCAGTGTCTGTGCCAGCTCTCCAGCCGTGGGTGGCTTTGGTTTGTGTCCCACAGATCCACAACCACTTCTCCCACAAGCAGATCATCCTGATCGGGTGGAACACGGGTGCCTTGGTGGCCTGTCACGTGAGTGTCCCAGTTCTCTGTGTCCTCTGTGGGTCTGCTAGAGCAGGTCCAGAGGGAGCCATGGAAATGCTCATGGGGCTGGAGCCCCTCTGGAGCCAGGCTGGGAGAGCTGGGAATGTTGCCCTGGAGAAGGGAAGGAGCCAGGGAGAGCTTCCAGAACATTGCAGGGCCTGAAGGGGCTCCAGGAGAGCTGGAGAGGGACTGGGGACAAGGGATGGAGGGACAGGACACAGGAAATGGCTTCCCACTGCCAGAGGGCAGGGATGGATGGGATTTGGGAAGGAATTCCTCCCTGTGAGGGTGGACAGGGGCTGGGATGGAATTCCCAGAGGAGCTGTGGCTGTTTCTGGATCCCTGGCAGTGCCCAAGGCCAGGCTGGAGCACTCTGGGATAGCAAGAGGTGTCCCAGGGTGGAACTGGTTGGGATTTAAGGTCCCTCCCAACCCATTCCAGGGCTCTGTGATTCTCCCAGAGCCCCCTTGGCAGCCTCCGCTCAGAGCTGGCTTTGGGTGACTCTTGGGGGGTCTGTCTGTCCCTGTGCTCGTCCAGGGCCTGGCTTTGACCTCTATGCTCGTGGGCCCTGTGCAATTTGAGTCATTCAATGTTTTTTAGTCACTCTTTTAATCACCAAGGTGTTGCTATTAAAGTGTTTCATCCCTGGGATGTGCTGGGCTCTGGGAATGCTGACTGCTCTCTCCCTGCCCAGGTTTCTGTCATGGAATATGTCACTGCTGTCGTGTGCCTTGGTTTCCCACTGCTCACCGTGGATGGTCCCAGAGGGGTAAGGACCAGATGGAGCCGCTTAAAGAACTTTAATCCTCCCTGGGTTGTTCTGTGGGATTGTTCTTGGAAGTGCAGTGAAAATTGGCTGATTTTTTTGGAAACGGGTGTGGATTTCTGTTTGGAGGAGGGGCTGTAGCAGCCCTGGTGGGATTCTTGATGTAGTAGCTGTGTGAGCAGTGCTCTCGGCTCGTCTCTGCTCTGGTGTGGTTTTGGAGCTCCTTCCTGGCGAGCTGGATCCCTCATTATCCATGTCCTGTGTCACTCATTATCCATGTCCTGTGTCACTCATTATCCATGTCCTGTATCTCTCGTTATCCATGTCCTGTCTCCCTCATTTTCTGTGTCATTCACACAGAGCCCAGATTTCTCCCTTTTGAGCCACTGGCCAGGGAATGATGACACACACAATCCTGCTGGAAAGTGGCTCATTCCAGGGGCTGTGGAATTCCATTGGAAAGTCATTTTCTGCTCCATTTTCCCGCTGTGCCCAGTAAATCCCATCGGGATTCACCCCTGGGAGCTCCCCCAGGCTCATCCCAGGATTTCAAGCTCCACCCCGTTGCTCCTGCAGGATGTGGATGACCCCCTCCTGGAGATGAAGACCCCGGTGCTGTTTGTGATCGGGCAGAATTCCCTGCAGTGCAACGTGGAAGCCATGGAGGATTTCCGGGAGAAGATCCGGGCGGATAACAGCATGGTGGTGGTGGGAGGAGCAGATGACAACCTCAGGTGAGGCTCTGCCGGGTGGCTTCTCGCTTCCCAGGAGCTCTGGGAATGTACTGGGGATATCAGCCCCCAAATTTGGTGCTGGAACGAGGTGGGGAACGCATGGAATTATTCCAGATCTGTGCGTGGTTGGGAATAACTGCAGGAAAAAGCTGTGGGGGAATGGGTCTGATCCAGGGCTGGACCTGATCCAGGGCTGGGCCTGATTTAGGGCTGCACCCAGCAGCACAGAGGAGGTTTTGGAGCATCACAGGAGTCAGGAATTTCCAGTAGGGAAAATCAGTAAAGGAGAGGAAAGAACAAAACCTAAAACTGTTACTGGGTGTGAAGACAGAGCTCTGGAATGTCAGGTTGGCTTTGCAAAATGCTTTGGGGAGTCCGAGAAAGGATCTTTTTCCTCATCAGGTGAAGAATGATGGGATTGTGCCTGTGGAAAAGTGGTGATTTCCATCTGTTTTGGGTCTTTTTTCCCCCCCCTAGGATAAGCAAAGCCAAAAAGAAGGCAGAAGGGCTGACCCAGAGCATGGTGGACAGGTGCATCCAGGTAAGCACAGGAATCTTCCTTTGCACCTCAGAGAGGAGAGGATCTGTGCTGGAATGTCCCAGGTTACAGCTGGGATGGGTTGGACTGAAGGGAATCTTCTCCTGAGGGGGATTTGGGAGATGAGAGATCCCTGGGGGTGCACCTGAAGCAGGGAGCAGTTTCCTGAGTGTCCCAACCCATCTGCCTGGGGACACAGCAGCATTTTCAGGCAAAAAACCGTGATTTTCCCCCACATGTCCTAAATCCTTGATTCCTGACCTTCCCTGAGAAATCCACATTCTGTCTGCGAGCTTTTGGGGGTTTCCTGCAGAATACCAACCCCACAGAGCCTTACCCACACATCCCCCTGGGAATGCCTCATTTCCTTGCTTCAGGCTGTGGCCTCCGTTGCTCAGAGACTGAATCCCACCCTTTATCCCCCCCCAAATTGCCAGGATGAGATTGCAGATTTCCTGACGGGGGTGCTGACCAGGGCCGAGAGCCACTCGGGCTCCGAGCCCCGTGACCTGGATGCCGAGAGGAAGAAGAAGCCCCGTGACTGCAGCAGGAGGGACCTGTCCTTTGAGCTGCCCGAGAGGAGCAGCAGGCCTGCCTCCCCCGCTGCCAAAGTGCCAGCCTCGCCCTCGGGCTCCGAGGTGGGAGCTCCTCCCGGGCTCATTCCAGCCAGGGCTGTGCAAAGAGAGGGTTTTGTGCCACCAAAATCTCTGGGGAGGGCTGCGGTGAGCGCTGGGAGAGGATTACCCAGGGGGATGTGGCCTCAGGGGGAGGTTTAGAGGAGAGATCAGGAAAAATTGTTTCATCGTGAGGCTTTGGAACAGGCTGTGGTGGAGTCACCAGCCCTGGCAGTGTTCAAAACACAGGTGGGTGTGGCACCTGGGGACAGGGCTTGGTGATGACCTTGAGGGTCTTTTCCAGCCTTAAAAATGCCAGGATTCTCGTGGTGAGGGAAATGACCCCTCAGGCACAGGGCCAGGTGGGCTGAGTGTCCCTCTGTCCCAGCAGGACCTGTCCAGCGTGTCCAGCAGCCCCACGTCCAGCCCCAAGACCAAGGTGGCCGCCCTGGGCCTGCCCAAGCCCAGCCAGGTGGGCCCCACGCAGCTGCAGAGGAGGCAGGTGCCCAGGCCAGACCCTGTCCTGACCCACAAGCAGGCACAAGGTAATTCCCTGCAGCTTCCCCACCCTTCCAGCAGCTGGAATTTTGCTTTTTCTCTGTCTGGACCTGTGTAGGTTTTTATTTTCCCGAGTCCTGTGTTGGATTCCAAGCTCCCTGTGGCAGCTGTTTCTGCAGCTCAGCCCCTGGCACGGCTCCGGAGGGTTGGGATTTGGTTGGAAATGGTTTTTCTGTAGCTCGTGGAGCTTTCCTGCTGTGGGAAGTGGGAGGGATTTTCTGTCTGGCAGGCCACACTCTGATCATTTTGGGATGTCTCCTTTGGTCTGGTGTCTCCTTCTGGCTCCTGGGGACACTGAAGGTGCTCAGGAGATGGTTGAGGCTGTTGAATTGAGGTGAAAACTACAGGATTTGGGCAATTACAGAACCATCCTGCAGCGAATGGCCTGTGGGAAACCTGCTCTGGATAAGGAACCGGTGTGAGCTGTGGGGTTTTGGGTCCTGTTGGAGGCTGATTACAAACCTTCAGTCTGGTGGCGAAGGCTGGGAGGGCTTTTGTGGCTGAGGATCCTTCTGGTGAATTCCAGCAGCGCTCGGGGATGGCTCTCCATCCTCCCTCCTCTCCTTGCTGTGCTCAGGACAGAGCTGGGCAGGCTGTGGCTGTCACCTGCAGCAGTGACCCTGCACAGCCAGCTGTCGTGCCCGGTTTTGTCGGGAATGCCGTGGTGATTCGGTTTTATCGGGAATGCTGGGGTTTCATCAGGAATGCTGTGGTGACTCCTGGAGCCTGGGGTTTTGTCGGGAATGCTCCGGTGACTCCTGGAGCCTGGGGTTTTGTCGGGAATACTGTGGTAATTCCCAGCAGGAGCTGCTCAGGGAATTGCAGGCTCACATCTCCCAGCTGCTCTCAGCCTCTGGTCCAGCCCAGCTCAGCCCAGCCCAGCCCTGCTCTCCTCCCCAGCCCACCAGACCTTTCCAGGTGCCTGGAGAGGCCTTTTTGTTGGGAATGTGCCCTGGCCGTGTCTCCTGTGGCCAGATCAGCGCCCAGAGCTCCCAGCTGGGGAGTCCCAGCAGTGTCCCCTGTCCCCTGCAGAGCCGGGCTGTGATTCTGTAATTCTCTCTGATTCATTTCAGCTCAGTTTGCTGCTTTTCTGAAACAAAACGTGCTGGTGAGGAAAGCTCTTCCTCCTGGCACCTCTCCGTGTCTCTTTGGTGAGTATCTCCTCACTGCTCGCTGTCTCTCTCCCTGTCTGCCTCCTTCTCTCTGTCTCTGCTGCCTTCCTCCATCCTCCTCCTCCTCCCTGCCCTGCTCTGGGGCTGTGACCCGGCGTGTCCCCCGTGTCCCCTGCTCTGTGCTCCCTCTTTGCTGCCTTTGGAGCTCAAGCCCAGGGCCCTCTCGAGATCTGGGACGTTGCTGAGCTCTGCCCTGCTCCCCGTGGATAAATGCTGGAGTCTGGATTGCTGGGATGGGGTAGAGCTTGGGGGACCCTTGGCTGTGCTGGGGGTGTGACAGGCCTGGGGACACGTGGGACAGCAAGGAGGGACAGCCAAGGGTGGGCACACAGCAGCACGGCTTGGCCTGAGCGAGCGAGAGGGCAGGGACAGAGGCATGGATCAGGGACTCAGGGGTGGCTTTGGGAAGGTGCTCATGGATCAGGGACTCAGGGGTGGCTTTGGGAAGGTGCTCATGGATCAGGGACTCAGGGGTGGCTTTGGGAAGGTGCTCATGGATCAGGGACTCAGGGCAGTGATGGATCCAGGACACAGGGATGGCTTTGGGAACGCTGTGATGGTTTAGGGATGGCTTTGGGAAGGCACTGATGGATTGGTGGCACAGGGCAGGGATGGATCAGGGACGGGGACGCTGTCTGGCCCAGGTGGGTCTGGCCCAGGTGGGTCTGGCCCAGGGGACACGGAGGTGACAGCCTGAGCAGCCAGAGGTGACAGAGGGTGCTGTGCTCTGAGAGCTGGGGATGGAGGGCGAGGCCCAGGCTGTCCCCAGGTGTGTTTGTCACCCTGAGTGACAGTGCCTCAGTGGCTCTGGGCTCAGCACAGGAGGAGCCTGCAAACCCGAGGCTTGGGGAGGCTGCAGCTGTCACTGGAGCTGTCACTGTCACTTCTCCCTGGGGGTGGCCCTGAGTGTTCTGCCTTCAGCTCTCCAGCCACCTCCTGAGCCAGGCCCTGCCCCGAGCTGCTGCTCCAAAGGTTTCTTTTCCTCTCCAGCCTGGTTTAAACATTCCCTGACCCCTGGAGCCTCCTGTGACCTCCCCTGTGCCACCAGGGCAGGGACACACCTGGAGGGGAGCCAGGCCCCAGCCTGGCCTGCCTGATCAGGGCTAATTATCAACAGCTAATTAACAACTCCGGGTTCCTTAGAGCGCTGCCTTGGCTGCCCCAGATGTGAGACAGGAGCTGGGTGGAGCCTTTGCTGATTTGGGCCTTCCCTGGCATGGGCAGGAGGGGACACGGGGACACAGCTGGGTCACCGGGCTCCCTGGGGACACAGAGGGGACACAGCTGGGTCACTGGGCTCCCTGTGCCCTGGCAGGGACAGGAGGGGACACGGGGGGGACACAGCTGGGTCACTGGGCTCCCTGTGCCCTGGCAGGGACAGGAGGGGACACAGGGACACAGCTGTGTCACTGCCTGCCGGTGCTTTGGGGACACCTGGTGCCCGTGCATGTGCCCCTGGCTGTCCTGCTTGGCTGCTGGCCCTGGGGGCCCCTCGGGGCTCTGCTGCGAGCTTTGGGTGCTGCATGTGGGGAGGCAGGAATGCTGCACGAGGGGACAGGCTGGAGCCTGGCTGCTCCAAGAGCTCCCTGTGTGTGTGTGTGTGTGTCCCCCAGTGCCAGTGTCCTCAGAGCACTCGGAAGGGGCTGGCAGAGATGATGTGCGAGTGCAGCTGAAGAGGCAGCAGAGCCCCAGCCCGACCCCGTGCAGCAAAGCCTCCAAACGAGCCAAAATCAAGGTGACCATTGTCTCCCACGGAGATGGCACGGGCAGCGGAGCAGCCCTCGGCAGCCAGGCAGAAAGTGAGTTGGGAGGGCACAGCTGCCGTGTCACCCCCCCGGGGCTGTGTGTGTCACCTTGCAGGGCCGTGTCACCCCCCCGGGGCCATGTGTGTCACCCCCCCAGGGCCGTGTGACCCCCCCAGGGCCGTGTCACCTGGCTGTGCCCGGGGTGGGGAGGGGCCTGTGCTTCCTTAGGCCGGGTTTTTGCAGGATCGAGCTGCAGGGAAGAGCTGCAGGGTGCAGGTGTGAGAGGCTGGGGCAGGGAGGGGCTTGGCTGGAGCCTGTTTGCCACAGCGATTGGGATTTCACACTTCTGGAGCTGGGAGGGGGATCCTGAAGGGCCCTTGGGTCCTGCACCTCCCTCTGGGCCTGGGGCTGCTGCTGGGAGCAGGGCACTGGTGCTGCTGGTCCTGCTGGGAGCAGGGCACCGGTGCTGCTGGTCCTGCTGGGAGCAGGGTGCTGGTGCTACTGGTTCTGCTGGGAGCAGGGTGCTGGTGCTACTGGTTCTGCTGGGAGCGGGGTGCTGGTGCTACTGGTGCTGCTGGGAGCAGGGCACCGGTGCTGCTGGTCCTGCTGGGAGCAGGGTCCTGGTGCTACTGGTTCTGCTGGGAGCAGGGCACTGGTGCTGCTGGTCCTGCTGGGAGCAGGGCACTGGTGCTACTGGTCCTGCTGGGAGCAGGGCACTGGTCCTGCTGGTCCTGCTGGGAGCAGGGCACTGGTTCTGCTGGTCCTGCTGGACCTCTTGCTCTGCGTTCTGCTCCTCCCACCTGGAATCCCCTCCTGCTTGAGGATTCACAAGGAAGTTCCTCCCTCTGGAAGAGTTTTTGGTGCTCCCAGTCCCCCACCCCGCTCTGCTGGTGCCCCTGGAGCCTGGCAGGGCCCTCCTTGGATCTACATCCAAACAATTCCCAGCTCCCATCCCGCCTGGGCATCCCGGGAAGCACCCAGGGAGAGAAGATGGGCTCCATCCTCCCCCCTGAGCCTTCCCAGGACAGGCCAGGAGCTCAGGCTGCTGTCCCCGTGTCCCCCCAGGGCCCAGCTCCACAGAGCAACCCCTGCTTGTGGGATTTACGGAATTATTTATGGAATTACTTACGGAATCCAGGGTCGGTGGCTCCGTTCTGCTGGGAAACCCGAGGTTTTCAAAGCTGGGATTGAACTCTGCTCCTTTCCAAGCCCTTCTCTGCCCTTTCAGCAGCTCTTCTGAGCTGGGAAAAGACACAAATCCACATCCTCCTGGCAGGTGTCACTTGATCTTCGGGCACCTTTGAAAAATCTCTGCCTTTCTGGAATTACTTTTTAAATTTTTTTTT
>WEKY01057074.1:1626-14220 GCA_013390045.1 Picathartes gymnocephalus | reverse complement strand
AGTTTCAGTCCTACTGAGACTTCAAAACAACGGTCTGATATATTTCTCTGTTATTGTACCACATTCCTAGGGCAGTTCCTTGGGAATTCCTTTAAGCCTGGGGCAGTTGGAAAGTATAACAGACTGAATTTAACTGCAAGACACACATTAATATAAATTATCTGAACAGGAACTGGCAATTCTTTTGTAACTTGATAGCTTAAGTACACATCCAGTTGGATTATATGAATTTATATGTACACAAATACATTTTTTTGAGTATCATTTGGTTGGTTGGATGGTTGGTTGGTTGGTTGGTTGGTTTGTTGGGCTTTTTTTAATGTAATCTGTTGCAAAAGCCAACCAATACAAGACTTACTAGCAAAAAAATAGGCTTACAATCCTGCTCCTTCCAGGACTGCAAATTGAGATTTTCTGTAAGGGCCATTTTCCCACTGTTATTTCAGTTCACTGGTGTTAGATTGGCCACGTTTTCTATCATTCTGCCTAAAAGCAGAATATAAAAATTCCAAAATATATGAATTGTCTTCAAAAGCTTCTTGCTTTCAAACCACTGATTGAAGTCATGTCAGCACAAAGAGCTACCAGAGGCAGTAAGCAGAATGGTGGCTATTTGACATATCAACCTGTCCATTTCTGAGAATGGAAGCACTTCTTTTTGTGGGATGATGATAATGTAAAGTCCTTGACTGTGTTTAGTACTTATTAATAAGATATCCTATGTGAGTCACTGTGTATACTTTACAATCTTATTTTCCTGAGCTGAATTTTATTGTGATTTGGTATCTTTTTTTTTTTTTTCAGTAGGAATTACACTGAGGTGAATTGAAATAAAAATCTTCCAGCAGGTTGTCATTGGAATTCCTGCAGTAAGGAAGGAATATTATATTTTCTTCCTGTCTGTTGTTCACGGGATGACAATTACGGCCATAAATGGCAGCAAAGGAGATTTCAGGCCAGACATAATAAAAAACTTTCTAATGACCAGGAAGTTAAACACTGGACTAGGTCACCTGGGAAGAGTGTGAACAATCTACTAGTGGAAGACCTTAAGGCTTGAGGCAAAGTTGTCAGGAATTATTTAGTTTGTTAGCGGTCCAAGATCACTACTCAGTTCCACTGTCCCTTGACAGTGGACTTTGACTTCCCAAATTATTTTTCCATTGGTCTTTTTAACACATATGTCAAACACTGATCTTAAGGTCTGAAATAAATGTGATGTTGTTTTTTTGGTTTTTTGTTTGTTTGTTTGTTTGTTTTAAAAATAGATATACATAATTTTAAAATAATAGAAAGTGTCCAGTTTACTTAAGTAATTTCTTAGGTAAGCACTGTATGCATCATTGAATAATATTAGCAGTTAAAGAAATTTTTACAAGAACCACTGTTTTTATATAGTCACACTAAAAGGTTCATATTAATTGTAAGATTATTAGAGCAAAAGTTATTTGGTCATAATTTTGAATTCTGTGTTTTGAAAAGTTGTGTTGAAAAAAAAATAGATATATAAACATTGAATAGAATTATAAAACAACCAGGAGACTGGAATTACGTGAAAAGTTTAGAAGAACTTAAGCTTTTTCTCAAGGCAAAAGATGCTAATCACCTTTCTTAAGGTGTTAATGAGTCACATGACTGATTCATTTTTGTAGAGAACCATGGATGTTAATTGCTAAAAAAACAACTTGAAAAACCAAAGAAAAACAAAGAGGTAAATAAAGACAGAGATTTTTAAATATTATATAGTTGATGTAAAAGACGGAAAAAGGAAATATGAATATTAAGTCAGTAAGCAAAAGCATTATATAATGAAATAAACTATCACTTTTCCCATGTTCTCAAATTGTTTTCCATATCTTGAGATCCAGGGTTTATCCTTTAGAAGTTCTGAGAAAATGGAATTGAAGTTTTTACAATGTATTTGATGAGATTTCAAATTATCATTTTCATTTCCCATGCCAGAAATAACACTTTACTTTTCCAAGTAGTAAAAGACATAGTGGAGCAAAGCGAGACAGGAAAACGAGTCATGGCTAGGTTTGCTGAGGAAGTAGAGAAACTGCATTTGAAACAGAGGAAATGTCAAAATATAATGAGTATAGAAGGAATGAAGAGATATGGGCACAATGAAGAATCCTCAGGAATAATTTACAGCTCTATAAAATTTTGAAACTGACCATTTTTGTCAGCTGTGTCAGATATATGCTATTTTTTAGGTTATTTTTGTCTGATTAACAACAAGTACTTGAGAGTAAAATAAAATATGCAGCAGGAAAAATAAGGAAAAAAATATGAAGTTAAAAAAAAAAAAATCATACATTGCTTTGTTACAAGTTATTTTTTTAATAAGTAGGCCATAGACATATTGTATCTCCATTTCAGTTCCATTTGTGATTCTGTCTTGCAGGCCTGATGGTATTTGAATCCAGTACTTATCTCACAAGTAAACTAAATTAGCAAGTTTTGCATTTTTATCTTTACAATCCCTAAAGTCTGAAGTGCAACAAACAAATCATCAATTTGAATTCAACTCTGAATCTTGTGTTTACTGTATCTGGCCTTCAGGGACAGAGCAGAAATTGGGGTGGGGGTGTTATTTTTATTTATGTAATCTATTTTCTGGGCACTGCTATTCTTTCTCACATGTTAAAAGCAAACAAACCATAAATCACCCCTACCCCTACAACTATGGAATATAAAAGTGATCTGTGGAAAATATATAGGTATTCAAATACACACCAACATTCAAAATATATGCATATAAATATCTATCTCTCTGTCTCCATAAATAATTTGCAACAACTAATAACATATTTTCCCGGTGGAATTTGAGGAATTAAGGAAAAATACTTAATGATTCTCTTAGATATATCCAGGCTTAAACTCTGGTCCTGTTCATGTAACAAATGCCACAGTTTGACATATATAATTTGTGCCTCAAAACTATGCCTTAGATGACACAATCTTTTGCAATACTTTTTTAAAGTAACAATAATGAGCAACTATTTTTCTGTAACAGCTTTAGATTTCATGAGGAAATTGTAATATGTTTGTGACTTTCTCAGTCCCTTGATGTAACAATCCATCCAACTAGCTCACACTCCACTACCCTCCAGACAGGTTCATATTAGCAAGCTTCTCTATTGATCTTTTGAATGCAAAAGTACTACCGATGACATTGCTAATTCCCTTATGCAACATTCTAACATTGTATCCTACATTCTGATGTTGAAGTTCTGAACCTAAATTTATAACCTATGTAACAGTGCTTTTCATTGATTGTATCCAGGAACAGATAAGAGCTCAGCTCCAAAAGACTAGAAAACAAAGTCAGAGTGGGGATATAATTACTTGCTATAAATAAACTAGGGGGTAAACACTGGGGAAAGACAAAAACTAATTAAGCCAAAGGACAACGTTGGCACAAGAGCACATAGGTATAAAACTGTCATGAGTAAATTTAGAATTGAAATTAGTTTAAAGTTTCTAACCATTAAAAGACTAAAATTAAGGACCAGCCTTTCAATTAGAGTAACAGAGAAAAAAATTCTAGCTAGTTTTAAAATGGTGCTAAGGGAGAGAAACCCTGGTTGCCTGCATGCACAGGAATCTAAATCCAGTGTCCAAATAACTTTCTCCCAGTTATCTGGCTCTAAATTATCTGATTTTATGCATCAATGCTTCTGTTCTTCAGTTGGTGATGGTTTCAAAGACTACATCCACTTAAAGTTAGGCAGTCAACTAAATTCTGGCTCTTAGAATAAGTATTTCATGTAGATTCCTGAGAAAATGCAAATTCAATTCTGTTTTTCTTGAAATCATAAAAAATTGGCAACTAAATTCATTAATGCAGAGGTAAGTGTGAAATGTTAATCATCTTTCATCATATTTACACATTGCTATGTTTATAAAAGGATGGGATTCAAAGAAAAAAGTTAGTTTTACTTCCTATATTATTACTGATTAACACTCTGAAATATTACTGTTATTGTAATATTCCAATAACTAGGAAACTGTAATTCTTTGTTGATTTTTTCTAACTGATGGAGTAATCCAGTGATAATGACTATCTGGAATTTAATCTAGACACAATTGATTAAGTGTTTGGCAAGCAATTCTTAGAAACGAGAGCAGCTATAGTATTGAAAGGGTGCATTGCACAACTTTCAGAAATCAACAGCAAGATAAACTGGTGGGAAGAAAAAAAATCAGAAATATTTGGACACATACAAGCAACTCCAGTACCATTCTTATTATTGAAAGTTGTAATTTTTTCTGTGAAGTCTGATACAGATTCCTAAAGCCTACATTTTCCTGTATCTAGCAGAACTCTGGAACATGGACCAGAGCTGGATAAATAAATCAATCACTTGATAATTCATACTTTTTATTAGCTTATTTTACATACATTTATACATCTTTCTAGCCTGCTTTCTAAGATAATTTTAATTATAATTAATTAATTACTTAATTAAAAATTAATAAATATATTTACTATAATTGGTTTATGCGTCTGCTCCAAATTCAGTGAAGTTTCTGGAAAAATCCCAATGTTTTCCAAAACAGATTTTAGATCAGAGTTTTGGATACTCATGGCTGTGGAATCCTAAACAAGTTATCCAAAGTCTTCATATCATATCCATATACACAAGTCATTTCATCCAACCAATCAGCAAAAATAATAGGAAGGATCCTATTTAATAAACCATAAATAAATAAGGCAATTTGCAATTCGTCTGAATAACTGAAGTCATGAGTCATAGATAGCACCATTTTTAAAGAGTGCTTGCCAACCTGCAGTCCTTGTAAAAATAAAGCCCTGCACTTTCTTTCATGTACATCTTTCTGTCTAGTGTTGCCAGAATGATTTTTGCTTTTCTATATTCCCTATATTCTTTACACATATATTTGCAGCTCTGTAGCCTATTACTGAATTTGTAGCTAGTCCCAGTAATTCTGCCTACCTTTTCCCTAGGCAGAAAAATAAAACATATTCCAGAGCTCCAAACCCTAGCAGGTAAGAGGCCCTTATCCTATTTTGGTCCTTTCCTGGAAACCAAGGTTGAAACCAGCCCTTCAAGAGACATATTCACAAAGTTTAGCTCATATCTGAAGGGGAGGATTTAGAAAGGCGTTGAACTTGGAAGGATTACCTCACCCCTTTTGTCTCCAAATGGCGATTTTTGTCAGTTATGCTAATCTGCAAAATTTATAAAACTGTATTCACCCCATGCAGGGGTGGGCATTTGGACATTTTCCATATCTGCCCCTTGGAGGCCTCCAATAAAGACCGGCCTTTATATTTATTATCTCTTATACTAATATAATCTCAAAAGGGTGTTGTTTTATTTCTAGGTTCTTTAAGAATTCACAAGCTACAGAGATCTGTCTCGACATAGAACAGAGCAGGTACACCCTAGTAAGCGAGAGTACACAACTCTGATTATACAGCCCGTTATTGATCAAGGCCCACCAAATGCAGTGCTTATCAGATTCCATCAAAGCAGTTGGTATCCTCTCAAGATTATGCCATAAGAAGCTCCCACCACCACAACAACTTTTACGTGGGATGCCATAAAAAATATGACTTAGGCACAAGTAAAAAGCTTAGCAGTACTGGTACTTTAGACCTATATTTATCACCAACACTTGAAGTAGCTTTTTGGTTTACCATGACAGCTAGAGTAGCTTTCTCAAACTTTCAGGTCTTTCATAAGTTATAGGCATCAACAGTTTTCTCTAAACCCCACTTAGGAGTCCTTTTACTATAATGTAAGGGTTCACAGAGTAGGACCAGTGCATTCCAGTGTGGGAACAGCGAGGAGTTATTTTAAAAATGGATAGTCGGGAACAGAATTAAGCCAAATGAGGCAAACGTTGTATCTGAGAATCATTTATTTGTAATGAAAACAAGAAGAAAAAGAAGTTGCCCAAATGAAAGAGCACTAGGAGAGACAGAAAAGAAGGGAGGACAAATGGAAAAGGACTAGGGGAGAGGGGAGACAGCAAGAGAAGACAGAGAAGAAAAGAGGTGTTCCCACCAGTGAGTCAGGGAAGTGCTGTTGGTGTCCAGGGGTGGGATGTGTGTGCAGCCTGTCTGTGCTCGGACTGGCTCTGACCAGGCCTGTGCTCGGGGTGGCTCTGACCGGACCTGTGCTCGGGTTGGCTCTGGCCAAGCCCGTGCTCGGGCTGGCTCTGACCGGACCTGTGCTCGGGGCTGGTTCTCACGAGGCCAGTGCTCGGGCTGGCTCTGACCGGACTTGTGCTCGGGGCTGGCTCTGACCACACCTGTGCTCAGGCTGGCTCTCACCGGACTTGTGCTTGGGGCTGGATCTGACCAGACCTGTGCTCGGGTTGGCTCTGACCTGGCCCGTGCTCAGGCTGACTCTGACCAGGCCTGTGCTCGGGCTGGCTCTGACCGGGTCTGTGCTCGGGCTGGCTCTGGCCAGGCCTGTGCTCGGGGCCGGCTCTGACCAGGCCTGTGCTCGGGCTGGCTCTGACCAGACCTGTGCCGAGGCTGGCNTGCTCAGGCTGGCTCTGCCCGGGCCTGCGAGGCTCTTGGAGAGGTGCGGCTCCCGCGGCCACGGCGCCGGACATGCGGTAAGGACACGCGGTCAGTGGGCACTCGGTCGGGAGGTCCAGGAGCCTGGGCAGAGTCATGGCGAGGGTTGCAGCCACCGGCTGGATCAGGGCGGTAGGGCGGAGTGGACCGACCCAGCAGGGTTGAGTGCGGGCATCCGGACAAGGACGCAGGGGCAAAGTGGCAAGGCGGCGGTCAGGCACTCAAAGAGGCAGGGCAGGTGCGAGGGCGAGCAAGAGTCAGCGAGGGCAGGAGAGCCAGAAGGCAGGCCGGGGCCAGGGCAAAGGAGGCAGCAAGCCAGCCAAGGGACAGCAGCGAGCAGCAGCACTGAGCCATGACGCAGTCAAGTTTTCTTACCCCCTGGCCCCTCCCAAAGTCTGCCCAGGGACAGGCGTCCTTTGGTCTGGTCCCAACTTTCTTTGCCACCCATTTCTGGAGACCTCTTCAGGACCTGACTGGAGAAGCCCCTCCGCAGGGTCTCCTACTGACTGCCCCATGTGAAGTGTTGCCAGGCCAAGTCTCTCCAGAGCTGAGGCTTCCCCCACTCCTGGCTGCCCCTGCAAGTGGCACCTGTTCACACTCTCCCGTCTCGTGTCTCTGACAACCTGACAACCAGGGCTGAGGCAAACTGAAATGGCTGAATCCAAACTAAATTGATTCCTCACAACCAGTTTTAGTAACTTCAGCTATTATTTACAATCCTGAACAGAAAAATATCAATGAAGTCATCATTTATACTGTGTGGAAAGAAGATGCAAAACAGAGAGACAAAATAATTTGAACTACAGTTCCTTTAGATTAGCATGTCACAGAGACCAAGAAAAATGAAACAAGCTCCCAGCTGGGAATACTTGTAATTGCAACCAGCCAGAACATTGAAACTGAGATAACAAAACCACTAACAAGGGAAAAAGAAAATTTAAGAGACAAATAAAGGAAGTATTCTCATATGTACAACATGAGCTCCAGTAAATATGACGAAAATGTTAATCAGCAGCAGAATGTTAAACTGGCACTAAGAAAACATAAAAGTGATTATTACAGTGACAAGTAAAACAGATAATGTAACAGAGCAGAAATCTGCTTAAAAAGTGAAAAAAAAGGAAAAGAATGAAAAAAAAGAAGGAAAGACACTAGGACAAAATTAAGAATGAAAATGTAAATCAACAAAAATGCCCAAAGCAACCTGTTCCTCAAATTCCACCCTCAGCAAATGCAATCAAGACTAATGCTAACAACACAACAGAAGAATTCATGCTGCTCCAGGGATTCCATCAATACGCCTATCTGTACCCTCAGCATGTGTGACGTTAAGATAATACAATCTAAAAAAATAATACCCATTAAAGAAGAATAAAAACAAAGCTATGCAAAATAAATTCTGAATTAAGTCTGATTTGTATCCTAGGATATTTTGTCTACTTTACCAAAGAATGCTGTGCACCCTGACATTGCTTTCATATATACCATTGCAGTCACTTGTTAATGCTATTAATTTATGCTTTTGCTGATGTTAGGTGAGTAAAATGTTAATGAAAATTCTATAACTAGAAGTGTAATAGATATATGACACTTCTGAAAAAATTAGAATATATTTTAGCAACAAGGGACTCGGTCAGACCAAAGGATTCATAAGTTACCAATATCAATGGATGACTTTAAAAATAGTTTGGACTTTCAGTTTAAGCTCACTAGACTAGGGGCAATTACTTAAACAATCTCTCAGTTAATTGCTCTGTAATTTCTAGTTACACTGCTGAATTGCATAGTCTGGTAAAAAAATGCAGTCATAGAGTTTGAAAAACAGCTGGAAACATTATTTGATTTTGGTCAAATGTTCACATGGTCACTGATAGGCTGCTTCTCCTGTGATAGAAGAAACTGCCTCTCAGAAAATCCAAGATTTTCTTTAGCAGTTAGAATGCTAAGGTAAAGAGTTTCACAATGAGTATGAAACTGCACTGTCAAACCACGAGACATTTGCCAATGCAAAGGTTTCTTGAGGCCAGGAAATTACACATCTGGCCAGTGGAAGTGAAGAACTTGGGACAAGCCTGTGGTAACTGGTACAGAAGCACAGAGAGTCCTGGACTAAGGGCGTAGATGACACCTTGAACTAAAAAGATGAGTTTCTAGGTGAAGAGACTATAAGATGAAAAGCATTTTTTTTTCACAGAATACTGTACACTGAAGAAAAATTCCTGAAGAGAAAGTTGAAGAAATGGAGGATGTAAATGAGGAAACAAGAAACTTGAATGCTCTCACCTAGAGAAATTTAAACTGACAATCAGACTCTCAATGGTCCCTACACAGTGTTTACTGGGGTTGTTTTAAAACTCACAGATGCACAGGCCTTGTGATGTATAAAAGTTGAAAATTACGTTTACATTCAAATTGAGGTGTTCAACTATTAGATCTCTTTTCACTGGATGACCTCTCTGAGATATACTTTGTGGAGTTACTGTATCCAGTCGTCTTTAACTGCAAACAAACAGGTGTATATTTGTCTTGGAAGAACTAATTTTTTTTTTAACATACTTGTTACTTTGTTGCTACTCCACTAAACTTTTTTTTTTTTTTCCTTAAAAACATTAGAAAAGGTGCCCGGCACCTTGGTATCCAAATACAATGTATGTGTTTTGCAATACAAAAATAACAATTTCTAAATGTATATTTAGAGTTAGTGAAAAGACAAAGTATCTGAAAAACTTAAGGCTCTCTTGCTGTTAATTTCTGTATTGCAAAAGTAGAAATAGACATGAAAACTATTTAAAAATATGGATCCACAAAGTGGAGTTAATTAATGAAAGGATAGAAAATAAAGACTTGAAATTCTCTTTTAATGTCTGTGTTACAGCAATTAAAAAAAAAATGAAAGCATTTTAAATTCATTTTTGGATGGATGAAGTGATAGGACAGACATCCCATGGGAACCAAAAAGTAGGTGATGATACCTTCATGCCTAAAAACATACTACCAACACTATGATAAATAATTAAAAGGAAACAATGCAAGTTCACAATTGCTTAGGATTTGTTTGTATAAACATGCAGATAATAAACCCGGGGGGGCGCAGGTTGCGGGGAGAAAGTGAAGTGACTTAGGTCATTATTATTTGAAGCTATGTAATAACATCTCTAAAAGTGAGACTGTTGGTTAGAATCAAACAAAGCCTACTTATTTAATACCTGTTTTCTATTTCACCAATATAATTTTGATTGTTTATCTAATACTGTTTTATATATAGAATTACATACACTGTCTCATAAGAATCTCTCTGATAGATACATTTGCACCCTTCCGGGCACCAATGGGGCATGTTAGGGCTGAACATGAAAGAAAAACACAGACTATTTAGCAGTTACCCAAGTCTGAAAAATCAAAAAAAACAACACAAAATAGAGGTTAAAATCTTTGACTAAACTCATCAAATGTTAAAAGGGTGGATATGCAAAATTAGGTTTGAATCAACAAAAAATTTCAATTGCAATTCTTTAAATTATATGGATAATAACCCAACATCAATTTTTATGAAGAGGAACTGAAATAGGATAATAAGATTACTTGAAGTTGTAGTTCTCAAACTAATTCTATTTTTCTCTAGTTAAAAGGCATTTAAAATGTCTACGCTTTTCTGTTCCAAGTGACTCACATAATTGATAAGTTCTGAAAGATAGGAGCTGAAAGATTTGCCAGGATAATATTCCTGTGCTTTCTTTGCTTCTAGAAAAAATTGTCTCATTTTGCTTTTAAAGCATTTCAGATTTCCTATTTATTTCACCACCTCATAAACCAGCCTCTTAACCCCAGACAATAATGAAAAAGTACCTCTTTGCTGGGCACCATAATAACTGGCTCTCTGGAGAACTGTATGTGCACTACCTCATCCAGAAGGTATTGCTGCTGCAATGATGACTTGAAACAAGGGAGCTCTAAATAATGGATTAATATGAGAAACAATAGAAATGCATCTTTCTGTTAGACTTGTGTTTTCTCATATTTTGTTGGAGCTCTACACTGTCCTTTGAATATTTTTCAGAAATACAGTGGAATATTTCTACATCATGCATCCATATTGTTGACTGTGATTTGAGACCAGCTCTGAAGATCAGTGAAGGTGTTCTATGTCTGCATCATTCTGAAATGATATTGTTCATGACAATTTATAATAATAAAAATCTTTATTCACTTGCATGCGCTGCGTCTATTTTGTGCTGATGCTTTCTTAAAAGCCAGAGAAAAAGAAAATAAAAATTATCCATGAACTAAGAATCCACTTTAAGAAAGAAAACATCCATGAAAATGACAGGAATAATTCCTCTTGTCTTTGAGAAGAATAAAAACGGACTTTAGCAAAATAAACATCAATTTGGTAATCTTCAGTGTGAATGGAGACCCTTGAAAAGCATGAATTTATTTATTGTATATGTTATTCTATATATATAATATTTATATTCTATAAGCACTGCCTAAAAACTGCATTTTGTATATTCTACAGATGCTAGTTTTATAGCAGTTTTATGGTCTATATATGCAGTATCAGTCTAGTAAAGTAAAGAAAATATTTAGAGGCTATATTCAGTGACAGCTATAGGGAAAGTGTGGGATACCAGACTTGAAAAACCATATCAGTTACAATTTAAATATGGAGGTTCTTCAATTTCCTTTCCTGATATGGTTGGCATTTGACTGTAACCTAATTTAATCATAGTAGGTGGTGCCGGTTCCCCATTCATAATTGTATTTAAGATACGTAATCCTTCCTGCCTTTTCACTCCATTAAAAACACACTGTGTTTTGTAACAATAGATACTGAGGCAAAGTCTCTCCAGAAGGCCATTATGTGAATTTTTCAGATACATGCATACAGTCTCAATAGAACAAAAATTAAATTTTATGCAGATGTTTGCATTTTGTTTTCCTTGTATGTGCATGGCTGTCTGTACACACTTGTGTAAGTGACTTGGCACATGTAGACAGATTTTTTTTTTTAATGGAAACAGACAAGAAATCAGTTGTGATGCAATGTGTCCTGCCTGTAGCTATTTACAAGAAAACCTACCAGCCCTCAATAATGTGAAAATCTTCTTGAGAAAAGCAGTGCCACAGTGGTCACTGAACCAGAGAAATTCAATTTGCCTACTGTAAAGTCTGTTTTGTCTGTCACAGAAACTAATCCAATCCAAAATTACTTACTAGATTCAGCCACACTAGTCAGGGAAGGGTGTCCAGTACCTGTCAACAGAGTGGGGCTCGTAGGTAGGAACTGTCAGAAGCACTCTGTGTTGTTACTCTATCCAGAGCCTCAACCTGCTCTTTTTGTCAGAGTTGGAGCTCACATTTAAGACTCAATTCCAGTAATTTCCCCCTCACACTGGGAGATTGTCTGAATTCTGTCAAAACAGCATAACCTCTAAGTTGTTTCTGGGACTAAAACAGATTTTCCAGTAATATACAAGGAAAAAGAGGCTAAATGAAGAAGAAAAATTAGACATAATAATGTGTAGGTGTGAAGTAAGACAGTTGTTCCATTCAGCAGGGCTAAATTTGCAGACAAAAATAAACAAGTGAACAGCAATATGTTCATATGTTTTGAATAGTTATCCTGGATAAGTCTGACAGAGATATGATAATAAACATCACCTTTGAACTGTTTTTCCCCCTTCACAGTATGGCGTTAAGAAGACACAGTTCCTGATTTTTGAGCAGACTCTTCATTTAAACAGCTGAGAATATAGACCCCTATTATTCTTCAGTGGTGTCCACGTCAGGTTAAGGTAAATACTGACACAAGTTTCTTCTAAAACTTAGATTCTATTCAAATGGTTGTAACTCAGCCCTCCCCACCTCCCCAAAAGAGAGGGGAAGAAAATAAGGTGGAAAGCTCGTGGGCTGAAATAAAGACATCATTCACCAATTACTGACTCAGCCAAACCAGACTTAACTTGGGGAAAAGCAGATAATATATTACCAATTAAAACAGAAGGATTGAGAGAAAAAAAAAAAGGCAAAGG
>WEKY01057073.1:283-37476 GCA_013390045.1 Picathartes gymnocephalus | reverse complement strand
CACCACCCTGTCAACTAAACCATGGCACCATCTGCCATATTAAGTCTTTTCCTAAACACCTCTGGGGACTCCACCATCTCCCTGGGCAGCCTATTCCAATGTCTAATTATCCTTTCTGTGAATAAATTCCTCCTAATGTCCAGCCTAAACCTCTCTTGGCATAGCTTAAGGCTGTTTCTATTTCTCCTGTTACCTGGGAGAAGAGACCAACCCTAAACATGCTACAACTTCCTTTCAGGTCCCTGAGCCTCCTTCTCTTTGGGCTAAACTACCCCAGCTCCCTCAGCTGCTACTCATAGGACTTACTCTCCAACTTCTCTTTCTCACAGCTGCTGTGCAGCAGTTTTCACTGTTTTATGTTTAAGCCAAGGCTCCAGCCCTTGGCTGTGGGACCCTGATGTGGGTCAGTTGGAGACAGCTGGAACCAGCTGTGCCCAGCATGGGACAGCCCAAACTGTGCTTCTCACAGAGGTCCCTGCAGCTCTCCCCACCACTGCAGTATTGACATCTTCTGTGACATCCATGATTGTATCCTTCATTAACATTGATATCCCTCTCAATTAATCTGTCTTCCAAATCTATTTACCACATTTTGTCCGAAGAAGAAAGAGGGTGATATTGATCATCCTGGTTTCCTTTCATTGTGGGTTTCCCAGGATCCTGCCTTTGCGGTGTGAGCTCAGCAGTGTGCATGGAGAGGGTGGCTGAATGTGGGCTGAGGCTGACGTGTTCTCCAAATGACATTCAAGGCACCAAGCTTTCCCATGGAAAGAAGATAAATTTTCTAGCTTTTTGCTTTGTTCTTGCCTGTAGGCAGCCTTCAGTCCTGGGTGTTCTTAGGGCTGATGCTCTCACATATCCTCTCTTCACAGAATCACGGACTCAATTAGCTTGGAAAAGACCTCTGAGATCATTGAGTTCAACCTATAAAGATTTGGACTGAATACAGAGTTCAGAGTTCCACTCTCTGTTTTTCCAAGGTAAGGATATTACTTGACATCTCTGTGTTAGTTTTTACCAGTAAAATAAACTGTAACCTAAATATTAGGATACTATACAAAATAATATTTGATACTTGAACAATGATTCAAATTTGAGGTTTATGGAGTAATATGAATTTATGTATATATTTGTTATCCCTCTCTGCTTTGAGGAGTTCATGACAGCTGACTTTAAGATTTAACATTTAACATTTAAATATTTCTGAACCATGGGTGGTTTTTCAAAAAAGTTAAAAACTATTTCACAGCATGAAACAACTCTGAGTTTCTTATACTTTTTGAAATATAAAGTAAAACAATTACTCAGTTAAGGAATTAAATTATTTAAGTAGCAAGGGGAATTTGTTACTCTTTCAAGTAATTTTTTAAAATTAATAAAACATTACTTGAGTAAATTTAGTGCTTATATCTCAAATACAATGTAATAAATTTCACATAAATTAATAAGTCATTATTTAATTTAAGTGTTAATGCTAGATCTTTTGAGAATGAGGTCATTTTTGCCCTGACTGTCTGTGGCTCCTCATGCAGTAGACATTGAGTAAAGGATGAAACCTGCCTTATCAGTTGGCTTCCTGAAGTAGTCTGGGTGACAAGAGAGTTGGTACCATTAATACCTGTAGGCTTAGTGAAGAAGGAAGAGTTGATAGACCTGATAGATCTCATTAGTCTGTTTCACTGTACTTCCTATTTTAGGCACAGAACTATCCTTGCTGGAGTTGCACATCTTGCAGAATTTTCTGTGGGCTGTGTTGTTTAAAATGGGTTCTGTTAGAACAGTGGTCACACTGCAGCGTAGAAACACTCCGCAGATTACATCAGGAAACCGTTAAGGTGTTCGACAGGCCCCTGCAATCCATCCACATCCCAGCTGAAACTTTGGCAGATCCTAGAAACCTGACCTTGGGCCAACTTGGGAGGATGTAGGTGAGATTCCAGAACTGAAAAGGGACATGTTTCTGAGATTAGCAGCCTCTCTAGGTGTGAGCTGCCTGATGCAAGCCTGGAGAGCTCTGCAAGCCAAAAGAGCATTGTGATACATCATGAACTCCAAGGCAGAATTTTGACTACCTTCTTTTTAAAAAATTCCCTTTCATGCAGCTTTTGATACATTGACTTCCACTTCCAAGTAGTTGGTTTTCCAAATTGCTTTTCTACCCCATTGTGCCTCTGTGTTCTTCTCCCCCAAAGTACTGGCTTGATGAATGGTTACAAACACTCTGTGCTTTCCTCCTACCCCACTGTAGCTCTAGATGATTCCTCTGGAAGCACCAGCTTGAGCTGTCAATCTTGGCTCTTCAGCCATTTCAGAGCAGGCAACGAGTCTAATCATTATAGGATTTTTTAAATTCGAAGGCTTCTTTACATGGAGACAGAAGAATAACTACCTTAATTCTAAATACTCTTAATCAAAGTGCTGCAATTAATGTAAAAATCTTTCTTTTTTCTTTTTTTTTTCCTAGTGCTCAGTATGTAGTTAGTTAATAGCTGAATTTTACAAGGGATGTTTAAATTATATCTATTACAGTAAGTTTTAAAATTACATTAATAAATACTATTTAGTAGAATATGATGTGCTAATAATTTCTATGAGAAGCAATTTAGAATTTCCAAAAATTGGTAATTAAACTCAAATTCATTCTCTCTGCTGACATACAAACTGCCTATCACAAACCATAGGCACCTCCACTCTGGTTTTGTGTTCCTGTCTACATTTAATTACATAAATGATTGCATTTTATTTCACCTTTCAAAACTACGTATGTAACAAGGCTATGCTGTATTATGCATGACAAGTGATACAGGGTATTTTCATCTAATCCAACAATACTCATTCATAATTACTTTTTAATCGTGTAAATGACTTAATAGCATTAGATGACAGTAACTTTATATCCCCCTGCTGAAAAATACATTATGGGTAAGAAACTATTCAAGTGAGTGAGAACTTAAGAAGCTCTTGACTCTTACTTCTCCTAGGGCTTGGAGTTTTGCAATTCTGGTAAAGGAGTAGTGTCAAAGCTCATCAGTTCCTTGGAGACAGAAAGCCAGAAGGAAAGTAAATTATTAATCTGTGACTAGTACACTAGGTCTAACAAAAGCCTCCAGCTGTGCTGCGTGCTCATTTCCATCTAAGTGACCCAAATCATGACTGATTCTCATCTTCAGGTGGTTAATTGACAGAGTTTGGTGAGCTAACCAGCAGTCTTTCCTTTATATGGATTTTTTTATTAGGACTGGGCAGTCCACCAAATCTGGAATATTTACTAAAACTCTTTTATGTTACTTTTCACCACCAAAATATTCACATTTCCATTGGAAGCTTTAACTTCGGGGTTTCTTTGGAGACCTCAGGCCATGAATGATCCCTTTCTGCAGGCCAATGTTACTGTGCGGTGTGCCCTACTGTATAGAGGCTGCAGAACTTGGGGAGCTACAGCCTGACACATCTCTTTGTGCTTTTATTTTCAAACTCCTTTGATAAGGAACTTCTGACTTTTATGGACTCCTAGGTGCATAAGGAGGCCCTCCTCCAGACCTCAGGAGGAGTTTTACTGTTATACTAGGGAAATGGAATAACTATTTCAACTTACAACCAAAATCTTTTACAGAAATATTATGTTTTTCTTTGCATGTATTTGATAGAGTTTTATATGTGCAAGATGATGATGTTTGTAAATAACCTTTGAAATCAAGAGATCCTCTTCCCAATTCTTCAATTTCATCCAGCAAAAATGTCTGGAGCTTTTATTATTGGTGACCACATGGTTGGAGCATCTCTTCTATGAAGACAGGTTAGGAGAATTGGGATTGTTCAGCCTGGAGTAGTGAAGGCTCCTGGGAGACCTTGCAGCACCTTCCAGTACCTAAAGAGGCTACAAGAGAATACTTTTGACAAGGGCACATAGCGCTAAGACAAGAGGGAATGGATTTAACCTGAAAGAGGGTGGGTTAAATTAGAAACTAGGAAGAAATTCTTTCCTGTGAGGGTGGTAAGGCACTGGAACAGGTTGCCCAGAGAAGATGTGGATGGCCCATCCCTGTGTTCTAGGCCAGACTGAATGTGACTTTGAGTAACCTGGTCTAGTAGAGGGTGTCCCTGACTGTTGGAACTAGATGATCTTTAAAATTCCTTCCAACACAAGCCATTCTACGATTCTATGATTACCAGGAGAAGTCTTTGCCCAAGGAAGAATACAGAGGTCTTGATCCAGTGTGTATTTCTTGAATTACTTGATTGAGAACATCAGCAATTCACGTGAACCCATTTTGAGTTTTGAAAAAATTTCATTAAGGTGTCAAAGTACTTAATTTCAATTAAATTAAGAATTATATTTCAAGGAGAAAATTAGTTATTTTTCTAAAACTGACTTTATTTTGATTTCATTTTTATTCTGGCTGTGTCACATATTAATAAATCCCACCTTCAGAACATTATGAATTATGGCTGAGGAAAAGACCCCAAAAAATAAACACCTCTTCTGAGTTTGCTACCGCTAGTGTCAGTGAGTATTTTTGCATTGAATTTTCTGAAGTAGGAGAACTGAGAAGAGTACCAAAAAAGTGAGCAGCTATGGGCTGGTAATAAAACAGTGCAATGTTGCTGGAAATTCCAGCAGAGCTCGTGGAAAAAAGGATTCACTTTGAAGGTCGGTTGTTGGGCAAGGAATGATGTCAGCTTATATTTTTTCATAATGCAGAGACTTCACTTTATCTAAAGAGAATTAATGATAAAATTGAAATGAAAGCTTTAAAAAATAAATATATTTGACCCACTAACTCCCAAGATATTTCAATGAAGACCATCAGGTTGCACCCCCTCCAAGCTGACATCAACATCTAGAGCCAGAATAAAAGACTGACTACATTTTGCTTGTCACCAGCTAAGCAGTATGGCACAGGGCATTATAGTCAATCTCATTCTTCTAATGTTGGCTCAGGAGATGAAGGAAGTAGGTTAGTATCAAACATGTAAATTTGGAGACTGGAGTTCTTTCATGGTTTAGAGACAGTGCCTCTAAGTAAAATCCCAAAATAACTTCTTTTCATGGATAGTAATTTGTGTTAAATCTGTGCTATCAGAAAGCCAGTGTCATGTGGAAAGCACTATTAACCTTTGTAAAACAAGCCAGAAGAGCTACTAAAACTGGAGATATAATGATTATTTTGTAGTGACTTACGAAATCAAGGTTAGCACAGTCTTAGAAGAAGTCACAGATTCCATGGTTTCACTTTTGTTAAGTGCTTATTTTTGTCCCTGTGAGAAGTTACCATGGACACACTTGTCATGACATTTTGTCCACTTCTCCAGATAATGTAAGGATTTTCTCTGCTGTCCTTTGCCATGATGAGAAACTCTAAAAGCTTAGCTTTATAAAACACATTTAATAATTTTTTTTTTTTTTTTTTTTTTTTAGTACCGCTTAGTGAGATCCTTTCCAGAATGAATGGAAACTCTTCTGGCTTTATTTTCCTTACCTTTTCTTCCTGGGTTTAGGAATGCTGTGCTTACTCAGAAACACTCATACTCTGCTGTCAATTGTTCTGGGTCCAATACCTGAGGCACAAAAGTTGCCCATTTCTGGGATTTGGAAGAATCTTGAGGTTAGCACCTTTGGCAATGCATTTTTTTAAGGAATAACCTGTATTTTACTACTAAAATAAATTTCCAATTTATTTTTAGCACACTGATTTTGCAGCTACCAATTCCTTCTCTGGATAGACAAGAGATTATTTATTATGTAGTGAATTTTATCTTCTCTCCTGTGGTAGTGGGATAAATGCCAACACCATTTTTGACTGAAATTTTGAAGGACATTTACGCTTTTCCAAATTGGCCATGGAACCAAATTGGCCATGGAAGAGGCATCACAGAAGATTAGCCAGGGCTCCGCCTGCTGGTCCTGTTTCCAGGCATCTTTACACGTCAGTGTTAAAGCTACTGAAAATATTTGTTGTAATGTAGTACAAAAGAGTTTTCCTTTTGCTTTGCTGAAGGTCTATATGTATTGGGAAGTTTCAGAAGATTATAGGAAGAACAATGGGATTTTTTTCCTCACTAGCGAATAATCATTTATGATTGATGGGAACCCAAATTTCTTAGCTATCATATTCTTTGTCCTGCTTCTAAGTTTAAATATCAAATGCAAAAACTATTTTCAAGAAGAAAATGCATGTTCAAAATCTGCGGTAGAACTACAAAATACCAAGAAGGAGTATGATACACATATTAGTGAGACCTGTTTTAAACTCCTGTACCCCAGATGTGGCATGGAATATGGATTTTGCTGCATCAGCATCTAGTAATGTCAAGATATTTTGTTAAGCATTCTGTGACATTGAAAAAGTCATTTTATAACTTGCCTTTTGCCATATTACATGCATGCCATCCAAGTAAAATATGCACTCATAACAGGTAAGACATAAAACTTTCTGAACTGTAGTTTGATTTGTAAGTCTTATTTTATATTTTCATTTCAAAACATTCAGGACTAAAATTTGCCTTTAAAAATGTTCTAAAAGAAGGAGTCACAAATGTAAGGTTACATTTTTGAAGATCTTTAGCCTGGCAGAAATCATGTGAAATGATCAGCTCAAATATTTTGCTTATATTTTTCTTTGTTTCACCTGTAATGTTGAAATCTTCTTCTCAAAAATGAGTGCATTTTTTCCAGTTGATTCCTGCTTTTAGAAAAATTAATTGAATCATTATGTGCATTTTACATAATTTCAATTACATATTGGTTATTGGTCCTACAAAAAGTGCTCACTTTTTCCTTTTAAAAATGCTTTGATTTAATAGATTCCAATGGCATGATAACCATTACCTAAAAATGAACTTCTTTCATAACCATATCAATTTATACTTTTAAGGCAAACGTTGTCAACATTTAAAAGTCAGGCAGATGTTAGTTTTATTGTATAAATCACCATTAAAATGTATGTTCCTTGATTTGAAATGTAAAGTATTTCAAAAGTATTGTGAAGTTGGAGAAATAATGCATTAGCTCAACTCTGGAGGCTTAAGAGTTGTTATTCTTTACCCCACTGAGCTTGAGTAATAAGTAAAGGAAAATGCCTTTTTATTTGTGCAGTTGATAAAGTTAAAACTTTTTGATTAATACTTTTTTGCAGAAATCGGGTTCTGCTATGGATATGTCTTGGTGTTTGTAATTTCTTTTGCAATAATGATACAGCTGATAAGGATTTCATTAAATAAAGGTAATTGCAGTTGAAGGGTTTGGGTGTTTAATATTCCTTAGGTATCTGTACTGACAAATCTAAAAAAATGTGAGAATCTCTGATACTTCACGATGACCTTCAGTGATGTTACAAGAACTTATGCAAGTCTTATTCAGGTAAATGGTGCAAGGAATATGGTTATTCATTGTTCTCCTGTTGATATCACATATAAAGATAAGGCCTGTAGGTGGTGGGTACAGTGGGCAACTTAATCGAAGTTTTCTTTTTAACTCTGCTAATGACAGTTTTGAAATGGCACCCTTTAAAATCCATATAAATCTTACTTCAAAGTATACTGGAAGCATTTTAATATTCTGATTATATCCCAAGTCAATTTGGAATAATCAGTTAATTGTCCTACTACTTAAAATTAATGTAAGAGTAAAAATCACTGCACATGGATCAGCTGAAGGGTGATTGACCATATCAATACAAGTTAAACATAACTGGGAACTTTACTGGGCACTGAGATCAGCTGGTAAAAAATGGCACCACCAGTCTTAGCTTGCAGAAGGGAGAATTAATGCAGTCCGTCTGCTGGGAACGGTCCTCAGAACACATTAAATGTCAATCTATGCTCAGGATTTTTTGGGAGAGTGATAGCAGGATCCCAGTCTAGAATTGTGCCAGGGTCTTATTAAAAAAAAAAAAGATAAACAATAGTCTCCCAGTACCAGGAGATGTTCTACAACATTGTCTATAACTTTTCAAACCTGTGGCTTTACTTTGCCAATTACTCTTGGACAGATTGCTGGTTGGAGTGGGACTTCTAAGATTATTAGTGAGAGAAGAACGCATGCAAGGTGTTCTAAAAAGGAAAAGAAAATTTGTATGAGGAGGCAGTTGGTCTCTTCTCCCAGGTAACAAGCCACAGGTTTGAAAAGTTATAGACAATGTTGTAGAACATCATTAGGTTTAGATTTTATTAGGAAAAATTTGTTACCCAGAAGACTTGTCAAGCATGGAACAGGCTGCCCAGGGAAGTGGTGGAGTTGCTATCACTGAGGGTATTTATTTAAAAGACATGTAGATTTACGGGACATGGCTTTGTGGTAGACTTGAGAGTGTGAGTTTTAAGGTTGGACTTGATGATGTTAGAGGTCTTTTCCAACCTAAACCTGTGTTTCTATGATTCATGAAATTCAAGAACTCAGGAGGAGAGACTAGAGTGATAAAGGAGAAAAAGGTCAGTCAGAGGATATATATATGGACTTACACATGTATATAAATATTTGTATATGCTAACACACTGTTTCTGAGAATTGGAGGACAATGGTTCTGCTAATGCAAAGGGAGATCTTCAATGCAGTAACTGCCTTGTCTTTATGCATTTCAGTAGCTTCATTAGCTTCAGAATGTGGGATCTGAAGACTAGCTCTGTTCTCTATTGGTGATTGACTCTTTCACTGGAGCAGGTGACAAATTATACACAAGTGAACGGAAAATTAAAAAAATGTGAAGACATTTTCATGCTCACAGAAACCCTATGCATTCAGTTGAGTTTACATATTACATAAAAAGACAGATGTGTTTTGTGTACTGGCTTCCACAAACAAGGCAGGAAGAAGGAATCCTTGTACATGAACCATCAATGTCAAAGTTAATGGAAATTACATAATTTTACTTTACTTTACTATTTTCTCAAATGGACATGAAATATCTATTGGGCATGGTTGCCCAGATACTGTAAGGTGTTGAAAGACAATTGAAATCAACGGGAGATTTAAACCCAAAAAACTTGCTGAAGATCTTTTTTGCTATTTCCACTCATATTTTGGAGCAAGCGTAAGACACTCACAGGACTTCAAATGTTGGCACTTAGCATATTCATTAGATTGTTGTTTCCTCTGCCCTCCTTCTGCCCTCGTCATTGTCTTTGTCATGGGTATCTGAAATCTTTAGGTACTGTTTTGTATTCAAGAACTCTAAATCTGCTTTAATTCCACAGTGGTCAGGTCCTTCACTAAGTTTATATTTAGCTTTTTTCTCTCCAGGTGTCATTTCATTGGTGAGTAAAATTCAGTTAATGTAGCAGTGAGATGCATTATCTGATTCAGGGACATATTTCTATTTTTCTAACTATTATTTTTCAAAGAATTTCTCTGTAGTATTTAAGACAGAGTAATCCATTGTGGGCTGATCAAAACTTTGATCCTGGTCTCATCCCTGATCACTTTGGCATTGATTTAACATTATTTTTGCCTTACTAGGCCAATTAGGATAAAACCTGTCATGTGCATTCATCTTTGTTAAAAGATGAATGAATAAGACAGGCTTTAAAAGCATTTTAAAGAGCAAGGTGCTGGAACTGCATTCTTAATCTGCATTCCTTCCTGCTGTCTTATGGGATGTTCTGAAAATGTGCTTTTTAGAGGTCATATCCCTTTTCCTCAGGTTTGTAAAAGGGATGAAAGCCATAAATTAAATGGCCTATGGGATAAGTCCAAGAGCTAGTCCATTTCAGCTACAAATACCCTATTTCCTTGAAAATTATGACTCATCAAAAACAAGAATTATATCTCATTTCTAGAACTCCATCCAGTTCAACTCTTATCCTTTTGTGGATTGGACTTTGCCGTTTATAATTTTAAAAAAACCAACCAAAAAACCAACAACAAGCCCCATAACAGAAAACTTAAAACCTCTCCCTCACAACACTTTTTTGTTCCATTAGGTCAGAACAGAGAAGTACAATGTGCTGAAATAGAAAATACTTAAAGGAGGTTTTGATTGTGTTATCTACAGGGCCTTTGTGATACACCGTCATCTTTTATTCTGCTCTAAATTAGGAGTCAAAGGATCGTTGACATAGTGTGACATATTATAATTAGCTGTCCAGAGTCATCTCTAAGTGAGAAAAAAAGAGGAAAGTAATGAATTCCTTTGAAGCGCTGTGAAAAATACACAATAACAGGGAAGAATTCTCAACATGGTCACGCAAGCTTGTCCAGCATGACAAAAAAAGAAGTGCTCATTGAAATACTACAACTGAAAATTGCCTGGCTTTGAGGAGAAACTACTTCTTTGCCAATATTCTTGTTCCCAGGTGAAGAAAAGAGATCCAAGGATATGTGCTTCACACTCCATTTTCTTTATAAGTGTCAGTCAGAGTATATTTTCTAAATACATTAAAAATGATCCTGAGCTTTTGTTGTTAAAATTAAATTAACAGAGACAGATAGGTTAGGCTTAAAATCACTTCTTTGTGGACATTAAGTAATGCTAGAGGAACAGTGAGACTGTGCTAAATAACATCGTCTAAGTAGCCTGTCACTACCTTTTTCTTCTGCTACACAAGCTCTTTTTCCAGCAGTCTTATACAATAGATATAGAGTGGGGATTTGAGTTACAGTGCAACGTAAGATTACATTTGGCACTCGGATTAGGGCCCTTACTTCCAATTCTCCTCTGGTTTGCTGTAAAAAACTAATAAGTATGTGTCAGATCCTTTTCTCTTTTGCAGAGGCTTGTGACAGGGATAAACCATAGTCTCCTGTTATTCTTGTTAGCTGAAGGCTCAGTGATCAGGTGCTGTACTGTTTCGCTCATTTATTCAGTGCTGCATTACCTTCAGTTGTGAGTTGATTTGAAGTTACTTTAACATTTGTACTCCACAGAGAAGATTAGAACATTTCCATTCTTTGAAGATTTTCTCTTAGGATTTTGAGAATGGCAGGACAGTCACGGCATTCCAGATCTGGAAGCAAAGTCAATGACTGACTCATTAAACAGAACTTCAGCAGAAAATAGAACCCAGAAACCAGAATCATGAAACTCATGGTCAGCTACTGCCTGGGACTTGTGACGTGTAAATTTTATATATGCATGGTTTTATTATCTTTGATACTGAGCAGATACTGAGTCCATGCCTTTGCATGTGCCTAAGAGAACACAGTGTCACCTGAATGGGATTTAGAAAACATAAAAAAGTTTGGGTTCAATTAGCTTTAGTTATCTCTAGTGCAGAGTCTGCTTCTGAACTAATCACGCTAGATTCTCTATATGACCAGTAGAATAAAGTAGCCTTTTCTAGGGTGGGATTAATCTCATCCTAACCTAAACTGAAACCAAAATAGAACGTATGAATCATGCCACAGAAGTGTTTCTTTCTCTTCATTAACTGTAGAGGGCACCTAAACAAATGTATCAGATGATGAAATTAAGAGTTTATTGTTCTTCCTTCTAGCTCACTGGGGGATTAAACATGGGTGCCTTCTCAAATCATGTATAACAGACTGTAAAGCTCAGCCATTGCATAAATGTAACTAAGGCTGTCTCTTTATTTTGAAAACCAGTCTTGTTAGTGTCTTTGTGTCACATTTCATAACAACCTAATAGCCATGGTAACCAACAGTGGACAGTCAGCTGGTTGACATGACCACAGTGATGCCTGGATGGTCAGTGATGCCAGCATGACTCCTCCTAACGTGCTTCAGTGCAGCGTCATGAAGCAAGGAAGAAATGGACAGAGAAGACAGCAAGACTGACTCCAGTGAAAGAGAGGGATACTTACAGCACTTCTGTGGTATAAGATCTCTCTTTCCCTCTGCTGACAACTGATATATACTCAGTTGTGAATGATTTAAGATTTTCATGGCTGATGGATTTAATTTGAAATCCATCATTGATTATTTTAAAGAATGTTTGAATTCATCATCTCCAGGCATGCCAATACGATTATTTTGCACGACTCAAAACTCTAATTTTTTCCATTCCTATTATTTCTATTAATCTTTAAAAAGTGTTTTGAACTACTTATGGCATATGGTGAATCATATTTTCTCTTTGTTTTATTATGAAAAATTATTATTTCCTACAAGAAGCTAAAGCAGGTGACATTTTCAGAGTGAAAATGTGAATAATTAAGGTTTGACAGACATGATGCTAACTGCTTTAGGCTGTCCCACTTGCAGTTAAGAAAGAACTGTTGAGCTAGTTTAACTTCATGGTTTTTGGTATCATCACACATCTCTTTGTTTGCTTTTCTGCTACTACGTGTCAGTGGAACGTTGTTCTGTTCTCTTTTCCCTGAGTAACTACATACTAAAAGTGTGTTAGCATATAATAGTTAGTTTCATGATGCCAGTACAGCCTCCTGAAGTATGTTTTTTTATCTTGTTGTTTTTTGAGAAGTTAACAATTTTGACAAAGAAGTCCCTTATGATATTATCCTTTCCATACTGAGTTTTTAAATCAACAGATTTTCAGGGATAGTGGAGGATTGCTGATCCATGGTTTTACATGAAGAAAGCACATGCAAAATAAAGGAAGAGGCATCAGAGATGTTTTAGGAAAAAAAATGAAGGGCAGAAACCCCTTTCATCCATTGGTTTTGATTTGCTGTGTTGTGTATTAGGAGTTTGATTCTACGAGTAGCAGCAGTTTGCAGTGGCATACTCAGCAGTATAAGGTACCTATCGGTAGGTCAGCACTGACGGGTATAACCTGGTGTCATTCTTTACATTTACCAGATTGCAAAGTGACATCTGCATTATTGCCTGTCTTTGAATATTGTGTGTCTGGTAATGTTTTCTGCTTTTTCAGCCCTAATTCTGGGTTTGGCTAAACTCAGCTGTGATGACAAGTAGATCAATATCACAAACTGTTACTCATTCCCAGCAGTAATCTTAATCTAAGACTGATCTTACTTAATTTTAGATATCTAAATCACAGACACCTACCTTTGAGACTATCACTACTTCTTGAAGACACCAAGCTCTGTTGAGGGGTCAACACAGGCTTGAGAGACATGCCTGTGCAAACCCCATAAAGTTCAAGGAGTCCAAGTGCAGAGTCCTGCACCTGGGTCAAGGAAATCCCAGTAACAAGAATAAGCAGGGTAGAGAATGGATTGAGAGCAGCCCTTAGAAGGACTTGTGGGTGTTGGCTGAAGAGAAGCTCAACATGAGATGGCAATGTGCACTTGAAATCCTGAAAGCCAACTCTATCATGGGTTGAATCATAAAGAAGTGTGGCCAACAGGCCATGCTATGATTCTGTGATTCTGAAGCTGTCTGGAAATTTAACTCCAACTTTTCTGTACAGTAGATGTATTCTGCATTCATTGAAATTTGAATGATTTGATTATTCTTTGTCTGTCCTTTGGCTGTTACCCAAACTGCTAATAGTTTTTACTGTGGACATTGAGAAGAAAAACAAATACATATCAAAATTAACACAGATGTGTACTGAATACACCGTTGGCTAAAAGGAAAAGATGCATGAACAGAAAGCAGCTGTGTTGCTCTGACTACACGAGGTTTCTCATATGTTGTAGCATGAGCTACTGTTTCTTCTACTCCCCATTATTGTTTTGCACAAGTTGTTTTCTAAGCCCCTCATGCCTTAGAGTCTCCCTTTAACAAAAAGGGAATCTCGGATCTCGGTCCTTTGAATTCACAAATCTGTCAAAATTCGTTACCACTGAACCTACGAAACTGTAGCCTCTGGGACATTATTTCAACAAAAAATTGAGGAAGAAGTTTCATAACAGTTGGCAAAATCCAATCACAAATAATATTCAATGTTGTGCTGCATGTTTACATAACACAGAAATCTCTCAGGTAACGTTCATTCCTGAGAGATAGGGTTTCTGTGAGAAATTATTGGTGACCCTTGCTTGAATGCACCAATCAAATTAGCCTTCCTCAGGACAA
This sequence comes from Picathartes gymnocephalus, assembly GCA_013390045.1. Lineage (NCBI taxonomy): Eukaryota > Metazoa > Chordata > Aves > Passeriformes > Picathartidae > Picathartes > Picathartes gymnocephalus. The sequence continues at coordinate 23,576 of WEKY01057073.1, read as the reverse complement.
AAGAAGTACAGTTTTTTAACATTAAAAAGAAAAAGGAAGTAGTCTCAGAATAGAAAACCATAATGAGTGTCAGTAGTTCTTCCAGTGGGAGTTATTCATGATAATGTCAACATTTCTTAGACAAATTCTAGTTCTGAGAGAGAAGAATGAGATCCACAGAACTAGCATTCTAATTCTGATTCTAATTCTAATTCTGTAGAGAGAGAGAGAGAGAATGAGAGCCACAGAACTAGGAGCAGAAATTTTCCAGACCATTTCTTAAAAATAAATATATTGTATTGGTCTGACAATAAAGTTTCAAGGTTTGAGCTAGGAGTGGTAGACGGCTCTTTCTAATGTCTAACTATATCCAATGACAGATCTGCCAGGACAAAACCCCAAAGGAAGTGGGCGAATCATTAAACACTTCGTATTGAATATGATGAACCCATTATCTCTCTGAAATATATTTTTTAATTCTGCTTCAGAATTTAGTAGGTTTTTTTTACAGTTTTTATACTCTTTCCTTGTTTGTCTTCACCCAGTTAAATGGCACTGTAGAGGAGAACAGTACTTAATCCTTGTTGGAGTCTCCCTGTAATTCAGAAGCCTTCTTATAATTAAGGATGTTTTTTTAGAGATTTCATATTCTCAGTGTGAATGCTACAAATTCCAGCATTGGCTGCAGTTGTCCCTTCTGCGTTAAGTACATACAGGTTAAAATACAGACTCAGTTCAGGGAGCAAGGATTAGAACCCATAACTCTCCTCCCAGCTTAGTGCACTAATAATAGGCTGAAGTCTGTAACTCCATCTTTGTAGAACAGCTTCAATAATCAGAGCATAAAATTAATTTCCTCACTGCAAGCAATCTGTGAACTTGTGGAAAGGCAAAAGATATCAGTGTGTACTCTACCAAGCCAAAAAGGGTACATAACTGGTCTCACATTTTTTTTTAATCTTTTATGTAGAAAAGAGGAGTTACTGTGCCTGCCTCTTTCATCTGCATTTTGTTTGTCTTTTGCTTCCATCTACTTGGCTTTAAATAGCACGACCAAAGCAAGTCTTCCAAAATGCAAATTATGAATAAACGGAGGTGTTCTCCAGACCCTTTCTTGGTCACTGACACTGCAGAAAATGGATTTGATCTGAATATGCACTTCTCATGTTTAAAACCAGTAAGTTTTCTGTGTTTACAGGTCATGGGTTTTCATAGATTCATAAAATGGTTTGGGTAGCAAGGGATCATAAAGATCATCTATTCTGACCCTCCTGTCATGGGTAGGGACACCTTCCCCTGGACCAGGTTGTTCATGTCTCCATCCAGCCTGTCCCTAAACACTTCCAGGGATGAGCCATCCCCAGTTTCTCTTGGCAACCTCTTCCAGTGACTCATCACCCTCACAGTAAAGAATTTCTTCCTAACATCTAAATCTCTCTTCTAATTTTAAAACTCTTTTACCTTGTTATATCACTTCATGCTCTTGTAAAAATATGCCCTCCCTGTTTTCTATGAACTTCCTTTGAGTACCAAAAGATCTCAATGAGGTCTCCCTAGAGCCTTCTCCAGGCTGCACAACCCCAGCTCTCTCAGTGTGTCTTCATAGGAGACATCCTCTGATCATGTTTGTGGCCCTCCTCTGAACCCAGTTTAACAGGTCCACATCTTCCTTGTGCTGAGGACCCCAGATCTGGAAAGAGTACTTCAGGTGGGGTCTCATGAGAGTTTACTGTCTCAGAGTAGAGGGGCAGAATCACCTTCCTCACCCTGCTGGCCATGCTCTCATGTTCTCTGGGCTGCAAATGTACACTGTTGGTTCATGTCAGGTTTTTCATCCACGAGAATGCTTAAGTCCTTCCCTGCAGGACTGCTCTCAATGACTTCTCAGTTTGTTCTCACGTCTGGGGTTGCCCTGTCCCAGGTCAGGGCACTTGTTGAACCTCATGAGATTCCCGTGGGGATCCTTCTCATCCAGTTCCCCCTGGATGGCATCCCTTCCTTCCGTTGTATCAACTGCACTTCTCAGCTTGGTGTCATCTGCAAGTCTGCTGAGGGGGCACCTGGTACCACTGTCTGTGCCATTGATGAAGATACTGAAGAGCACCAGTCTGAAGACAGAATCCTGAGGGACACCACTCATCATCTGCCTCCATCTGGACATAGAGGCATTGATCACAACGGTCTGGATGCATCCATCCAGCCAATTTCTTATCCACTAAATAGTCTACCCCTTTTTGTGACTGTGTCAAAGGCCTTAAAGAAGTATATGTAGATGACATCAGTTGATCTTCCCTTGTCACTCTCTTGGAATCCAAGGCACAGAAAATCCTCAAGGCCTTGGGTCTGCCTACTCTGAGTATGAAATATGTACTGGATTTGACCTGAAGCCATAAGGAAAGCTTCCAAATATTGTGACCTATAACAAAGGTCATGGTCTGTAGTTTAAGAAAAAGAGTGTTGAGTTAGGTATTAGAATGTTTTGCAGTGTGAAGTTTAGATATAGATGTAGTTATAGAATAAAGTAAAAAGGTAAGGGTGTGGTCGTATAAAGTAAAAGTCATAGAGATCTATGGTACAGTACATGATTGGATAGAAAATGCTGCAGTGTGACATCTATGAAGGGCAGGTGTGATTAACTATTGGTGTGAAAATGAAAATATCTCTACATAGCAATTATCTATTGGTCATTTAACCTTTACGAGACCTTGTAACTTGCAGTCCTTTGACCATTCTCCATGTAATGGCTGACTTTGGCAGAGCTCTGTGAAAGAGTGCTCAAACTCCTGATAAGTTGTAGTAATAAATCTCACTTGAAAGCATGCCAGAGTGAAGGAGTCTCAACCCCAAACATCTCAAGATCACTCCATTGTAGAAGGCCACTTGCTTGCTCACAGTTGCTAATGGCACGGTTTTCCATTAGCAAAGCCATGCTGACTTTCTTGGATCATCTTCTTGTCTTGCATGTATGTGCCTTAACCTTGCTTCCAAAGGGATCTGCTTCATGATCTTCCCAGGCACAGAGCTGAGGCTCACCAGTTTGTAGTTCCCTGGATCTTCCTTTCTCCCCTTTTACAAAAAATGAAAATGTTTCAGTTTTTCAAGCTAATGGCTTCACCCTACCATTATGACTTTGCAAATATGACTGAGTGTGGCTTGGCAACTACATCAGCCAGCTCCTTCAGGACCTTTGGACGTGTGTCATCAGGTCCCATGGACCTGTGCTTGTTCAGTTTAATCAGTTTGTCTCAAATCTGCTCTTTGCTGACAGTGGGTGGGCATTTTTTCTCCCAGTGCCCACCTGGAGTTTCAGGAAATTGAGAGATATGGGAAGCCTGACTGCCAGTGAAGACTGAGGCAAAGAACTTGATGAATACCTCAGCACTCTCCATAAATGTCATCATTTCTCCCTTCTCATTTATTAGAGGGCTGCACTCTTCTTGGCCTTTCTTTTCTGACCTATGTATTTATAGAATAAATTCTTGTTTCTGTTTTGCGCATTCCAGCATAAGGTGGTTAATTTGTCTTTTGAATTTTGTTAGAAGGCAACATGTGGCAATGTTAATTATTGTGTTGTCTACCACTTACTTTGTGTCACTATGAACCCTTTTTCTCTAATAAGAGCAATCCTAGACATAGTAGACTCTGTAGTAGAGTACTGTACTGTAATAGTAGAGTACTGACATTTGAATATGATTCTATATTTGTAACACTAAAAAATTGGTCCTCATTTTGTTTATTTCACATGAATTTAATTTTTCATTGACTGAAGTTGTAAGAATGTTGAGGTTTGTTGCATTAATCAGCATACTTTTGATGCTTTTTCTATTAGCAAAAATTGAATGTTGTGAGCTATAATGCCTCCTATTTCTGTAGGCAAGGGAGGGCTTGTACTTAGAAGAGAATCAGTGTAACAGTTCTGAGCTTTGTCTCAGTATGGAGTCACTGCTGAGATGGTGAAGATAATAAGATTACAGGATGTGATCGCTAGTGTGACAGCAACTCATACAGACGAGATCAGCCTTTTTGCAGCCTAGATCTCACCCATGCTGCCAGTGGGATAACTGTGATAACGCGGAATTCAGAAAAGGGATGTAGAACACAGACGGTGCATGGGACAAGAGGCTGTGTGTCCCTTGAACTGTCTGGCCACAGTTAGATATTAATAATGAATACAGAAAGTGTAAACACAAATTAAATGCATCTATGTAATGTACAGCCACATTTGTACTTGTAGACAGTTTCTATTCAGAATATGAATACTTATCACAGTATGTTCACTTCTCAGTCTTAACACCCAGCACTGTAATATGACAGCCTCCCTCTGTCACTAGTTTTTCCAAGTTTATGGCAACCTCATTGCCCTAAGGCTGGTCCCCAGTCTTAAAGAAATCAAATAACATGGTGATGTTGATTAGGATCATTCAAGAAAGAGAGGGAAGAAATGTGTGTCTATCAGGAACTTGAAGCATGAGGAAAACAGTGTTTTGTGCTGTGTCTTACCTCTCTGCCTCTCTAGGTCTGCAGTAGTACTTCACAGAGATGGTGTGTGATATAGTTTGATAATACCTTTAATGTTTAGTATAGTGCACCCAAGGAGATAAAGGAAGAGTCATATAAACAGACATGAGGGCAAGACAGATACCATAATTCTTAAGATGAACTTTGTTAAGGTGTCTAGATAAAACTTTTTTAGTGTGTCTTAATGATTTTTATTATTTTTTCCACATGTATCCTTGACTATTTTATCAGTAGTGCTAAAACTGATTTTTGGTTTGCAAGTAGCTTAGCACTGTATGAATTGTATTTTTTTTGTCACTCTCTTCTTACTCCTCACTTGTCTCAGTTCTTTTAACCTCATTTTTCCAAAACTGGCAAAATTACCTACATCTGTTAATGGAGGCTGAAGGGACTGTCCAAGGGGCTAAGCACTTGGTTGGACAAATCTATTTAACACACTTCAAGTGCAATATTATGGTCTGAAAGCAAAGGGATTCCTTCCTCTCAGTTTGCTGATATTTTTTACTCTTTCTGGGCAGAACTGAATACCTCTGAATCACGCATCAATTAAAAAAAAACCAAAAAAAACCAAACAACCTAAGCAAAGATCACAGATACTGAGCTCCCTGTGAGTTCAAGTAAAGCCTTTTCCTTTGTTCTGACCTGTTTCTGAGGAGAATTGAACAGATGGATATCTCCCAAAATAGAGACAAGTATAGAAATTTCCTTTGCAAAGAAAATGATGCAAATCACATTCTAAGAATTTTAAATTTCTGATAGTGATGAGAATGGACAATGAAGAGCACAAAGCTAGGCAGAGAAGAAATCACAAATGTAATACAGAAAGGTAAAATATAGAAAATTCACCAATGAAGAGGATAAAAAGAGATGTGTAAAAATGAAGGAAAGGAAAGCAAAAATATTGAGGAATAGCAGCCCTTCTTGATGTGAAAGAAAAAGTTTTTCTGGAGATTCATAAAGTCCTATGACTTATGAAATTACATAGGTGGTAGACACTGAACAAGCAATGTGAATGTGGGAGTACAAAGCATTCTTGTCCGCAATGAGTTGGGGCAATGGACACAAGGCAAGTAAGTCTTGTTGATAGGTGTCACAGAGGTGCACGGAATTTCACAGCCTTGAAGAGCACTGCTTGCCAGTGGGACCAGTTATAGCACGGACACCAAAGAGTGATTAGCTTAGTTCATCTTTTTGCTAGATTAAGTATAATTAAGAATTTGTTTGTTTATTGTTTTAACTTCTGTTCTAGGACAGTTTTTAGAAGGCAACATTTAGAAGGCAACACATAGATATAAAGAACAGTGGCTGGCCTATAAGACGAAGTTTAGGTAGGATACTGATCAGAATATATTGGCTGTGGGTCTCTGCTAATCCATTTTAGCATTTCAGCTGATGCAGTTCACTGAGGTTGCTTTAATCCTCCACAGGCTCTCTTCCACCACAATATCTGATTTTTCCCAGGGTTATGTTTTCATCTCCAAGTTCGTCTGTGAACAGGAGAACTGCACTGAGGGCTTTCAAGTCTCTGGTTCTCATGTTCATGTCTGAGCATCCAAACATGTTTTTAGAATCCCTTAAGATATTTAAATTTTGAATATATATATATATACACACACATACATACATACAAAAACATTTTTTGGTCTGTAGTGGTTTTAGTTCGCCTCCTCACACAGGACACTAATTTAATGTAGTGGGTTGAGCACTCTGGCCGAACACCAGTGCATTCACTAAACTTATTTACTCATTTTCTGCTGTGAGATAAGGATTAGGAGAAATGCAAAGCAGGCTCAAAACCTTAAAAGATACAAAGACAGTTTTATTAACAGAACTAAAAGGAAAATAATAAGAATCAGAATTAACTTTCAGAATATTTCTCCTCCCCCCACTTCATTTTTTCTTTCCCACCAACAACGTAAAGAGACAAAACACGAGACTTTCAGTCAGTTTACCACCTCTAAAATACTCTTTCTTCAGTTCAGTTAGGGAGAGGAGTCTCTCCTGCCATGCCATGGAGACTTTTCCACACGAAAACAGTTCTCTTGTGGCCTCACTATCACAGCAAGTCAGCCACCCAGAAAAGGAAATCTGTTTGCAATGTGAAAGACCCTTCCCTCGACATACAGTTCTACCCGCAACTGCTCTCGAGGACTCATCTCCGTGTCATGGGGCACTATTTTAAGGATGAGCTGTTCTGGTAGAAGAGCAAAAGGTCTTCTCCTCTCTCTCTGGAACAAGGTTTCCTCCTATCCCTGGGGCAAGGGTTCTCTTCTATCTCTGGGAGCANATTGCATTTATGAGTTACAAGAAATAGTCTAATACATCAGTCCATCACCATGGCCTTACACAAGAATTTCAGGTTAAAGCATCTCCTCTTTCTCCTCTTTCTGGGCTTTGGCTCCTTCTTCACTGACCTCAGGGTCTCTATATTGGTTTCTTCATGTGTCCTCACCTTTCTCTTCCTCTCACTCAAGAGAGGATTGATGTCTGTAAGTTTCGTCTGTGCACTGAGAGAGTTGTGATCTGTCTCAGGCTCTATTGTTGGTCACATGATCTCTGCTGGGCAGCAGCCGGAGCTGCTGCAGACTTTTCCCGGGGAGAGGGGAGGCAGGAGCAGCTGGGATCTCATCAGGCAGGACAGGATTCAGCTGTGGCAGGATCTCAGCCCTGCCCAGCCTGGCTGAGTGAGCCTTGCCTGACCCAGCCCGGCCCGGCCCCACGGAGTGGGCATGGCGTGACTGAGAGGGCCTGACCCTGGACCAACCCAGCCAGCCCCGCTAGACCATGCAGGCCCCCTGTTCCCTGTTCAGATGCCGGAAGCAAGAGAGAGATTCCTGGGCTTCTCCTTTCTTAAATGTGAATCACAGGGGCATACTCAGCTTCTTAAGTGGCTAAACAGAGTGTCCATCTTAGAACTAGCCAGCTAATTGGTTCTCCAGGCCTGAAGGAAGCTGTCAATTCCTTATAGGTAAAAAATCACTTTCCAACCCATGACATGGTCTTATAAAAGGCTGGATAAATACTTTTATATTACCTTGGGTACCTTAATATAATCTTAGATATCACGGTTAAGACATTTACTATTTTCTGAAGTGTCTAACACAGTCTATATATGCTATCCATACTTCTTTTTGCTTGAAAATCTTAAGCACACATTCTTGGATTCATGAGATAGAGAAGAATGAGAAGAAATTTTTTTCTGTATTTCCTAACTGAACCTTGTGGGATCAAGCTTTTTACATGAGTGAAGGGGAAGGAATGGAGAGACAGGATAAGAGGATAGTATCCATTTTGTTCTAAAAACTTATGAGTCTCTTGGCCTATTTTGAACAGATTTTAGAAGAAAAAAAGGCAACTTTTTCACAAAAACTGAATACAGGAAAGAGTCTCTAATTAGGCTGTTCCTGAGGGAAACAATACAAGATTTCATCTTCCTTTAAAACACATTTAGCCCAAGGAGAGAGACACTGTAACTGTCCTAGTCTATGGGAAACTAGTTAATCAAAGATTTTGTATTGATAATCATCAAAAATTCCACTTTTTGATCAAAATTTCTCTAGTGAAGAAGACTGATAAGACTAACAAAGATCAGGTTAGGCCCTATAGCTGTAATAGAAGCTAAAAATTCAAAAGGAAATCAAGACATAATTTTGTTAAAGGCCAGGGTTCCTTAGTTCTTCTGTTTAAGAAACTACTTGTTGTCTCAATAAAGCACCTGGTGATGGATTAGATCATATCACATCACATTCTGGTTTATATTAGGAAGGCTGTGAGAAGTTCAGTTCAGATAATGGGTCATAATCTTCCTGACAGTATTTTAAAAATATTCAATACTGATCTAATTCTCTGCTTATTGAAAAAAAAAAAAATTAATATCAGTTTCAAGAACTTGTTTATTTTTAGTGCTTATCATTTAGCAATTCATGGTAGGCCCCTGGTTTGAATTTGGACTAGTAGTGAATTAGACTAATTTCCATCTGACACACAATATTTAGATTGCTTCGGTGAACTAATATTTATTCTCAGAGAAAAAGAGGCATAAATCCACCTGCTGCCAGGAAGCCTTGTCCACTGTGACAGAAGGAAGCCCAAGAGGGGACATGGCCTACAACTACAATATTAAAACCATTAGTCTCAGGGAGTGATTCCCTAGTCCTCTACCAAATGTTGGTCAGTGATGCATCCACTCTGCTCACACCTTACCTTTTCTTGAGCAGGCTGATGTGCCCTTTCTATGAAGCACTTGATCCTTGGCTTCTTTGAACCTCAGATAACAATTTATTTTGTATGTGTGTGTGCGTGTGTGTGTGCACAGGCGAGTAGAAGGCATAGTGGTGATGTTTCAGCTTGCAGAACGTGTTTTTATGTCATGAAACTGATGCAAGTTATGCATACCCTATCATATGGCACATGAAAGATGAGATTATTTGAGGGTATAAAACTTCCAGCATAGTGACAGATGACTCTTTGGTGGGGAGCAATTCAAAGCTTTCAGGAAGATGTTCCTGGAAGTCTCTCAGATCCCATCCTAATCCTGCTCCAAAGGGAATTAGATGATTTGGTAAGTGATGACTGGATGAATTAACATTAATGTTATTAAGATGACAGGAGAGTAGGGGAGCAGTATCTGCTTTTGGCAGTTCAGGAACATTTATTGCCTCTTCCTAAGTAAAACAGGGACTGAATGACAAGGCACTGCTTATGCTAATTAGATCCACAAGGCAAAAAAGAGATCCTGTCCAGATCCACAAAGAAAACCACTACTGACGTGAGCTGTTCCCTTTTCTTTGTCTGAACAGTGACTGGGAGAGTCAGCATAGCCAGGAGGATGCTTAGAGTTAAAGAATAAAAAAGATCTGAAGGCCACTGTTTGAACTAATGCACTGACACAGTTTTGCTTACTACAATGGATACAACCAACAATCCCATGTTTTTTACAGCTGCTTATTCAGCATTTCTAGTAAGGAAGGGGTTTGGTTCTCTGTTGTTTTAAGGAATAAATATTTAGGAAATACATAATTTTAATCTAAATATGTAGAGACATTCAAATCAGTTATGTGAGTATACTTACCTCATCTCCTAATTGCTTTAAAATGTAGTTATTGAACATGTATTTTTGGTAATGATTTAAAAATTAAAATAATTTCAATTTCATTTCAAATTCCTTTCTATTTAATTCCCCTCATTAAAAACAGTAAGTAGACTGCCCATATCAACTCATTTTTTGGGAGTAAATGTATAAAGCTGTACTTCAAAGGCCAAGAGTAGGATGGAGAGAATAGATACAAAAGTATGGTTGAAAATCCCTTTAAGTTTACATTACTTAGAATAAATAAAAGGGAATGAGAAAAAGAATGGAGAGGAAGGTGTCTCACATTCAATTCATCACAAAGATTCTGGATAAACTGTTTCTGGATATACAACAATTTTGTATTAAAACTACTTTTTGTTATTTCCAGCTGATTTGTACGTACCCAAGTACTTAAGAAGTTCATCTCTTTCAGCATGTCAGCTTGTTGCTTCCAAATTTACTGTTTGAACAGGAAAATTCCTAGTCTCTAATGAGACTCTGGTCTTAGTTATGCTACATGCTCTCTGAACATAGAGCAGTGTCTTTGGTCTCACTGGTATAGGATATGGCAGGAATTAATACTGCCTGGAATAAAAGCTGTTAGTTTCATATGTCAAGACAGTTGTTCTAAAAAAAAAAAACCAAAAGCGTATCTGAAAGGGGATGTTATGGGACAATCCCTACCCTTATGTCAAGGCATAGCCTCGTTCAAAAACACACAACCAACAAGTTGCCTCAGGTTAAATATCCAGATGAGTGGAATCTAATAAATCTTTAGATTCAGTTTATTATTTTTCTCCCTGAAGTTATTGTTAGTACTTGTGAGAGAGAAAAAAAAAAAAGAAAAGAAAGAAAAAATGCCTATATTTTTCAGCTTTGTTGGTAGCCTGCTGATTTTCAATATTCTGCTGTGCTCCCTGGGTTATCTTCTATACTACTTCAGCAGTTTTGACAGGTGTATGTGGATCATAGGGTTGTCTGCTTTCCATGTGTTTTGGTCCTGCTTAAGAAGCTTCTGTGCTCTCCGCAACATTTTGTTTTCTACTGCAGAAATAGAAATATACTTTCCATTACAATTTTTTGGCTTTAGAGAGATTCACCTAGAAAGCAACATCAAAAGAACTCTACTGGCTGGCCTTCAATTACCAAAGTCTGAAAATTCAGTTAGGGTAAAACCTGTGAAGCCTCAGTTCATCGGTACTCTCTGTGGGCAGTCTTAAGGCAATGACAAAGCATAAGTAGGCAACAGGACTTTGATTTTTAGCTGTGCTGTCTGGTTTGTTTCAGTCAGCAAAGTAATATTCTTTTCATTAAATATTTAATCTGAATTTTCCATGTTTAACTGCAATTTTTTTTCAACTTGATAAAAATTCTTGTCAGCTTGGGGCCATTATAGTTGCACTATCATTTTGTGCTATGTCTGCCTGTTCTTTTTCTCCTTTCTCTTTCTCTCTCTCTTTTTTTCTTCTTTGGTCCTTCCTATGTCTTCCTTTCTTTGTGTTTCTTTTCCTTTCCCTTCCTCCCTTCTTTCCTTTCTTTCTTACCTTCTTCTTTGACTCAGCACTCCTTCTATCTTTCTTATTGTCCCCCTCATCCTTAATTTGCTGCCCACACCTCTTAATAGGCCACTCTATGTCCAAACACGGTTTGAAATAAGAATTAAAGAGGTACACTTCTTAGGAAGGCATGCTACCCTTTCTGTTCTTCTCTACTTTATTTTCTTCTTACCTCCAATGAAATTACTTGACACCTGGCTCAGACCTTATTGATAAAGGTTATTGGAAGAGAGGAAAGGTAAGGAGAAAATACTCAAGAAAACACTTGATGTCAAGTCTGTTGATACCAACAGTTCTTTGTTACACAAGAAAAATAAACAAGACTGGAGCCCAGCAGGATGTTAGGACTAACCTAATTTATTTTTCAGAGCTTGACTTTCTTTCCTCATAACCTGCTAATTTGTTCTGTCTCCACCAACATCAGTAATTCAAAGAAGAAAGCAGATACAAAGGTGATTTTTATTAGTCATTTGGTAAATCTGTGAATGACTGTGCCTGTCAGAGGCTCCTTTTCATTCAGACTAGCAATAATTTCTTCTGCATTAAGTAGTCCATTTATATAAGTGGACGTCATTAAAGCTCCTATGAGAGCCTTGTGGAGTAGATTTGGATGAGTTTCACTTGGATATGTTGCAATTCCCCGTGTCAGATGTGTAATATTATTTCTGAAAAATGTTTACAGCACTGAAGATAAGGGAAGAAGGATGGTATTGTCATACTTTCTCCAAGGTTTTACATAACTCTGATAAGGATTTACTTTATACACTGTATTTCTTATGAATAAAATAAAATCCCTCTATATTTATCTTCACACAATTTTAAGATAAAATTCAGTGAAATGTTTGTAAAAAGTTCCTTAAAATACTCAGCCTAAGGCTGCAAGAAGAAACAAAGATATTTGAGGTTATTGTTATTTTTTTGCACTTCAGGTCTGAAAAGACCTCCCGTACCATTTATGTATTTTTGAAGTACATAGCTTATCACAAATTCTTCAGTTTTTGAGGGATGATATCTCAGATTCTGTAACTTGGAGATGTTTCCCAGATGGATATTGAGAGTTCTGCATGGTAAAAAATATCCTAGATATCAGTTCTGGCGTAAGGAGGCTTTGAAGCAACACCAGCCATGATAATCTACTTTTTGGGTGTAAATGACAGTAAATTTAACTGACACATAACTAGGAACTAAAAAAGTTATTTTTTTTATGTGTCTGAAAGCCTTCCAGTAAATTGTGGTTGGGAGATCTAAAATAAATGCATGTATTCAGGTTATTTTAAACAAAAAAAGTCTTCTGTCTTTAATATTTAATCATACCAATGCTATTTCATTGTCCTTGAAAGTTCATGTATGAAAATATTGTTATTCATGTTTCTCAGAGTTTTGGCTAAAGACAAAGCCAGTTCCAAAGAACTTGCCATCTAAGTAAATAAGAGGGATACACAGAATAAGGAATAAGAAATACTGACCAAGCCATCTCATACTCCTGTAAAACTGTGCGTTATGGGCTGCTGCAGATGACTTGCTAACTAAGGCTCTCTGCACTTCACAGATAGACTCTAGCATAATACTGAACATTCTAATCTCAGGGTTTCATTCATCTTTATCTACACCCATTGATTTCTCCTTCCTTTTTCTACATTCTTTTCCTCAAAAAGGTGTGGGGATAAAATCCACTTTTATCCGTTATATTGCCAAATTGAATGACTTAGCAATCTAAGAACAATTGACTTTCAGTATGTCTTAAGCTAATAAACATCTTTTAACAAGTCCTTCTTGGCTATTCTTCAGTCTCATTCTGCCTGAGAAATGCACCTTAATATCCCCTTTGGGGCTGAGTCAATCGATTTCAAAAATCTAGGTTTACTGGTGAAATCTGAAGATTTTTTTTCAAATTATAGAAGAAACAGTTGCTCTCCAGGAAAGAGTTTCAGACAGTCCACTTTTAAATGCAAAAGAACATCTCATAAAACTGCTTTTAGGAACAACTGAGTTATACAAAAGCCCATGTTTCTTCATTTTACAACAAAAATTTCCTTTGGGTGGATAATAACATCTGAGCACAATATATTTGTTTAAATTACTTAGTAATATTTAATTATTATTTTTTAAAAGAAATGGTACCTCAATTATATTAAATTATCACTCTTCCATAGAACTCCCAGGCTTATTTAGGAGTTAAGAGAGGCTGGGTACCTTTCACAGAAGTAAGGCTAGAGTCAAGCATCCTCTTTCAGGAGAGTAAGGATATTGCCTTCTATTCCTATGCTTGTTGGACCCAGTGTCAGAAAATAGTTCTGGCCTCATTTAGTTGGCTAATATATGTATGACCCACGTGAGCTAACCTGTGGTTTCCATGCATACAGAGGTGCATTGTTAGGTGGAACTACACGGTTAGTTTCCTTCTGGGGTCTACTGCTATATATTCTTTTTGTTAGAGAAGATATCTAAACTTGCTAAGTTCCATCATTGTGTCTGGTGGACAAACAAGCCTTGCATACAAAGAACAGTTGTCCAGTTTTTCAAAACAAAGCTGGCAGTGGAGCAACTTCTTACTTTTGCCTAATTTCTGGATATCAGAAAATTATCTGGGGCAGTCACTATCGAGCAAGAAAGATGAGTTGTAGACCTCAAGCTTGTATATCCACTCCATTAAATATTTCCAATTTTGTGTATTGGAAATCTCTGAATGAGTCTGCTGCGGACGAGTTATTGTGAATATAGAAACGTCTGTTAGAGTTCAGAAAAAATCCTGAAGTCTATAGCTTGAAGGAAAGTATAACCCAAGTCTCATAAAAGTTATTAGAATGAGGTTTTTGTATCCCTCAAAAGGGCAGGTGTTCAAACATGACTTATTTGTAAATGATTGCTCCTGGCAATTGTCCTGATCAGCATAACTGTGAGATCTATCTTTCTTTTAGCATGCACTACAAGCCTAAGAAACTAATTCTAACATTTCTTATGATCCTGTATAGATGAAGATTTTAGTTTTCAGTACTCACTGCACCTTAGCCAGCCAGCTTAGGATCGCTGTAGTCAATGGAGAGAATTATTTTTAAGGTGCATTTATCTTAGTTTGTCTGCCTTTGGTCAGAAGATTCACATCTCAGAAATGACAATTCTCTTTACCACTTCTAAGGAAAATCTAGCTTAGATTTAACCATTTAAATTCGGCATATTTTTAGCAATTCCAGTCCCTTTTTTCTGAATATGGCTACAGATATCTCAAAATGTGACCTTAAAATGTAAAGAACAAAATCCATTTCCTGAATCTTCTGTGACTCTTTGGAAGAAGTAGGTTCTGACCATGTTGGATAAGCTGACACATTCATTTTCTGCAACTATGGGTATTCCTTCAGCCTTCAAGAATGGTTCAGATTCTTATTTACTCATAATCGAACAACTAAAAAAATAGGAATTACTGTTAGATTTAGTTGCTAAAGTTTAGAAGATCTGAGGTTGTTTTGTGATATGAAAGTTGACTTCCTAAAACACTGCAACATTGTACATTAACTCAGTAATAGCTTGTTGGCAAACATCTGTGATTCTATAATTTTCATCACATTCATTAATAGATCTTCTGTTGCTTAAATGCACCCTTAATTCATAAAAAAGCAGCTTCTTTTATTTTCTTAACTACCAGATGAAAGAGAAAAAATTTCTAACCCCCCCATTCCTATTGCCATGTACTTTCATGGCATTAAAATCTGCAGATCACAGCAACAGAACAATTTTTAAGGAAAAAAAGAAAAAGGACACTAGCAATTTATTTGCAGAGGAGGCTCTTAAAAGCCATCAGTTTCATTTATCAGAGCTTAGGACCATAAACACAAATGCCCTGGCCAGGACAGGGCTGATTTTTGCAGTATTCAGAATGGGGAAAGACTGAGGCCCAGATGTTATTTTATGCAATCACATGTCTTTGCTGGGGATGGGGAAAAGGGACTCTCTTCCATGGAAAAGGGGTTTCTTCTGGTGGAGTAAGCACAGCACCAGTCCCAAGCCAGAGGAAGTGATTGGGCATGGAGTGGCCACAGTCGGGTCATCTTCAGTGAGAATTTGTGCATATGAACCACTCTCTCTTTTGTACAATTCTGTTTCCAATGTCATTGCTGTTACTGTTTGTTTTATTCTCTCCAATAAGTTGCTCGTCTCCACCTGTGATCTCTGCCTTTTGTGCCTCCAATTCTCCTGCCACCCACAATGGTGACAGGGGAGGGGGAGTGAGGGAGTGGAAATATGGTTTTAGCAGGAGCACTAAATTCAAGAATACCATTTCTAAACCAGGACAACAATGCTTACTTCAAAATATTATGATATGAATATTTACTATAATAACCAAGAGAGGACAACAATAGCATTATCAAATGATTAACTGAAATTTTTTATCATTGCTTTTGCCTTCTAGTTGTTGAGCTACAGAAAATTGTGTGTAGAAGTATGGAAAAGTGACAGAAGCACAGCAAGATTCCCAAAGGTGGAAGCTTTTCCTCTCATTACCACTATGTCCCATTTTTTACAATTACACTTTGTCCAAGGAGTTGGCATGTAAGCCTATCTGTTTTGATAGCCTTATTTCAAAATTGAGTTACTGCTGATTTTACTAGCCAATTCTCTCAAACCCTACGGAGTGATAAGACTAGTAGGAGAGAATGATGAATGAGTGTAGAGGCAAGACTCTAGACTAATTATAATTTTTAAAAAAAGACTGTGAAAGGAAAGTAGTTCTTTGCCATCAGGGAAGGAAAGAAATATGAACATCTTTGGATTATGCAGTTCGGATGACTTAAGGCAATTCATAACCAACTACTAAAATAGAATATACTGTCAGCAAACAGAAGAAGTACAAGGTATGGTAACTGAAAACCGGTTTGTCAATGTATCATCCACAATTTAGTAGAGTAATAAAATGAATGTGTTAAACGTATAGTATTCAGAAATATGGGTAAAGCAAAACTGAGAGCATGCTATTACTGTAAAGTAATCCTGCAAAGAAATTCAGGTCTCTCAAATGAAGCTGTGTTTACCACATTAACTCCCTGCGCTCTTGTTTTATAAAGAAAGAGATCTGAGAAGAAATGCATCCAGGCTGGACACTGAATGCCACAACGGAAGGGTCTGACATGTCTTGGTGTTTTATCTTTATGGAATCACAGCATTTTCACTGCCTAGTGTTCCTCCAGTCCTGTCATAATGTTCAATCATCAAATGTCCACGGAACAAGTCATCCCTTCCAAACTGGTTTGTTTTGGTGTAGGTCTTCTATAGTTATGTTTTTTTGTACAGTGCATAAGTTTGACTGTATCAGTGGTTTTTCAAAGGTCGTCCAGAAAATAAACTGATCTTGTTGACCAAAAAGAGACTGTATTCTAATTCAGTTTAGATTGAAACTGTTGGTGCCAGGAAACACTTTGCAGTCAGTTGCCTTCTAAATGCAGTGAAGCACAAGTGAGTTCTGATGCTGAACCAAGTACAAAGACATAAAATATGGGGAGAAGCAAGGTCAAATTACCCTTTATAGGAAAAGAGGTATTACATTTAAAGAATTGCTTTATTTCTAGCACTAAAAGTAATATTTATCAACTCAAAGATGATTCACAATACTTCTTGGGCAAAGAGTACTTAATTTCTCTTCCAAATCTTAGTTTGCAACATTGCTTGGACTTTGGAAAGATTTCCCTTTTTTTTTTTTTAATTTTTTTTAGTCGAAAAAGTCACTCACCAGCACAAGAGATTAGTTCTATGTAGGTTTTTCAAAATACCTGGAACATGAAATAATAAGTTCTGCCTTGGTGGTAGATTTAAGGATATCTAATTTAAGGCTAACAGATTTATAGCTATAATACCTAAAGATAGTTGTATATATGTGAGATGCACACATACTAGGAAAGCATCTTTCTTGAATACCATCACTGTAGGTTTTGAATATTGATAGTATGATGTAGATGTCAGCAGCTTGGACTTAGTCTGTGTTTGATATTAGCCCTTTTTGGTCTGTGTTCAGAGAAAGCAATAGTCCTTGATAAGTTACCATGGTAATAGGAAGAGTAGACATGTCTCAGGCAGAGAAATGCAAGCAGAGCCAGGGTGTGATTCACCTGACTCACTAGAATAATCTAGAGCCATTCTAGATATATAGGGTACACCTCCTGATCCCCAGCTGTTGCATCAGAAAGGTATGGGATTCTCATGTGTTCTGGCTGTCAACTTCACATTTAGACCTCAGGTACATTAGAGTAACTCAGATAATATGAAATAACCTATGTTTAGGCAAATTAATAATTCTATCTGACTCCTTCACTGCTTTTGTCCTACAGATTTAGGTGTGCCTGTTTCTGTGTAGCTCAGATTCTCTTTTCACTGCAAATGCCTTTCTAAAATGTTGTGCTTCCTCCAGCATTTCCCATTGCTTCTCAGTAGAAACACTTAAATGTCTGTGCAGACTGTGAAGATTCTGAAGTCTTTTGCACCCACCCTAATATACTGTGGACATTATTACCAGACAATGTCTCAAAGCTCTGCTATCTTTTAGAAATCAGTCCACCAGTTTGGTGCCATTAGGGCACATCTAGAAAATAAACTAGTATTCCAAATAAATATGGCATAACTATGTTTTTGTACAACCCATGAACTTTAAATATGTTTCATATATGCTTTCTTGGTGAACTTACTTTGGATTTAGGTATAACATACATGCATTCCTTTTCTCCTCCTTTCAATTCTTGCTACCACCCCTACTATTCTATCAACTGTCAGTGTAATTTGTAGAATGTTTTATTGGTTGAGCACACTAACACGAATCCCACACATGTTCATGTCTTTGATAGGAGGAAAGTATAACATGAGTATTACTACTCTGAAGAGATCATACGGGAGAAGAAACTCCCACAACATTTTTATAATTGTGACTGAAAAAGCAAAAACGGTTATGGATTCTTGTCTTCTTTAATTGAACCTGTAATTTTATTGAGTTTTGCTCATGATTTACAGATAAAATTCAGGCCTCTGATGTAGTTACTTAACACATGAGATCTCAGAGGGTCATTCTAACGGTTTTGATAATGTATGAATGACAGGATTATGTCACTGGCAGCTGTTCTACATGGACCTTGTTATACATAGATGTGGCATTACATCCATGTATAACAATTTGTCCTGACACTTAAAAGTCTTGTCAGATATTGATCTGACATCAGATTCATGTATAACAAGATTTTTGATTGATAAATGAGCAACTGTCCTGAGTGAAACCAAAACCTCACTGTTTTTAAAAACTGAAACTGCCAGTAAGTACTGTGGCTTTTTTGTAGTATTTATCTACATCTACAGTGTCTTGTATCTTTAATTTTATATATAAACCCTCTTCAAATTGGTAACATTACAAAGATTGGATATAGCTTCTTAATGAAATTTTAAAGATAAGAACTGGTATAACCATGTTAACAAATGCTATAGAAAACCATGCTTGGCAACTTCATTTTCAGTGCAGACATATGCGATATCAAAACAACAGGGAGAAAGTGAAAAGGCTGAGGGGAATTAAGGGGATGTGTGTGAGACAAACACATTAGGCATGAGGTTTTAGAGCCTGAGTACTATCATTAAAAATCCCCAGAAGAAATCACCTTTGGGATTTTTGAAGTTTATAGAAACATGACCAGAAAAAGTGTCTCATAATTTCTGCTTGCTTATCTCTTATAATATTTATGCTATTCTGAAGAAGCTTTCTGGATTCTAGCGATTGGTAAGAGGAAAAGGAGAGAAGAGCAGTGTCAGCTTCACTAAGCTTTTGGCAGGCCTGTGCAAAGGACGTTGTTGCAGCCACGAGACAGAGAGGGAATAAGAAAGAACATAAACTAGAGTGAAGAGATTAGACATTCATCACTGAAACTACCACAACACCCAAATCATTCAAGGTGTATCATTAGTAATAGAGAATTACTCAGGCATTGAAAGCAAGCAAAAATACGGCTCAGAATTTTATTTCAGAAGTGCTATCTACAGCACAACCGTAGTTTTGTATCTACCTTAAAAAAATCACTGTAGCTAATGCTGTGTGTTTTAAGCCACACTGAAATCCCTGGTTGTTATTTACAAAAATGGGCTAACAAACAGTCCTCCAGGTCTGCACTAGAGTGCAAGGGAAATGGCTGATGCAATCTATTAAGTTAGACTAATTTTGATCAGCAGTTTTAGACAAATGGGCATCTTACTACTGATGTCAGTTGGCTGGGGATCAAGCTTTAAGGGATCTCACCTACTTCAAAGGTTGCCTTCCCTCCTTTCCTCCAACTGCTTTGAATTAATCTGATGACCCAAGGCATCCACTACAAGGATACAAAGTACCCGTTAATGTAGCTTAACTGGCTGGTTAAGCCAGTTTTATGGCTCCTTTGTGTTACTCAACTAGTGCAAGGCGTCCAAAACATATAAAGCCTAAAAGCTATAGAGACCAATTTTAAACACATATAAACACGTATGCACCATTTCTTCTGTGCTTATCTTCATTCTATTCAGTGTCCTAAGCCGCTTAAAAATCATTAATTGAACCTTACAATAGCTCCGCATGCATTTTACTTGAAAGCGCTTTATGTCTGCTTTATGCTTCAATGAGCAGTTGTGCAAGGACCAAGACAGCTTGCTTGATTAATTCTGTATATGCAGTTATATTTCTATGATGCTGGTTTCCAATTACCGTCACTACTCAAATAAACAGCAAAATAGACAGAATGACTGGTAAAGAGAGATGTCCACAAAAACAAGGCAATAGAAATGGATGTGGTTATGTATGTACACATTTCCCTTTAAAAATACCAGATTCAGTGCTGTAATCTGAGGAAGTCCAAAGTCAGAAAATTATAAAACTGCAGAGCTTGGAGGAAAATCCAGTTTAAACTACTGAAAGCCAGCTTTCAGCTTTACTGATGAGGTTTGATGCTGTTATGAAACACTAATTCATTGGTGATAATATGCATTATATTTGTCTGCCTTAGCCCCATATGCCCCAGGATAGGGAAAAAGTAGGAAAAAACTTTGTCAGTGTGAGGATTTTCATGTGCTGTTTGTGTTTTATTCAGTGCAATCCATTATTAATTTCTATATTCCTAAAACCTCCAGCAATGTTGAAACCAACACTTTAAACTGCAGCCTGAGCCATGGTATGTATTAAGCGAGATCTTTGAAACTACTACATTTTGAAACCACTCTCAAATCAGAGAATCTGGTAAATCTCTCCAGCCTGTGCATATATATGTGAAAAGGAATATTTTCAAAGAAATGCTTTTTTTTTTTCCACTAGGTTGAGGATGGCTTCAGCCTGAGAGCTAATACTTCAGAAGTTTCCAACTACAGTTTGATGTGACTGAGGCTGAATTTCAGATCATCGATTCAACAAAGAATGAAGGACTGAAATTTTTAATTTTAATTAACTATCCATTATTTATTTATATCACAATATGTTCTCAATACAGTGTGTGGAAAAGTATACATTTTTATTTTGGATGTTGAGTATAACTAAAACACATACTAAGCAAATTCAAAAATCAAAATCAGACTTTTTTTTAAAAAAACACCCCAAAATGTAAGCCACATTAATAGGAACAGATTTATACAGACCTGTTGTATTACAAATAGAAAGAAACTTGTATTGTCTATCCCAAACAAGTGTTTTGGGATCTTTCTGCTACTCCTTGCAGTACCCTGATTTAGAAAGGACAGCAATTGCAGTAACTTTTTTTCTTTTATATACATGTTTTATGCTTTCCAAATCCTGGAATACAAGTAGGTGTATTCTAGAAGGTTGTCACAGTCTTACTTTATTTAGGATTTCTTTAGTTCTTCTGTATTGTGGGTTTTTTTCTTTCATTTTCTTGGGTTATAACATCTGTCAGTTCTGTTTTATGGGTTTGTTTGTCTACAGAAAATGGAAAAAGTAATGATTGTGCCAAGAGACCTCTGTATCATTTTATATGACTGTGAAGAATGGTCACTCATGACTTGCTTACAATGGAGACAGTGGGTCTGATGCTGATATCAGGTGCACTGATGTAAACCAAAAGAGGTTCCTCTGTATTTCACCACTGTAAAATAAAAATAAGATTTGAGGAAAAGCTTTTCAAAGTCAGATAAGATATAAAAGAAAAGTTTGTGAAAGGTCAAGCATTTCTTTTAATAAATAATTTTAAGTTAGTTCTAAATCTCTATTTTCTCCCCTTAAAATGTTCTCATTGGCCATAAGGGGAATAACACACTCTAGGCCTTTCACTTTCTTTGGCAATACCAGATTTCTCATGCCTCGCTATCTATCCAAGCTGTGTAGTTTTCTCACAACAGCTGCACATGCTGTCTCGAGTTATTAACCCCAGTAGGAAGCCTGAGGAGCTGCTGAGTAGCTTCCTCTCCTACAGGGTTTCTACACTGGTTTGTTGGGCTCCTACATGGAAAGTGGATGTTTTAGAAGAAGCCATCCTCTCCATAAGGACTCTTGAGATGCTTGATTCAGATAGCAAAAAATGTCAACACTTCTCATCTTGTTCCAGGCTGTGTTTGAGGAACAGAAAGAAAATAAAGTTGAGGGCAAAGAAAAATGTTCATCAAAATGTCTCCTGCTTCGGCCACTCCAGCACAGAGTGAGTTTTTGTGAAATTTCTCTCTGTGTATGTCAGTATAACAGTGGCACTATTACTTCAGTAAATTGGGTCAATAACTTCAGAGAATAAATAATTACTTTTGGGGTATTTAGATCCTATGATGATAGGTGTTTACATGAACCAATATGCATGTTCAGTATGTAAAATTTGCTAATTGAGTTGTACATCTGGCCAGTAAGTTGTGCAATGTATTACCTCTTTTTTGCATTCTTGAAGCAGAGTACAATGAAAACACTGGAGTGATAAATTGTCTTGTAAGACAATGAAAAATCTTTAAATTGATAAAGAAGCCAATGAAGTAGCGTGTAAGGTAGCTTAATTTCCTCACTACCTCTATATGAGAAAATTTACATTCAGTCAGTTTTGCAAAGGATCTGGGTTCTTTCCCATTGAAGGAAAAGGAAAAAAAAATACAATAGGTGTAATGGCTTCCTTGAGTATTTTGCAAGCAGCAGGTGGATGCCAAATTGCTGAAATTTGTTATGTCTATTGCCAAGGTGCTTTATTTTTAACTTTTTAGTCTAGATACAGGCCAAATGGGCACACAGTCAGTCCATAAACAGGTATGTTGCCAAACCTGCAGGTATTTTCCAACATGAGTTATATTCCATATTACAGTGGGATATAGAGTTAACATCTTCCTCCACAGTGTGTGAATCATGTATTTTGCAAATACCTAATTTCCTTAGTGAAAGAACCTATTTTTTTTTTGTATTTCAAGATGCTGCTCCCTCTCCTTCACTTACTATTGCTCATGCAAGGTGCTCAGTTAATGGAATTTATAGGCACAATTAAAAAACATAACTTTCCTTCTCAATCCTCTTTTATCTTTTTATGTAAAATAACTTCTGACATATGGATCTTTTTGGAGATGTAAACAAAGGGTCTGAATGAACACTTCTGGCCATTATCTTCATCCAGATAAAAAAAACCCAACACCTTTTCCCAAAAGTATTTGTGCTGGAATTAATGCTTTCAGTAATATAATCCTGAAAAGATAATATGAGGGTTCTGGAATAAAATATATGCAGATATACACCTGAGTCTTAAAGTGAGATGAGATAACTTTGAAAAAAATAGAAATAACAATTGAATCTCTGAAGAAATTTGACCTGCATATTTAATGGATTTTCATTAATCCTTTGCTCTTAAACTATGGCAAAATGTAATTGACAAAATTCTGGTCTCATGAAATTCAATGACTGGCCCAACATTGATTTCAGCGAATTAAAATTTTCAAACTGCATGTGTATAGTGACTCTCTATTCATTTGTATTTAGAAATAGTTTGTTGTCTGCTTAGTGTTATAATATCTAAATTGGAAATTTCCATTGTTAAAAAATGGGAAGTAAAAGTACCTACTCTATTTTGTTCTTCACCAAAGCAATGGAGAGACGTCTGGTTTTATCGACTTTTTGATTCTGTTTTATGGATTGGTAAGAAGAACAGAAAGAGTCTCTACCTGTCTATTCAGCACTAAAACTCTTTATTTACTGCCTTGGCTTGGGACATATGAAGAGTTA
>WEKY01057072.1:0-36894 GCA_013390045.1 Picathartes gymnocephalus | reverse complement strand
AAAGAATTTGTAGAAATTCCAGACGTTTAATACCGGGTAAGTATACTGTAGTAGCAAAAGGAAGACTGGGCTTGTTTTTAATTCCTCAAAAGATCCTAGAAGGTCAAAAATATTCTGCATCCTAAACACAAATTTTATGGCACATCTCCCAGGATTTAAAAGTGGAGAACTCCCTCTCTTTCCTTCTCTGTCCCCATCAGAATGACATCTTCAGTTTAGCGCATTGACAGTAATAGCTACAGAACAGTAAATGTTACCTAATGAAAAGCAACAAGGGAGAAGGCCTAAAGGTATTAGACAGCCAAGAGACTGCATAAAGTCTAGAGATAACACAAAAAGACAGCACAGCCTATGAACACAGGCGATAAAACCCAACAGCGGTGTAAAAACATCCATGGAAAGGAACAATGAAAGGAGTACCAAACAGAAATATATCCCACCTCTGGTGGCAGCTATGTGGGCAGACAGCCAGGGAGGGGGAACAAAAAGGGAGTCACTTAGAGCTGCTAACCCTTACAGATACTTGGCCCTTCCCTTCTCTTCGGAAATCCCTGGTCCTGTCCTACTGAAACAAATTGCATCTTATCTGCAACTAAGTATGAGAACTTAGTATTTCCCTACATTTAAGGGGAAGTACCCAGAACTGACTGGAAAAGGAAGCCCTTTCAAACCAGCCAATCACTAAAAGTAAGGTTATTTCATAATCAAGGTATTAGCTCAGATCAAAGAGACACCACCTAACAGCTGAGCACTCAGCTGAGCTGTGTGACCTTAGGATTATAAGGAAAGGTTGTGCTTCTCCAAAGAGAAATGGTAATAGAGTTGCTCTCAGGAGGAAGCTGATAAAAGTGTGCTAGAGAACTAATAAAGTAGTGCTGTGCAGAGATTTTCTGTGGTAAAAATCATCCTTAAAAAATCCTTTTTTCAGAAAGCCTGAAGAGAATATAGCTACATATTCTCACTGCAATAATTTCATGAAAAGAAAATGTAGGGTGGGTCTCAAGGGCTATTCAATCATGACTTCATTTTATATGCACTGAAATTGTTACACTTGGTGTAAGCTCATAAAATGATATATACATTTGGGAACGATGGTGTATTGTACTTGAGATGTAGGTTATTTGGCTGTATCTCAGAGGGATCAGATGGAGATTAAGGAATCCCTTGAGCATCAAAGCATCTCTGACAGCTTGGAATTTTCTTTTAAATTTTCTTTATACACAATGAGCAGTTTGAGTGTGAATTATTTACAGAGGTAGGGAAACAACAGGAAGGATATACAAGAAAGGACTGTTTGCATCCACATGGATTCTTGAACTGCACAGGGAGACCTTACCAGGAAGATGATACTTACCCAGAGAGAGTTAGTTATCATGAAGATGACAAAAAATGGATCAAACAGGTGAGCATCCTCTTACCAAGGCAAGTTGTTGTAACTCTGAGGTCAAACAGCTGCTGATTGTAAGCTCCATATGAAGCTCTGAGAAATTAAATTGGGCAGTAGATAGACACTGATGCAATGAGACCTTATTTTAGCTGACTGTTTACATGCTGTCTTCAAAAAAGAGTCTTCCCAAGACAAGTACCTACTCACCCTAAGGAATCAGTCTTATTGATGGTAGAACATATACACTCAGTCTTCTCCAATAACTGATGTCTACATTGACATCCCTAAGGAAAACTTCATTGGTAAATACCTTTATAGACTGGGTCCCTGGAGAGTTAGCATCATGCTTTAAATTTAAAAGCCCTCTCTCTGTTTTTATGTGCAATTCAGCCAGCTATAAATTGCCTCAAGGTCTCTGAAGTCATTATTTACAAAAGAGATTTTCTGGTTAAGCAAACATTTCTCAGCATCCATGTAAAACCAATTTGCAAGAAATACTTTTGCTTTCTCTTTGAAGGAAGGTAATGACATTTAAATTGTATATTTGTCCCATGGGTCTTAACTGTTAGGAGTTGCTGAACCTGGTACGCCAACAGAGTCAAGGCTCCATGTCCCCAGTTCTAGTTAGGAATGAAGCTGAGTGTGTGTTCCCCGCAGGCACACATACACACAGTACATATACACCTGTTCAGCTGCATAGGTAAACACAGACAGAAAATACAGCTCTTGCTCAAATGCAGACACCACCAACAGCCTCACTTGTTCTCACCTGTTCCCTTCTCTCAGCATAAAAGGCCATTAGCAGAATATACATACATACGTATATATCTATATATGCATATGTATAAATATGTTCAATGTGCATGCCTCCCAGTTGCAGGCATACATGTAAATACGTATTTCTATTACCTGGCTCAGGCCTATGGCCACACCAGGAGTGAACGCCAGACCCCAGGGACTCTGCAGTCACTGGATTGAACCTCCTGGTCCCTCCAGTAGCCAACAAGTGTACCTTCTGGTCTCCCCAGCACCCTGCACATATTCAGAACGATTCCTATGTAACTCTCTCAATACAGGAACTGAGAGAATAGATCAGGCCAAAGGTTCAGCAGCAAACTGAATCACAACCCTTTTGAATCACAAAATAATCTAACATTATCAAGTCCAAACTTTGACAGAGCAGCACCACATCAACTGGACCATAGCACTAAATGCCATGTCAAGCAATTTCTTGAACACTTCCAGGGATTGTGAAGATAACACTTCCCTGGGAAGCCTGTTCCAATGCTTAACCACCCTTTTAGGGAAGAAATTCTTCCTGATGCCCAACCTGAACCTCCCCTGGTGCAGCTTGAGGCCATTTCCTCTTGTCCTGTCACTGGTTGCATAACCAAAGGGGACGGTCTCCACCTTGCTGCAACTTCCTTTCAGGTAGCTGCAGAAAGCACTAAAGTTTGCCCTGAGTGCCCTTTTCTCCAGGCTAAACAACCACAGGTCCCTCAGACATTCCTCACAGAACTCACACTCTAGACCCTTCACCAGCCCCAGTACTGAGCCCTAGGAAATCACTCTACTGACTGGCCACCAGATGGATGTGGCATCATTCACCACAGCTGTCTGGGCTCAGCCATCCAGCCAATTCTTAACCCAGTGAAGAGTGCACCTGTCTAAGCCACGGGCTGCCAGATTTTCCAGAAGAGTGCTGTGGGAGTCAGTACCAAAGGATTTGTTAAAGTCCAGGTGGACTGCATTCACAGCCTTTCCCTCATCCACAAGGCAGTGTGTTGAGTTTACAGCAATATCTGACTAGTTAAAGTCTCCCACAAGAGCAAGGGCTTGCAACAGTGAAATGTCAGACGGCTACTCTTAGAATACATCTGCCTCCTCATCCTAGTGGGGTGGTCTATAACAGAATTCCACCAGGATGGTGGCCTTGTTAAGCTTTCCCCTGATTTTTACCTGTAGGCACTAAACCTTATTGTTGTCCTGGAGCTCTGTACAGTCAAAACCCTCCCTTATGTCCAGAGCCACTGCACCCCCTCTCCTGGCTCACCAGTCCCTTCTGAAGAGCCCAGAGCCATTCATTGCAGCACTCCAGTTTCTGTAATGGTGACTATGTCATAAATTTCTTGCTGCACAATGACTTCCAGCTCCTCCTGTTTGTTCTCCATCCTGCATTCATTGCTGTAGGTGCACTTCAGCTGGGCTGTTTGTTTCAACTCCCAACACCAGCGTGCCATCCCCAGGTTCCTCTCTAGCAAGCCATGGCTTGCTCTTCCTATTCTAAACCTAGTTAAAAAGCTCTTTCAATCAGCCCCAAAAACTCATGGGCTAGAGTCCTTTTCCCTCTTTTAGACAGGTGAAACCAATCTGTCTCCAGCAGGCTTGGTGTCCTATAAACCACTCCATGACTGAAAAAACCAAAATTTCAGTGATGGCACGAGTCTTTAAGACACATCTTGATCATGTCTCTCCTGTTCCTTTTGGCATTCTTTTCTGCTACCAAAGGAATTGAGGTGGCCACAAGTATGGACTACTCCAAAAGAAGTTGCAAAAAAGTAAAATTATTGTTTATGGACTAATATATTCCCAGGAAAGTTTAATGTAATATCCAAAGTTTATGTAAATTAGAAGTTGAGGTCTAAAATATAAGCAAAACATTCTACATTGTTCACATTTTTGTTGCTTGGAAAAGAAATTATAATTAAAATTAAATTATAAACAGGTTTACCCATGTATTTAATTGACAAGTTTAAATAGTACCTTTCTTTTTCTATCACTGGGAGAGGGTAGAGTCCAGTGAAAAAATGTTAATATATATGCCTATTTCTGCAAGTCTAGCAAGCGCAAGTTGCAATTACTTGTCTAGTAATTTCAGCAAAATCTTTGTATGCAGTACACTGAAATGCATTTTTCAGCTCTTAGTTGCATTAAATAATTATTTGTGCAGTTCTTATTAAAAATGTATAATTTCCACCAGCTGAGAGGATTAAAAAGAGAGAATTAAAAAAAAAAACAACTTCAGAATCAGACTTCACTCTTTTTGTGGAATCATGGAGAATTTGAACAACACCATTACTGCTTAAGCCTTCCCTTAAATCACTTCTACCTTTCTCTCTAACGTTTATAGCACAGTATCAATTAACAATAGATTGAATTAGGAATTGTTCTTTGGCTTCATTATCAAGCTGAGGCAATTGTTAATTCAGTTTCCATTTCTCTGTTGCATGGCAAAGACTTTTAACAGGTTCACAATAAACTCTTAAAGATAATGAACCTGATGTAGTGAAGCAGCCCTTGCCTGCAATCATTATCATGATACTTGGAAGAATAAGTTCTTAAAAACTGCCTGAATTTTGTATTTTGATTGTCTCTTAGTATAACACAGAATTCGCCAATCAGACATTATTTGTATTTACCGGTTGTTACCATGGAATTACTATAGTTACTTTTCGTTCATGAACTACTACAGAAAAAAAAAACCACAAAAACCCCTGAAAATACCTCCCTCCAAAAAAGCCAGTCACACAACTTATATGCTGCAGGAACTAAGGCGAAGAAATTTTGGCTTTTTAAAAGTGATTGTAAAGTTGACATTTAAAACAGTATTTAGTAGCTACCACAAGTCCAAATTTAATTGGACACCATGTGTGGTACTGTGTGGGAGCACTCTGAGGAGTGCCCATGACTCACCTTCCTTCTAGCATTTCTCAAAGCAGTAGTAAGAACTAAAAAAGCAGGTGTTTTCTGTTCACTACCACTTGCTAATATTCATCTAATAAGCACAGAAAATTTATTTCTTCTTTTTTTAATATATGATACTCACTCATCTTAAACATTGGCAGCACAATGTCATCAACCAAATTGATTTTTTCGCTGTATAACTATTAAGTAACAATTGCTAGATCCTGGTTTTTAAAACACTTTTTTTTATGCAATACAACATTTTTCTTTCATTGTCAATTTTTTTTATACAACATGCACAATTTTTACTTCTTTTTCCAGGCCGTCCAGTTTGTGGACAACTCTAGCTGTTCCTGGTGAGGATTCTGGAAGACGTTGGGCATGGGACTCTCAGCTAGAAGATGAAGCAATGCCTTGGCCATTTTCCTTATCAGCGCAGTCAGTGGACTGTGCCACAGAATTAATCAATACTTATTTAATGCTCTGTACACTCCACAGTGGGCTATCAGCAGTATGAGCCTGAGGTGCAAGATGATAACTTGGCGTATTTCCCCTTTGATCCCATGTTAGTCTGTCAGCCCTCTTATTCAAGAAGAGATACTAATAAATTATACTACTACTGACAGCTGCTTCTGCCTACTGCTAGGCATGTCAGACTCTGTTATATCATTGACAGATAAAAGAACTCTACAGTTTTCCAAATAGTTTCCTCCAAATAGAAACCAACCACCACCAGCCAGTCATCTCTCCTGAGTTCTTGTCACCCTCCCTTTGCAAACGAGGCAAGTGGGCAGAAATGCAAGGCAGTGCAATGACAGCTATGTTGAAGCAAGCCCTTTCTGAGTCATTTAGTGCTGTGGGGAAAAAGAAAATGTATTGTTCTTTTAAAATGGTGGATTTTGGATCAAGACTGGCTGTCATTTAAACCTCTGGAAGAGCATTCAGGAGTGTACATGTGCATATCTGTGCACATGGCTTTGTTAGTGCATATATGAGTCAGAGAGAAAAAGAGGGCACAACACAAACACCAGAGGAAAAACACCACGTTTTACAAGACACCATTCTTCAGGAGGAAGAATATATTTAGCAAAAAATTACTTCAGTGCAAAAAGGAGAAAAATCGTAATTCTTTGCATAAACTTTTTCAAAGACATAACAATAATAATAATTTATTACTGCAGTTGATAACTGCTTCTCTTCATTTTTTGGGCATCTCAAATTTTTTTATATCAGAAAGTGAGTGGAGCAGCTAATTCTTAAAGTGTCTGTTTTTCTTGAAAACCAGCCATTATAATCCTAGTCAGAAATTCCCCAAATGAAGACATTTTTCACTGGAAAACATTGATTTGCAAACAGAAATGTGTTGTGACAATGCTCTGGAGTCCATTGACTTCTGTAAAAGCAAAAAAATATAAAATAACCTATCCTGCTCTCTTTGATGATTTCCAAGAAGCTTTCTTGGAATGCTAGGCTTTAAGAATTATAGGTTCTTCATCTTCTCTCTACAAGTGCCTTCCAGGTCGTCTGTCCCTTGACAAGCCATCCTGAGAATTTTCTAGCCCAGGGAAACATGTATGGACGGGGGGGCCACAGTTGCGAGAGATTCGAATGCAGGTGTTTGATGCTGTGGAACAGACCTATAGCAACAGGACTGTGCTGAGGTCACAAGATTCCTGCTGTTGCAGAGGTACTACATTCAATTAACTTATGGTACTAATTGTGGTTCGGTAAATATTGTCTTTAATTATTAATTGCTTTTATTTTATGAAGTTGTCTTTTTTGTGGGTTTGTTTTGTTTTTTATGTTTGTTTGTTTGTTTTTCTTCCTCTTGAACTTCCTGCTATCCTGGTATTCTTTCATTCAGTTAAATGCAAAACAGATGGTTGGACTAACTATTTTTTTATTTCCATGTCTATGTTGCTCTTATAATCCTGATTCCTTGTTTTGCTTGAAAGGAAGGTAGATATAAAAAAAAAACCCCACAACAATTCAGTTAATAAATTTTGTCTTGAGTTTTAGTTTCACATACCCTTTGACAATGTGATCCATCTCCTAGGAGACAGTGAGCACTAGCAAGGAAACAAAGTGTCTGAAAGCCAGTACTAGAAAAACTGTTATTAATTTTGTTTGTATTAACAGTGGCTGCGAACATCTACCTCATTTTGTTTTCATCACCTAAAAAAAAGATGTCACTTCCTGTGAGAAACAATAAAAACAGATGTTAGTAAATTGAATCAGACATTTTCTTTTAATTATTTACTTCTAAATTAAATTTCTTGTGTTCATGAATACGCTAGTGTTGTTAGTGAACACCAAGTTCTGCTAAATATAAAATATTCAAACATTTTGATAATATTTTTAACTAAAAGCATAAAAAGATATAGAAAATAAAAGAAGATGAGATATCATATGCTTTTGAGGAAAAAATGTGAAATAGATATTTTTTATTAATATTCTTTATTAAAAAATCATAGAATTGCTAATAATATTAATGAGTTTTTTAAAATTTCTTTAAAATTCCAGTAGGAATCCTAAAATGAAAATACAAAGTAATACATGATTGCTATTTCTCTTTTTCTTTCAGTGACTGACCAGGAGATAATAACAAAACATGGGATAGTATAAATAAAAAAGCTATCATAATCATTCACATTTTAAATAATTTGATATTTCAATGATATGAATTTACAATTTTGCATAACACAGGCAGAAGAATTATGTTCTTTGAACAATACAAAATTATATCAAACCTTGATTTAGAAATTTAGAAATATGAAGAATATTTTATGAGCACCTATTTTACTGGCCTGTTGTACTCGTTGTTTAAAATATCACTTTATTTATCACTGAGATGATGTAATTCCTATTTGCAAGCCTTCAGTCTGTATGACTTCTCAGCTGAGTATTTTATCATTTCGTAAACACTGATAACAAGTGCCAGGTTGTGCCGAGTCGGCAGGGAGTGAATGAGCCTGTTTAGCAGGGAAATGCTTCCAGATTGCACCATTTCTGGGAGGTCATTAGAGAGGGATTCACAGCAAGGATTGGGAGTCTGTAGCTCAAACGAAGTCCAAAAGACTCTGAGATGCAGCTAGCTGCCAGCTAGGTTACTTCCTAAGGAACAGAGGGAGTTACAGAGGTTTTTTTTCCTCTTGTCAATCAATCAGGTGAGCAAGGGGCAGTGCCAGGACCATTTGCAGGAGATTTAAACAGTTCTAGGGAGTATGGTGAACAGGGGTGTC
This sequence comes from Picathartes gymnocephalus, assembly GCA_013390045.1. Lineage (NCBI taxonomy): Eukaryota > Metazoa > Chordata > Aves > Passeriformes > Picathartidae > Picathartes > Picathartes gymnocephalus. Next base: position 28,581 of record WEKY01057072.1, on the reverse strand, counting down.
GCATGGCAGATCATGTGGGTAGGGTCTCCCATTTGCACTCTGTCTGTCAGATGGATCACAACCTCAGTTACTAAGAAGAAAAGAAGGGTAGTTGTAGTAGATGACTCCCTTCTGAGGGGAACCGAGGGCCCTGTATGTTGACCCTACCCACCCCACAGAGAAGTCTGCTGCCTCCTTGGGGCCTAGGTATGGGATGTTACCAGGCATGAACTAATTCAGCTCTCTGATTATTACTCACTGCTGGTTGTCCAGGTTGGTGGTGGTGAGGTGGATAAAAAGGGTACTTAATCTGGCCACTTCTGTAAAGGGTAATAAGTGTTCTTAAATACATTAATAGCAAAAGAAGGGGCAAGGAAAACCTTCATTCATTATTGGACAGGAAGGGGCTAACATACTAACCAAAGATGAGGAAGAGGCTGAGGTACTTAACATCTTCTTTGCCTCAGTTTTTAACAATAAGACAGGTCATCCTCAGTGTCATGATCCACTAATACAGGCAAGGGTCGTGATGGCTCATTAACTGATCTCAGAGTGCAAAAGACACAAGGGATTTCAGTTTAAATCAAAACAATGCACCTTTATTAAGTGCCCACAACACAGTAATGCGATAGAAGGGAGAAAGAAACAGAAATAAAGGATGTCGGGGAGTGGGGGGGCAGGGAATAGCTACCAACGGACGAGACGAGGTCCTCGTGTTCTGCAGCCAATAGATTCGCCTTCTCGAGACGAGACGAAATCCTCATGGTCTTCAGCCAATAGATCCATCTTCTTTCCGTGGGGAGATCTCATCTCAGTTAACTTAGGGAGTCTTTTTATAGTCTTTCCAGAAGCAGGGGGGTGACTGGCCAAGGAGGTGGGGAAATCTTCTCTTGCTTCACAGCAAACACAGCAGGAGCGAGGGGCGGCTGTCCAAAGGGAACAGGTACGGGACAGGCCAGAACAGGCCATTCCTCTCTGCCACCGTCCACCGTAACCTGCCCATTGTTCCTCCACTGGTTCCCATGGGAATGCATACCAGTTTTAGTTCAGCGAGCACACCTGCATGGAAACACTTGGCAGACATCCCACCTTAGACAGGCCAGGACCCTGCTGTGAAGTTTTTTGGGGTTTCTTAGGGTTTTTAGTCTCTGTCCTTTGACGACGGTCATGAGGCAGATGCGGGCTCTTCGGACCGTCTCTCACACTCAGGACAGCTGGCATCCTGAGCTGGTAGGTGGGGTCAGGGAGCCTGAAAGGACGCTGCAGTCAGGTGGGGGTCAGTCTTTTCTCCCAGGCAGCCAGAGACAGGATAAGAGGACACCATCTCAAACTGCTGATGGTTTAAGTTGGACATAAGGAAGAAGTTCTCCACAGAAAGGGTGATTGGGTATTGGAATAGGCTGCCCAGGGAGGTGGTGGAGTGACCATCCCTGGAGGTGTTTAAGACTGGATGTGGCACTGGGTGCTATGGTCTAGTTGACAAGGTCATAGGTTGGATTCAATGGTCTAAAAATTTTTTCTACTATAGTTAGTTCTGTGATCCTGCAGCCTGGAAGGCTCTTTATTTGACTGAGAAAAGGACTTACAAGGATGAAGAACTGTTTACAGACCATTTTCAATCTTCCATTATTTAAAAAAATGAAAATTCAAATATTTAAAAAATTATATATTTTGTGTGTTTTAGACATATTTATAAATAGTATACTTTCCTTCAATAAAATTACTAGGAAATCTAACTCCAGGTCTGGACTGCAGACTTTAAAGCAAGAAAATCTTCCTTTAGCAGGAAAAAAAATTCCTTACTTTAAAGGTAAGATGTGGCTAAATGTACAGGTTATTCCAGGAACGGAAAATTTTACTCCTACCCTTTTAACCCATCTCACAGGCTTCACTGCCAGATGTCACAGTGGGTCCACCATTTGCTTTGGGAAAAAGGCAGAGTCAAGGTTTTAAGTGATGAATTGTGAAACAGTATTTCAAATATCTAGCTTCCATTTCTCAAAAGAATATATTTTCATTTATTCAACCTACGTAAGAGAAAAGGCCTAAACCACTCTGAAGATTTTTAGAAACATTTTTGTATATGTTCTGGAATTTTCTTATGGTTTATATTTAGATAAACGTAGGTCCATCTGGTATTATTCCAATGCTTATTCTGTGCCATACATACATAAAACCATTCCAGTTGATTTTAATAGACTAGTACCAGTTTAAACCAGGAATATTTTTTCTGTGTTTTATTTAAGAATTGCTTCCTTCAAGTCTTAAATGCCACCATCCTTTAGACCTGTTTCTAGGATTTGGGTTTTTTTTTAATTGGAAGATTTTGGATTCAGACATTTACAATTATCCAAATGAATCCTTCACTTTTAAAAAAGGTTTTCAGAAGAAAACTTATGATATAAGTAGATAACTAACTAAGAATCAATTATTTCATATATTCCATGTAGTTTTAGATTTAGCAATGCCACCAAGTGGGATCTCAATGGGGTTTGTAATGACTTGACACTGCATGCTGTGTTTGTTACTCATGCAGTTTTGATTCTTCTGCTCTCTTACTGCATTGACTTCCATGAGGCACTGAAGACAACTTAGTCTTGCTAATTTTTAAAAATTGTCTCCAAATGCACCTAGTGTCTATAATATTTTAATATATATTTTAGTTGTGAGACTAAGTATGATGTTCTTGATTCTGTACAGAAAAAATATCTTTTTCAAATGCAGAAATCCATTTTATAAAGCCATCTGTTGTTTCTCATTGTTTCTTTTATGAACAAAATTTTACTGTTTAATATTAGGTACAGTGGGAGTTTTTCTAAATAATACTATTTTCTAAATAATAATGATATCTTAATAAATTATAATTTTCCAACTTCCTTTTTCTTACTATAATACTGTTTATAAGTGCAAATTTCTGTTAGTACTTTTCACTAGTTCACTGTTTTGCCATTTCTCAATATTTTTCAAAACAGATATGTGTATTTTTTCCCATTTTAATGCAGATAAAATCAGTTAAGTAAAATACAGTCTTAGAAAGTCCTCATGATTTATCCCTTAATATTCTCTCCAGCAGCTAACCTCAGCCAGCATGAAGCATTTTTTGTTGCTAAGACAGTATGAAAAGAACCTGATATAAATAATTAGATAAAAGATAAAATAATGTCCTCTTCCTTGTTGAATGCCTCTCCAATTGTGTTATTATGGATAATTGTGGTTACTGCAGCTATCCTCTGGGTGTGGGAATGGAGAATATTTAAGATTTCTTGATATCTAGCCAGAAGCCTGACTTTGGATTTGTCCTAAGGCCTACTGTCAAAAGTCTTAAAATGAAATCCAGAATTTCATTTACATATTGCTAATTTATTTATATTATTTTCCTTTTTATATAAAGCCTTATGTTTTAGTCTGACTAAATTTATTGCAAAACAAGAGATTTCTTTGGACCATTTTTTGGCTTTAATTTTTTTTTCCTCTGGAAAAATAAAGTTTCTGCCCCTTTCTGACACACATCAATCATGGAACCTTGGGATTTGATTATTACAATCCCTTTTCCATTTGAATTTTATTACAATATGTAAATTATTCTTGATACTATTCTTAAACGCTAGCCTGAGCGCTATATGACATAAGATCTTGACTGTCAGAGCTGAATTCAAGGTGCCTTATTTACCTTGTCTAACTCATATACAATATGAAGCTGCTTCCATCAGGGGAAATACAGCCCTTTGGGGAACATCTTGTCCTAAAAGGAGCAGAATGCAATGGGGCTCCATGAAGCTCCTCAGTGACAAGTCTACCTGCATGAGTGTCTGTGTCTCACATGTGACTGTATAGGCAAGCATTAAGGAATCTTGCTTGAAAGCACCTGAGATTTCTAATCTTAATATTAAAATAGATGATCAAATGATAGTTATTTAAACAGTACAGTAAGTTGTAGTGAAAGTATTTATCAAATAAATATGGGGCAATGTCCAGTGAGTGTTGTAGATTTTATTGTGCAAAATCAACATAAGATCAAGTAAATCAATGCATAATGAGCTAATAAGAAAGCGATGACAAAGAGTGTAATATATAGCAGAGCATAACATAAATGCTAGCGTGAGGAAAATGTTCAGGACTAGGTATCATAATGATGTAACTACTGGAAAAAGAGATTCAACTCATTTTTTTTATCATTTTCTGTACAGCCATCCACCCACAAGATTTTTTTCAGATATACCGAGTGTGAAGTAATCACTAGACTTATAAACTTGTTCAAGACTTGTGTTGTTGTTTAACCCCAGCTGGCAGCTAAGTTCACAGCATCTCACTCTCCACTAGCCTCCCACCACAGTGGAATGGGGAAGAGAATTGGAAGGGTAAAAGTGGGAACACTCTTGTGTTGATATAAAGACAGTATAACAGGTAAAGCAAAAGCTGAGCACAAAAGCAATTTTAAACCAGGAATTAATTCACCACTTCCCATGGGCAGGCAGGTGTTCAGCCATCTCCAGGAAAGCAGGCCTTCGTAACTCATGAACTGTGACTTGGGAGGACAAAACACCATCACTCTGAATGTCCTCTTCTTCTTCCCCCACCTTTATGTGCTGAGCATGATGTCCTGTAGTATGTCATATCTTTTGGTCAGTTGGGATCAACTGTCCCAGCTGTGCCACTTCCCAGATCCCTGCAGATCCCCAGTCTGCTTTCTGGTGGGATGAGGTAAGGAAAAGACCTTGAATTTGTGTAAGCCCTGTTCAGCAATAACTAAAACATCCTATGTTATCAACATTGATACCAGCACAAATCCAAACCCCAGCAGCATACTGGCAATTATGATAAAAATTAACTCAGTAAAAATGGGCACAGTTTACCAGAATTAGCACTGAATTATTATCCATCATTCTCCTATAAATAAATAGTATTGTTTATTCAGCTAGTTGCAAATTGTAAATAATTTAATTAAAGTCCAGTTTAACATTTATTGACATTAGCATCTTTTGAACAAAATATTTTCATTTCCACAGAAATGTATATTTATAACTAATAGGTACTGTGGGGTGTCTGTCTTATATTCCGCTGACTTTAGTATTTCTTAGAAATAGCTGAGCTCTGAAAACACAAATCTGTTTGTGTCTCTAAGGTTTGCATGTAAAGTTCCATGCAACAACTGATTTTTGTGACAGTCCATTGCTGTATGAAACATCATCTTGAAGTTCTGTTCTCTAAACTCAGCCCTCTGCTGTTTAGAAATTAAGTCCTTATGTTTGGGGTCTTTTTCTTTGCCTTTCCCCCCCACCCCTTGTACTAATCTTACATATGGGGATTACATCCAACAGTACTGTTTTATAGCTCTGTCTGTGAAGAAATCTGAGAAATACAAGAGAGAAAAATAATAAGAGGAATTTTGTCTTCTGACACCTATTGATATATGTGGAGTTGCACAGAAGTAAACCATTATGCAAGTTCTTTTCCCATGATTAAATAATGTAATATAGATTGACTGTTGTAGAGTATCATAGATTAATTTCAGTTATTATGGAAGGAACAATAGCTGCAAAGACAAACACTGAGAGGCTGGGGAAGAAAGTGATGCTTTTCTCAGTTCACTGTTAGCAGAATCCAGAAATATATTCTTTATGAAAAACTTAACTGTGCACCAGGATAACATATATGCTGATGAGAAAGTTGGAATCAGTCAAGTGAGCCACATCAGAAAAAAAACCATAATTTTGTTTTTCAGATATAGATGAAAATCTGAATACAGTAAAGAAATAAAACACATTACTACTATGAAAGCAAATAGAGTTTTAGAGAGTTAAATACAATATAATGTCAGATTAGAGACTAGTGGAGAAGTTTTAATAGAAAACAGTATCATTCAAACTGACAGGCATAGGAATTTTTGATGAGCTCATGAAGTGGGGATAAGTTTAACTTTAAACAGAGGTGAGCAACATGGCAATTTCCATTCAAATTTGATGATGTGAGTGGAATATGATGACCATATCTTCAAATTTCAGCAGGGAAAAAGGCTTCCTTGGCCCCCTCAGACTGAGTAGCCTGTCTTTTTAATCCACTTTATTCTTATTCTATATAGATGTGAATTGAGTTTATATAAATTATCTAAATGATTCACTGAACATTTCTCCAGCTAACATATGCAGACAATGTTAAAAAAAACAAACCAAAACCAAACCACAAAATCAAAGAGGGGCAAAACAAAACAGGAGACTAGTGTCTCTAAAACTTGGCCTGGAAATTCAGTACAGCTAGAGCTGCAGAAAGTCTGCTGGAGAGCCTCTTCTTCAGGAGATACTGAAAATTTGTTCATATAGGACTACTTAATAAGACTTAGGGCTCCAGAAAAAAAAAATAAATTTTCCTAATCAAATGAGTTATATAGGTAACAAGAAATTAATTTCATTTGTGACACAAGTAGAAATTCTGTATTTTTATATGACTTTGAAAATCCTTATAGCCAGGATTCATTATACAGAGAAATGCATCCTATCAATTACAACCAATCTACCTCCCACTGAAGTTCACTATTCATCTACAAAAGTACATGTATTCTAAATTGTACATAATTTTTCTTGATTAATAATAATGTGTGAATTTTTGTCCAGACATAATTTTTTTTCATGTGTTATTGCTAATATATTAAATGTAAAATGATTATTTGAAATTATATAAATTTAAAGTTTCTACATTTTAGTGACATTGCAATCAACAGCCTATCAACTCAGATTTATTTATAGACCAGGAAAAAAAATTACTTCTTGAAGTTTTAAACTTCTTTTCTTTAGAAAAAAGCATTTAATGTGTTGTATAGATGAAAAAAAGTTACTAAATTATATTGAGAATTATAAACTCAGCTAAAGGAAAAGGAAATTAAACACATCAAAAGGTAGCTGTCCATTTGTGCTTGAACCTCTTTTTTCATACAGCAAATTTTCTATTATCCTTCATAAAAAAAAAGATAGCAAACAGCACAACTTACTGAAGAAATGTATATATGAAATAAATTCAATAAATTCAATTATTCTTCCATCTTATAATATTCAAGGTAGACTTGAATGAAACTTCTTTCACAGCTCCTTTCAGCTGTTAGACAGGTGGTCTTTTGGATTTTTTCCTCCTATTATCTGTAGTTTAAATTATACCTGGCATAACATATTTTTTAACTAGTACATGAAAATTTTTTAAAAAAAATTGATATATGAATGTACTGCACGAATATGCTGCCTTTCCATAAGATTTTCCTGAAAGACACTCCTCTGCTATCTTAAGAATTTTGAGTTGAGGAAAAAAAAATATTAAAAAGAGAGACAATTAAGTCTCCATAGACAGTCCTATAGTTGAGAAATTCCTTTTAAGAACACATTCACAGGAGTAAATGAATGCAGTCCATTATGGTTACTTTGTCAGGGTGGGGTCATCTGGATTCTACCTTTTCTGGGAAATAGAACTGCATACCTCTCTGGAGTGTATATACACTGACGCATGCAGCATGGGGAGCAAACATGCAGAATTGTGAGGGACCAGGGGTCAGAGTGCTGTGGCAAGGCTACCAGTTCCCAAAACGATGAGAATGGGGTAGTACAGCTCACATGGTTGGAGAGCTGCCATGGATGGCTGAGAGCTTTGTAGGCAGGAGAGGCCAGGAGGGCAAGGAACGAAGTTGCCCTTTATGTAAGAGACCAGTGGGAGTCTGTGGACCTTTCCCCAGAGGAACATGATGAAGCAACTGAGGATTACAGGTGTTAAATAAAGGTCACAGCAAGGTCTGTGTGTCTGCTACAGACCTGCTGGGCAGAAAGAACTGAATGACAACTTCTTCAGACAAGTGGAAGAAGCCCCACATTTGTAGGCTGTGGTTCTCATGGGGAAATAAGACCACTCTAATACCTGCTCAAAGGAAATGCATCAGCGCACAAGGTGTTCCTAGTGTACATTGATGGCAAGTTCCTAATACAGGTGATAGAGGGGATGAAAAGGGAAGAAGACTAGCTGCTGAACCACACGCTTACAAATCAGAAAAACTGCTCAGGGATGAAGATGAAAGGCAGTGTATATGACAGTGATCATAAGAGAGTGGAGTTGAGAATTCTGAGGGGAGGGAACAAGGTAAAAATATGAATAACATCTTTTAATGTAAGGAGATAGACTTTGGGCTGTTCAGATGTCTGCTTGAAAGAATCTCAGTAAGAAGAATTCAGTCTCTGACTCACTTATTTGGATTCCCCTGCCTCCTGTTGTGCGGGCAGAAGAACCCAAATAAGCATACGGCTGCTTGTCACCTGGTGTTTGTGGAGAGCAGTCTTTAATCATGTAATCTCCCTCTATTTCTCTTCTGATAGGAAAAGTGATGTATATAATAACTGGCAAGAAGATGAAAAACATGAAAATGCGTGAAAAAAAGTAATTTCCCATGGTTCTTTTAAAGTAAATAATTTACCTCACCTAATTTCATTGCTAGTCAGTTAACCACTGCCAATATAACTGGTCAGATAATTCGGGTGGTGCTATCCACAATGCTCTACACCTATTTGTTGTGGTAGAACAGAAGAAATTCAAAGAGAATCCTCTCTCTGCCTGTCTCACTAAAGTCTTTGCTTCCCATCTTACAATTGTCCAATAAGAAAGGACATTTCCCTATTATATTTCAAGCCTTTGGGGATCAGCTTGGCATCTTTTTGCTCTCATTAATATTTGTGCCAGCTTTCTGATGCTCTTGTTCTCACATGTGTTACCCAGCCAAAGAATATTCAAAGGCAAATGCATGCCCTACTGGAAAGGATTTCCCATCTTCAAATTTGTCTATCATTGTCTTTCCCAAGTTGACAGTATAACTATTTTCTGCCCTGTCTTTTCCATGACCCCTGCAGAAAATCTCTGTAGGCACTTCTGCATTGTCTCCAGTGTGCCAGCAGTGATCACACCTATTTCATGAAGCCATGCAGATAAAGTCATTCACTGGGAGAATTGACTTTAACCAGAACTTCTTCAATTTCTGATTCTCTGCAAAACACAGGGGAGCAAATGGCAAAAGTCTGGGAGCAGGAACTTGTTCTGAAATAACAGCCTCAACCAGAACCGGTTGCCACACATTCTTAGTCCAGAGAACCACCAGGGCCACCACTGAAGGCTCTGGCAGACTATTCCATTCAAGATGCATGATTATTGCTATGTATTTTGTTGATATTTAATGAGAAAAATATGTTGCACAAGTCTTAATTTTTGACTGCTTTCTGGACTGTTCACAGATCTTTTTTAGCCTAGCTCTGCAGATCTGTAGTTACTTTCCTGCCCATATAAGCCTCTACTTTGCACAACAGAAGAGCCCCATATAATTTCCATTCACTTAGATATGCTAAAGGAAATTTATCTCCTGGACAAAAGAAAAAAAAGGATATATTTACCGATGGGTATTAATGTGCTATAAATGAAAAATCCCTGGGGAATGGGGAGCAGGATGTTTGAATTCAAATCCCATAGGAACACGTCAAGTTTGCCTATCACCTGCTATCATCTACATTAGCTCTTGTATGTTTTTCTTCTTATGCTGAATGCAAACGTGCTTTAAGTCTACAGAGGTACCTGAGGACTTATCCTTTGTTTCTGCTAGCTGTGGCCTACTCTACTCATTCTTTGATTGTATGTGTATGTTAGATAGGTTAGAATAGCCAGCAAATCTAAGGCACAATACCAGATTTAATGTCAGTGAGAAAATTTTACTGGAAAATAAAACAGCCATGTGGAGCAACCCAAAGTTATGGGAAGGGGTTTGGAGGAATTAAGCTTTTGGGACTGTTCAGAATATTCAAGGTACCATTCAATTACCACTCAGATCTTATCTGGTGCCATCTACATGCCCTGAATATTTCACCTGCTATCTTTCAAAAGTGAGTGGTTACACCACTTAAAGAATCACCATCAAAGATATTGGCAAAAAGCAGGTTTTAATATAAATTTGTGAAGGTGCAACTTTAACAGGATTCAATTACAAGGTTCACTCTCTTACTACATAAATGAAGCATACAGGAAAATCAGCGAAGAATTTCATACAATATTTCTGGTTATTCACTAAATGAATGACAGTATAAATATGGTCCATGAAATGATTTTTAAATTTTTCTCCCTTTTTTTTTCTTTTTTTTTTTTTTTAGGTAAGTAATTACTAAAAATTTTTGTTCCTGGCTCAGGTCAGAGGGCCAGAAATTTGCATACCAACAGGGTTAGTATGTTATCCTTCTTGCAATGCAGACATGACATCAAAACATAGAATCATAGAATGGCCTGGGTTGGAAAGGACCTTAATGTTCATCTAGTTCCAACTCACCTGCCATGGGCAGGGACACCTTTTACTAGAACAGATTGCTCAGATCTCCATCCAATATAGCCTTGAACACTTCTGGGGATGGACCACTGTAGTGGGTTCAGTTCAATAACCGGGCGGAAACACCAATTAATGTAGTGGCTTTAGATCACCTCCTCACACGGGGCACGAATTTAATGTAGTGGGTTGAGCACTCTGGCCGAACACCAGTGCACCCACTAAACTTATTTACTCATTTTCTGCTGTGAGATATGGATTAGGAGAAAAGCAAAGCAGGCTCAAGACTTTAAAGGTACAAAGACAGTTTTATTAACAGAACTAAAAGAAGAAATAATAAGAACCAGAATAAACTTTCAGACATTTCTCCTCCCTCCAGCTCATTTTCTCTCTCCCACTACCAACGTAAGGGGACAAAACTTGGGACTTTCAGTCAGTTTACCACTTTTAAAATAGTCTTTCTTCAGTTCACTTAGGGAAAGGAGTCTTTCCTGCCATGCCATGGAGACTTTTCCACAAGAAAACAGTTCTCTTGTGGCTCCAATATCACAGCGAATCAGCCGCCTGGAAAAAGAAATCTGTTGGCAGTGTGAAAGTTCCTTCCCTTGACACACAGTTCTTCCTGCGACTGCTTTCGAGGGCTCATCTCTGTCTCATGGGATACTATTTTAAGGATGAGCTGTTCTGGTAGAAAAGAAAAGGATCTTCTCTCTCTGGAAGCAAGGTTTCTCTTCTATCCTTGGGGCAAGGGATAGAAGAGAAACCCTGTCATCTCTGTGGCAAGGTTCCCCATCTCTCTCTGTTCAAGTTTCTCATAGACCACAGCTACTTCAACATCAACTTGCTTCAGCATGGGTACCTTTGCTCAGGCTGCAGTTAGAATGCTACATCCCTCCAGTTGCATTCATGAGTTACAAAAAATAGTCTAATATATCATAGTCCATCACCAGGGCCTTACAAAAGAATTTCAGCTTAAAGCATCCCCTCTTTCTCTTCCCTCTGGGCTTCCCCTCCTTCTTCACTGACCTCGGGGTCTCCATGTTGGTTTCTTCACACGTCCTCACTCTTTCCCTTCCTCTTACTTGAGAGAGGATTGATGTCTATAAGTTTCATCTGTGCACTGAGAGAGTTGTGATCTCTCCTGGGCTCTGCTGTTGGTCACACGATCTCTGCTGGGCAGCAGCCGAAGCTGCTGCAAACTTTTCCCGGGGAGATGGGGGAGGCAGGGGCTGCAGGATCCCAGCAGCCAGGCCAGGACTCAGCTGCTGCAGGATCTCAGCCACACCTGGCCCGAACGAGAGGACCTGGCCCGGCCCAGCCCAGGCCGGCCCTGCCAGGCCACACGGGCCCGTTACCAGTTCAGAAGCTGGAAACAAGACAGAGATTCCCAGGCTTCTTCTTTCTTAAATGTGAATCACAGAGCTGTACTCAGCTTCTTAAGTGGCTAAACAGTGTCCCTCTTAGAACTAGCCAGCTAATTGATTCTCTCAGGCCTGAAGTGAGCTGTCAAGTTCCTTACATGTAAAAACCACTTCTCAAACCACAACAGGCATCCACAACTTCTGTGAGCAACCTGTTCCAGTGCTTCCCCACCCTCATAATAAAGAATTTCTAATATCTAATCTAAACCTGCTCTTATTCAGTTTGAAGCTACTGCCAGTTGTCCTGTCACAGGATATATACTTGTAAATAGACTCTCTCTATCTTTCTTACAGATGCCCTTCTGGAAGGGAGCAATTAAGTCACCTCAAAGCCCTCTCTTTTCCAGGCAGAATCGCAATCCTAATTCTCCCAGCCTTTCTTCATCGGAGAGGTGCTCCGTCTATCTAATCAACTTGGTGGCCTCCTCTGGACTCGCTTCAACAAGTTGATGTCTTTGCTGTGTTGGAGAGCTCAGAGCTGGATGCAGCACTGCAGGTGGGGTCTCACCAGAGCAAAGTAGAGAGGCAGAATCCCCTCCCTCACCCTGCTGCCCATGCTGCTTTTGATACAGTCCAGGACACGTTTGGCTCTCTGGGCTGTGTGTGCCCATGGCTGGGTCATGTCCAGCCTCTCATCCACCAGCACCCCCAAGTCCTTCTCAGCAGGGCTGCTCCCAATCTGTTCATAGTAGCAGTCCAGATTCAGCATATCTGTATTCTAATAACAGAGTACAGATGTGGCATAATATATTATCTCATTCTTCACACTTTCAGAAGTTCTTCTCTTTAATGAGGGTTTCTTCCAGTACCTGAGAAGATCTAACACTTGCCTCTAGCTGGAGTTATAAGGGTGGGCAAACCATTAAGTGGACAATTTCTCTTCTGCTGATTCTGGCTGTTCATACTGGTAAACCAAAAGTAGTATTTTTGCTTTTGGTTATGGAGACACATAATGTCTTGAGCTCTGAAGCAGCAGGCATTGAGACAGCTTAGGGGAGAAAAATCTTTCTGCAACAGAAAGAACGTATTGAACCTAAGTGAATGAATTTACAGGAGGGATATATTCTCAGCATGAGGGCAGTAACTTCTTGTTGACATTAGAGGACTAGATTTTTGACAAAAGACATGGAAGTTATGATGCAAAAGGCCTGTGGCATGCCAGGTTCTAGTCAAAAATGATAAGTACATAATGAAAAGAATGTTGAACAAGTCAGCCCTTCAGAAAGTTTAGATCAATTTTGACTGGGAGAATGCTTTTACCCATTTTGCTTCTGCGTCGGTGCTTTGATCAAATAGTCTGGTGCCATGACTGAATACATTTTAAAAGGAACGTAACAGGTCATGGTATTGTGAGCTATTTTGTAAATAATACACAAGCCCCTCATTTTTGCAGCTTCTTATTAATTTCTGATCAGTTCATACCTTCATTTCATTTCCAGTAACCTATTAAATCACATTCCATGCTGCAAAGGTTTTAAGCACACATAGTTTATCTTCATATTTGTTCTTTTCCTTATCTACCTTAAAGAAAAAAAAATCTAACTAGTGCAATATAAATCCTCTAGGCTTCCATTATTAAGCATGTGTATAAGGTTTAAAATGCCACTTTTATTTTAGTTTTCACTTATCAGTACTGAACTATGGACTTGGTCAAATAAAGTTAAAATGCAATTTAATTGGAGAAAATCTTCTTTCACACCTCCTGTGACCTCAGATTAAGTTGATTTTATTATACTCATTAAAACCTGAGTAAAAATTTGGCTAAGATTATGAAGCTGTTGAAACTCCTGGCTGAATACAGATGCACTTAAACACTTCTTTTTGTCTGGAATACCTGGGAGGAAAAAAAAATTGTTTCTAATTTTTTTTCCTTTCATTTGTTCACCTTTCATTTCCTTTTATATAGTAATCAAAACATGCAGTGGTCCTAGGAAGAGACACATAATACATGTTGGAACACAGCCCTTTTGAAAACACCAACAGGGATTTATAGAAGGAAAACACCAAGAACCACTTTCGTTGCACCCTTAGTTACCTCAGCAACCTTCCCCTTGCTAAGACATCAAATCTTCAATATTGTCTTGTTCTTATGGAGGGCATAAGCCAGGTTCTGTGTAAAAACACATAATGTCATTACAGTAACATTATTATAAACTGCTTAAAATGGTTTTTTTTTTATTTCTTTCTGTCACACATTAATACATCTTCAACTTCTCTTCAATTACCTGTGACTTCCCTGTAACATAATCAGAGCAGGCCCTTGATCTTGTCTTTATCTCTTGCTCTAAGAAAGACTAGAGATCCACCCTCCTGTCCTGGAAAGCCTACCAAAGCAGCAACCTGAAGGAAGCCATTCCTTTCATCTCCTGCTTAAACAAGACAAAAATTAAATAAAAAACCACTTAAATACAGAAAATCTGACAATAGGAAAAGACTCACAAGGAAAGCAAAGGGAGCAGGAAGCAGAAGTCTATAAAAAGCTTCAGGCAGACCCTACAAGACTGGCAAAGCTCCAATCCTCTGAAATAGAAAAATCAATTAGATACACCAAGCAGAGATATGATGCACTAGGGAAAAAAGCAAAATCGTGTTCTGCACAGAGATGGAGACGGAGACAGAGACTGAGAGAAGTAAATGTGCACCCACATCTTTCTCATCAGAAGGAGGTTGCAGCAAATCCACACTAATCACTCTAAAACCCACAATCAGATAGTTTTGGTGTCTGCGTGACTCTCAATAAATTCATGGTTCCATATTTCAAACCCTGAAATGAAGGTATTCCATGCAACCATCAAATGCTTGCATTCTCAAATCCACAAAAAGACAAGCTGAACTCTTTATTTGCAGAGGAGGTGGTAATAGAGGTAATTAGATCAGGCAGACTGAAAAATCACCCAGCTGGATAACTTGTATACAGTACAAAATTCTCTTTGACTTCCTTTCCTACTCAGAAGCTGTACAGACCCACTTTAGATCCATCATCCCCTGCAACTTAGACAATAAGAAAATCTCGGACAGGAACTCAGACAATAACAAAACTGTCGTGAACAATTGTTCAGTGAGGTCTCAGAAGGAACTGAATGAAGAATTTGTTATTAATAATTTACCCACTGAATTTAGCCCCCTTCTGCTTATTTAGAAGAGCTGTGAAAAAATGTTTTAACACTTAGTTTTGAATGAAGGCTCTGGAAATGGAATTTAAATATGTAACTGTAGGAGGAGCTCAGGGATAAAGAGGTATCTGTTTATGGCTGTGGGTAGTAAGTTATCACAGGCTTGTGACATCTAAATGCTTCCTGAAACTCCTTGGGCTATAGTGAGAGTTCCTCCTTTACCCAATATGGAACTTTGCATAGAGATGCCACTAGTTCTTTGTTAGGACTCTTTGTGGAAGAGACAGATTAAGATGCAAACTCAGCAGCTAAGTTCCCTGGGCAGAACACAGTTACCTACAATCTCCTGTGGTGCTAAGCAGGTCAGCTGTTCCGAAGAAGCAATCTTGTTAGGTGTCAAAGCCCTGCATCAGCAAGAAACATACTGCACCAATGGATGCAACTGTTGTCTTCTTCACAGAGCTGTTAGAGGCTCATGGTTTAGGTATTGTTAGTGCTATGTTCCCTCATGGGCACCACCCACCAGGCATGCTCGGAGCAAAGCTAACATATATTGACAGTACTGAGTTCAGCAGAAAATGCAAGTCACAATGTATTTTATTCAAAACTAGGGACAGACATCCTTATGGCATAGGTCTTCCTGCCTTGTGAGCAGAAGCAATTTCTGAAATAGGTTTAATAGGAAAACCAGCTACAGCAAACAAGAGTCCAATTTTGCAGTATAAACACTCATTTTGAGAGAGTGCATCTCACACCCATGTTATGGATTCTATCGGGTTTTGCCTAATATTTGCCTAACTTGTAGTATATGAAAAATATCTTTAGCACACAAAAAACATTTCCAATTTTTAAATAGCTACCCTAATATTTAGGTTTCTTTATCAAGAATCCTCTCTATCTGTGGTGAGTTAACTTTTGTTGGCCATCAGGTGCCCACCAAGCTGCTCTACCACTCCTCTCCTTGAATGGAAAGGGGGACAGATAATATGATGGAAGGCTTGTAAACTGACATAAGGGTAGAGGGAGATCACTCATCAAGTACTGTCACAGGCAAAACAGATTCAGCTTGGAAAAATCAATGTAATTTATTGTCTGTTAGAGTAGGATAGCAATAAATAAAAGCAAATCTTAAAAATGCCTTCCTCCTACTTCTCCTTTCTCCCCAGGATCAACTTCCCTTCCAATTTTTCTACCTCCTGCCTCTGAGTGGTGCAGAGGGATGGGGTATGGGGGTCGTGGTCAATTCATCATACATTATCTCTGCTGCTCCTTTCTCCTCATATTTTTCCCCTGGTCCATACCCTCTGTAGTCATCCACAAATGTCCCCAATATGAGCCCTTCCTACAAGCTGCTGTTCCTCGTGAGCTGCTCTAGCTTGGGTCCCCTCCATGGAATACAGTCCTTCAGTAGCAGGCTGCTCCAGCACAGGGTCCTCAGTGGGGTCACAGGTCCTGCCAGGAGCCAGCTCCAGCATGAGCTCTCCACAGAGTCAGAGCCTTCTTCAGTGTTCATCCCTCTGGTCTACCCTGGGGTCCTTCATGGGCTGCAGGTGGATCTCTGCTCCACCACGGACCTCCATGGGCTGCAAAGGGACATCAGCCTCACCATGGTCTGCACCACGGGCTGCAGGGGAATCTCTACATCTTAATGTCTTAAGATAAAATGAAATGGTAGCTAGAATGTGCTTTACACTCAGTAGTATACAGAAACAAAATCAGGAAACATTACAAGGAACACTTTATTCAGGCTAATATTTCCAATCCTTCTCATTTTCCATTTACATTTTGATATCCTATACAAGATGTACAAAAATATCTTTTGACAGTTTCCTGCCCTTAACTGTTGTTTAAGTGACTTCTAGTGCTAAAAGTGCAGGACTCTTAAACATGATAATTTTTAGTAATTATTGCATGTATGGCATAATATTTTGCAACACTTTGCAAACAATTAATAACCACTTAATATGAAATTCATGGTCTTAGAAAATGGAATACTGACTCAGTTTTCTATTTCTTTTTCTTCGTTTTGCCTGTATGGACTATGTGCACTACTTGAATTCATGTAATTGAAATGTAAATTTTAAACTAAATAGCAGTCAATTAACTCACCAAATACCTTTCAGGATAAGGCCTGACTGAGGTATAATGCACTAAGACACTTGTCTTCCTGCTTTTTTAGATTTTCCCCAATATCAGTCTTTGCTTTGGTATGTTTTTTTTTTCTTTTTTTTTTCTCCCTTGGCCAAAGAAATGGCTGAAGTGGATTTTTTTTTTGCAGGTAATTGGAATTGACCTGCCAGCTGTGAATAAATATTTACTGTCTGCTGTACAGAAATAGGTATTTCTATACCTGCCCATCTGTAGTTTTGTAGAATAAGACCATACTCATAAATGTGACAGCTGGCTAGAATAGTTAAGGTATGATTTTTTTATGACTTGCTAGGCAAGACAGAATAAAAATCCCCACAAAAGTCACCAAGAGATTAGTTACTTCAGCTTCAGGCTGCAGCAACTTTTGTTACCAACTTTTGTCAAATCTCTTCACCTTCCCCATCTTTCCCACACACCTACATGCTTCATGTGGGAAAGAAAACTTTATCCATTTTTTATATCTTTCAATCTTGAGCATTAAATTTGAGCAGTGAAGACATGATTTACCTCAGTGTTGAAGACAACTATTTTGTGCACTCTGATAAATGCAAGAATCAAAATATGAGTTTAATGAGTCAAAATTTAGATCACATTAAAGGATTTTTTAGAAACTCATAATTAAATGCTTACAAAATACAGTGGCACTGTACATAAGAGATCCCCCAGTCTGCCTGCTGTAGCCTCTCGCTTCATTTAAGACAAATTGCATCTGTTGTCAAAATGCATTTACCTTTGATATAAATACAAATGCAAAGGCATAATGCCATGTCATCAATGCAAACATACACAGAAATTAAGAATATTCCTTGCCCTTTAATAACCAGTCAAAACAAAAATTTCAGTTAACAGAAGGTGTTAAGTGGCAGTTTGGAATTCCACTGTTGAGTTTTTATCAGAAGTGAAGTTTTCTTTCACCAGTTTTGCACCAGTATTTTTTCCTTTTCTGCTGAAGATTGAATGCTATAGAGAGTGGGAAATTACTTTTCTTTCACCATTACCTGGTTCCCATTTAGCATATTCTAACACTCTAATTTCAGTTGCTCTCTATGCAAGTTTAAAAGTTTGTTTCTAATAAGTAATAAAATATCCTAGAGATCTCTTTAAGAAGAAGTTCCACAGAAAAGGAGCAAGATAATCAGTTCATTTATAACTTCTTTTTTTATTGCATTAGCACAGAGATTAAAAAGCTATACCAGCAAAAACTTAGCAGTGGACTGATTTTAGTTAAGATGGAGTCCACGCTTTCCATGCTTTTAGACTATCAAATAAACAGTGTAGGAAAAGGTATCTAGAAGTGCCTAACAATCTCTGCCATTATTCTTTAACAGAATATTTCTTTGGCTATGATTTCAGCACTTTTTTTTTCTACCTGGTGTATGATATAGCAAGTTATTACATGACAGTATTCTAAACAAAACCACTGGAGTTTATTCATAAACTTCTTTTCTACGTAGGAGAACCTACACAGAACCATACATCACAAATCAGACATTAGGGCACTTACCTTCCTCATTAACATTTGTTTGGAACATCTTTTTGCTGCTAAGAAGGGTCTTGCAGCTGATTGGTCCAAATCCAGTTTCTCCTCTCTTTCTCCCCTCTCTTCGCACACATAGTTTGTCTAAAAGGTCACTCGTCTTTTCTCTCTGCCTTCCTTTGATTTCTTTATGCTATTTTCAGGCTTCATATCTATTGCAGATGAACCTATCTCCACCATGTCTCTCTTCAAACTCATTGTATATTATTTTTATGCACTGGGAGAAATTTTCCTACATAAATCAGTCTAAATAAGCCAGCACACTTTTTAAATCCATTCACTGACTTCTCCTTCACTGCAATCCATAATTTAAAACTTCCAGAGATTAATTTTCAATGTGTAACTCTCTCTTCTTTTGTCCAAGCCATTCCGCCCTTTTATCATGCCTCTTCCATTTGCTCTTTAGGGAAGACAACACTAATATTCTGGTAGCCCTTTTCTTCAAATAAATGACAAAATTGCAGTCAGTGTGGAACAAAGATCTCTCATGCTCAACGCTAATGGGTTGCTGATCATCTAGGCCATGGTACTAGGTAGTAGATGATGTTCTGCACTAACATCTCTTCATCTCTGCCCTGAGGAGCTATTTATTTGTTTTTTGGTTCACCATCTACAAAAGAGAGATTAGATTTGTCCTCCATATCAAAAATATATTTACAGAATAAATAGATCAGTATATAAAGATCTACATGTATGTATTATTGATAAACTAAAAAATATAGACATCATAAAAGAGGTCTTATGGATATATTAAAAAAATTCAGTTAAAATCTTTCCTTAACACCACATCTGACCCATTTTTTGGTCGGTGTCATGGCAACAAAAAGATTAAATCCTATATTGCTGTATTTCGAAGTAGAAAATAGCAGCATGTCATCCATTAATCTTCGGTTCTATAGAGGAGGATGAGATGTGTAAAATAAAAGAACCCCACTTGAGATTTCATCTCCTATCCCCTTGTTCCCTACTTGGAAAAAAAATTATTTACTAGCTCTTGTCCTTTTATGAAAATATAGCAATTAAATATTTATCAAGAATGCATATTCTTGAAGAAGAAACTCCACAAACTAGCAAATGGCACTTTAGAGATCATTTGGATCACCCTGGATTAACCATTAGTTTATTAATTAAACTAGAGATGAAATCTCAGACAGTCTCTCATATCCTAATGAACTGCTGTAACAGTTCTGTTGGGCTGGATTGAGTTAAAGGAATAGAGAAAGGAATAATCTGTTAATGATTTTGGAATTCTGCTCTGTCTGTGTAATGGGCTTTCTGTCTTGTCCATACCAAAGAACTTCTCAGCACTGGCTCTTTTGTACTTCAAAATAGTATTTCTCCAAGGATACCCAAGGAAAATGCCTGAATAAGTTATTTCCCCCAGAATTTTCTCCTCAATATTTTATATATTTATTCTGACACTTGGCCTTTACAGTCTGGCTTCATAGAAGGACTGAAGTACAAATTTTCACTTCCTTCTGTCCTTAGTCATCATTAAAGATGAATGAGTTCAGTCACTGTTTTCAAAAATTTAAATTATTAGTTACAATATCCAACAAAGTCTGTAAAAAAAACCAATAAAATACATTCAGTATGCAATCGGATGAAGGAAAAAATTCTTGGAGTTACCAGCATATGACATAACACTCTAGCTAGTGTTCAGCACCAGTATATCCACATAAATCACACTAACAGCAACAGCTTCAAGAATAAACCTGAATTGCATTAGAAAAGAAGAATGTCTTTGATTTCCTGGGGGTATCATTTTCATTTTTAAATATCAGGTTTTTTATAGGAAAATAAAAAAGAACTGGGTCTAGAGATTTTCCTTTCTACAATAACTAGTTTCACAGA
Organism: Picathartes gymnocephalus; assembly: GCA_013390045.1. Classification (NCBI taxonomy): domain Eukaryota; kingdom Metazoa; phylum Chordata; class Aves; order Passeriformes; family Picathartidae; genus Picathartes; species Picathartes gymnocephalus. The sequence goes on along the minus strand of WEKY01057072.1, from coordinate 8,208 downwards.
ATTAAAAATACTTCTTTTGCATTTATTGCTAGGCCAATCAGCAGCAATCCTTACTTCTTCTCCAGCCATTTTCCAACATTTCCACCTTGCAACTCAGTCAAGTATCTCTAGAGCTCAGAAGCGCTTGTTTTCCAAGCAGTGTTCGAAAAATAAGCAGGAAGGAAACAAATGAGAGACAGAAAGAGAGAGAGAAAGAAAGAATGAGATTTGTAATAGTCCCTGAGACTGAGTGTTGAGAGTGGAACTATAATCATGTCCACCTGAGTGACTCGAATTCAACAAAGAGGTGGTGGAAATGTTTTCTTAAATTGATTTATTTGAAGAATTGTGGTGTAACATTAAACCACTCCGTGGTCTGTTTTGTTCAGGTTTTGAGATTGTGACTGTCTTCACTGAGGTTCTATGTACATTTGTCTATCATACAAAGTGCAAAGCATTTTATCAGTTCTCAGAGACTTAAAACCAAAGGAGTATTTTAACCCTTCAGTTCTGGCAGCAAGGCTTTTCATTTATAATCCACTCTTGATAAAAATATCTGTGCAAGTGATAAATTTACCTTAAGAATTCAGGAAACAAGGGAAAATAACCACTCTTCATAGGTCTTCATTTTGGTCAAACTCTCAGGGCCTGTGGTATTTTAATAACCGAATGACATTTAGAGCACAGGTTTGCTTGGGCAGTGATATATGATTGTGTAATATCTTCTCAGCTGAACTAGAGTAGCCTAATGGCTTCAGAACCCTTATCAAAAATCTGCCTGTGAGTGTTTCTTCAATGTGTGTTGAACATCAGGCTGTGAAGATTTTAAAAAGCATTTTTATTCCCTAGATGGAGAAAAAAAAGAGGAAAAAAGAATAACACTTCTGTTATGCCCAGGAAGATTTGTGCTTTTGTAACTGAAAGAAAAAAAGGAAAGAAAAGAACAGCTTTACCATAAACATGTACATTTTAAAACATGCTTTTAAATTCAGTTGGGTAAATCTGTTCTTTTATTAAGTAATATTCCAGAATGATACTGAATTCATTTTACTTTATCGCTATTTGTTTATGGCCAGGGATTTGGAGGGGTGGGGGGGTTTCCCCCCCCACCCTTTCTGTTTTTCGCCTTCACTTTTGCCTGTCAGAGGGTGTCAGAATCCATTCTGATGACCTGTTTCCAGATGGTCCTCTGCTTGGCAGATTTGATATGCCACGTCACATAAAAAGCTCATAAAACTGAAGTGGCATTCACTTCGTACAATGCTTTGATTATCAACATACATGCAGGGAATGGCACAGCATCTCCCTGCCAAGCACTTAGTGCCCGCTGGTTCCATAATCCAAGCTAAGCACAGCACAGTTTAACATTTTCGGTCTTTCTGTCACACTTGAATCTGCTTGGCTTTTTTTGAGTCTAAGAATGGACATGTGCAAATAAAAACAAAAACCACACACACACAAAAACCAACCAACCAAACAAACAAAAAAACCAAACAAAAAAACAACCAACAAATTTTTAAAAAAGGAAAAACTATATTCAAAAGAAACTTCAGTTTAAACAATGCTACTTAAAACATGAAAACTGAGAAATTTCCAGTGTTATTTCCACCTTGATTGTTTTTTAGTCTTTTTTAATTGTTTGGTTATATCTACATGCTCCAGTCTGGGCAGAACAGTGCTGTGTAAACTTGGATACAGAACAGGACTATTTCTAAAGAACTTCTTATTTTTCCTTCTGAAATTTGTATTAATGTTTCAACAAAGAGCATCAGTAAGACAGCTTATTTTGTTGACTTTAGTTAAGCACTCTCAGCAGTAGGATGGCTAGAGCGGGCTGGAATTGTTTAAGTAGTATAATTAACTACAGATATTTTTTTAAAATATAAGCCCATTCTTTATATGGAGGAGCTACATTCTGAATTACATTTTGCTGCTGGAACAACAGCAGTTTACTCTTTTGTAGATTTAACACAGTCAATGCCAACTTTGCTGGCCTTGTCAGAGCAAACAAGAATTAAAACAGCAATGAATAGCTGGCTTTCCCAGTAATTGTAATACATGTATACATTTGAATATATCTGGACTATTGCTTTTGTTCTTGTTGTTGTTGAGGTTTGTTTTGTTTTGGGTGGTTTTTTTTGTTTTGGTTTGGTTTGGTTTTGTGGTTTTTTGTTTTGTTTTGTTTTGTTTTTGTTTTTGAGGGGTTTTTTTTGTTGTTGTTTTCTGGGGATAGGAGGGGTTAGGGGTTAGGGGATAGGAGTGGCTTTGAAGAGGGGAATTTTTGGGGATTTTTTTGTGCATTGCATACATCTGATCTGGAAATCAAGAAGTTTACATGACATAGGAGGGCCCCTTCCAGGAAGCACATAAAGTAGTAGCCCTAAATGTGTGCATATCTGCCTGCTTCTTTCTCTTTCCATCTACCTCTTTAGGTAATGGCAACAGCTCTAAAAATAACATCTCAATTTAGTGGCATTTTAGCATTTTTGTCATTTTGCCTTGGAAAGAGACATAAATGCCTAATCTAAGGAGATGATCTGGAGTTCCCCAGGAATCAACACAGAAAGAGAAGCTCTCTGGAATATGACTTAGCTCCTAGAAGGTCACTCACCTCTTTCTCTCTGTGCTCTGTGTGCAGCAATTGGGCATCTAACTGATACACTTCAATAAAACACCTGAAGTTATAGGCAAAAAATCCAAGACAGAGAATGTGAAATTTTAAGCAAAATTCTATTCTTCTTATTCCTACTGTGATGTGAAACAGCCAAAGAGAGGTAAAAACACTTGGCGTCATTGAAATTATGCCAGGTCCATGTTTATGTAGCTTAGAAAATCTAATATCTATCTATCTATCTATCTATCTATCTATCTATCTGTCTATCTATCTATCTATCTATTTTGAGAGGAACCTACAGGGGAGACTTTTGAGGTCAAACCTAATCAGTCAAGAGTTAGAATATGCAATAAAGAAATTTAGACTCTTAATTCCTGACTACTACGAATATTTTTATACTTATTTTCCTGATTCTAGATTCTAAATTAATTTATTTTCTCATGTATGAAAATGTGAAAATTAATCTCATTAGTTGAATTTATACTTTAAAAAATAGAAAAATAATAATTTTATGTATATACAAACCTTATTTATGCAGATGAATCCGAAAATTGTATGCATGCATTCTTAATTTTTTAAATTTGTGTTATTAATGTTGTTATGATGATGTTTCTTTCTTCTTCAGAACCTGTTGCTGTTGTATTCAATTTTTTTTTTTAATGAAAATAAGACACATGGCATTTATAGGAACAGATTCACCAATCACTGCTCTATAGCTCAATTAGCAGCTTTGTGTATCCAGGAGATTCTTGGAGAGTCACAGTGAAACAGCCTAAAAATAAGCACTATATTTTGCCAAAGTGTAATAATGAGTGAGACAATAGAAAAGAATAAAAAATAGTGTCTTTAATGAAACTGAAAAATAATACTTGAGCAAGAAGTCAAACATTAGACTAAATCTCTGTGTTCTCAGATAAATGTAAGTTCTTTTGAAATCACAGGAGAAATTTCTGCTTCAGTTATTGCACAGAATGGAGTGAAAGAGCTTTGGTTGGTTAAAGTGAAAGGATTATGGGTTTTTATTTTAAAAATAAGAATTGGTAGTGACACAAGAAGTGTTCTCAGCAATGTTGAGTGATCTATGCACAATGAAGTCACCATGTAAATACAACATCAATGCCTCATCCTATCACCTGTGGTGTTGTTATTACTATTTGGAAGAATTTAATTCAACATTTCTGAACTTTCTGTTGAGGTAAATAATTGCATAATAAAATACTGTAATTAAAAATGAACTACTATTTCTCTCCTCCTTCTTCTTACATAATTGGATGAACTTAAAAAGTCACACATTTCTTGCATGACCCAAAAAAAAAAAAAACAAAAACAAACAACAAAAAAAACCCCAAACCAAACCAAACCAATAAACAAACAAACCCCAAAAACAACAAAAACGAAAACAAAAAACAACAACAAGAAAACCCCAAACAAACAAACAACAAAAAGCCCCACCTATGCATAGCTACCATCTGTGTCCATCAATTTTAAGGTATCCTAGTTTTTCTCTAAAAGTCTCCAGTTGTGAATAATAGAAGGGAATCTGATGGTAACTCGTTATAAGCAGAGAGAAAGAGCTGCTTCCTTGGCTTTACTGTTTAGGTTCTTACTGGGAAGAATCAGTGCATCTGCTGCCTACAGCCATGACTTTATTTCTGTCTGCATCAGATCTCACTTCAAAATTTGGCTGTGTAAAAAGACTTAAACAGTTTTATACAAGTAAAGCACAACGGTATGTATGCCACTACTGATCCATCTCTAGATCATTCCTAGTGCCAATAGTTTTTGGAGGTTAGTTTGGGATCAAGAGACATAATAGGAATATTCTAATGAACAATTAACACAATTAATTCCTCTTATTTGTTCATATATGAGTTCACAGTTTAAACATTGGTGTTTAGGCTGACTGATATGCTTTAACTCCCTCTGCTGATAATTCCAGATGGAAGAAATATCTGTGGTTATTAATAAATCATTATGCATTGGGAATTTTCCCTTCAACTTATCTTTTTCTTCTCATTTCATAAAAGAACCATTTAGAACTAATGATGCTTGCTCCTAGAATTTTTCCAAAGAACAGCCCACTTTATCAACTGTGTATATAAGAGGAATATTTCTTCCTGCAAAAGATAACCATCAGCAAAATAAAAGGCTTAAGCAGGTCTACAGTAGTTTATTTGTCTGTCAGTAGGCAGGCAGCCATGCTTTAACTCTGGCTCATTATTGTTCCCACTTGACATTACCTATCTTTAGTATAGCCCTTGTCTTGCATCAGTAATGACTGTCTTCAGATGCCTCAGGCTTTTCTTAGACTGCTTTCAACCCCTTTTTTTTCCACTTCATTTTTATTTCTCTCTCTTCTAAATTTTTCATGACTTTCAAATTATCTGTTTACTGTAATTACATGACTTCAGGCCTTTCAGTCTGGTTTACCTGGAAAGACTCTGCAAGTGTATACAGCTACACTACTTCATTGTAAATTATAATGTAGTGTCAGATATACCTGTCAACACAACAGTTTTTATTAACTTCACAAACAGAAAAAAACTGGAGTAAGATCTAAGGCCCTATATATAGTGAGTGACTTCTAGATACAGAATGAGAAATGTGCGAGCCAAATATGCAAAATTTAAAAAGTAGGTTCCAGAACCTGAGGGAAGGATTTCACAACACAGTTTTTCTGTTTACAGGATATTTCGCCTGTGAATGTGAAATGGAAGATAAATTACATAGAAATACTTCCATGTTTGCCATACCTATCTAAGGAATAATAAAATGCAATTGTGTCAAGAGGCAGTCAATGAAAGCGAGAGACACAATTTTAAAACTACATCTAACATTTTATTTCTTTCTTTTTCTCAAAAATGTATGTATATACATATATATAAATAATAGCTGTGTAATAAATAAAAAGGATGAATGTAGACACAGAGACAGTCTAGAATCATACCTATGAAGTCTACTGCTTTGAAAAAGTCCATTCTAGCAACAGCGACTTTTACCAAGTCATACAATTCAACTGTTGGGAGACAAACATCACTGGATGACAGTCTGTGCTGTGTATTGTCACAGATACACTTTTGCTCTGTTAAATCTGTGGAGATTACCTTTTTAGTTTTGCTCAGTACCTGTGGAAATTGCTTCAGATTTTGAAGGGATGAAGTCTCTGTCTGATTATTACTGTTACTAATTAACGTTATGGAAATAATGAAAGTATTTAACAAGACTTCAAACCTGTTTGTGCTACACCCTGTATTCCCTTGTCATTAAAATATGTACCTTGCCTCAAAAAGTTATGAATTAAAACTGTAAAACTGGGTGGACACAAGAAACAGATGAGGAGAACACAGGGTAACAGCATGACAATTATGAAGAGTGTAAGAAGCAGAGGTCAAAAAACTCCAACTGCCTAGACAGTTATACATGTCTTCTTTCTTCACTTTCTTTTATCTGTCTTTTAATTAAAAATAAGTGGCCTGAGTTTCAAAAATCTGAACACCCAAAACCTGCAGTGATTTCACAGGCAGCTCTGGGTGTCAGCACATTAGAAAATTAGGCCAGAAGTATTTTCATCTTTGGAAACATCATAAGATTTATCCTTTAAATGTGAGTGACTAAGGGAAAACATTGATAGCTGTAACTTACAGCGGTGGAACAGGGCAGAATTCTAAAAATCATGACCAATTTAGTGTGCTATAGTTATATTTTGTCTCTCTTTTTGTTTCCTGGTGTTGGATCTCTTCCCTGACACTTTTCTGACCCATTTTGATAGAGGAAAGAGTGTAATAATCCTGGGCAAGTTTCATATTGTTCTTGTTAGGGCAGTGTGGCTTGGAAATTTACTTCCAGGTTGGGAATTTCAAATATCAGGTAAACAGCTCAGAAATATCTGTACTGTCCTTCAATTTTTTTCTTTTTTATATCACATTACCTTAATAATAAGATATACAGGGTATCCCAACCATTACTATGGTCCACACCTACTTTTATCAGTTGGAAGTAAGTGTAAAAAAAATTAGAGATGTCAAGATTTTGAAAGGATGCTATGTGAAATATCCATTCTTAAAATTATTTATCTAAATATTTATTTATTTATGAGAGAAAGTTTTATTGGGTGTTAAAAATCCATTTTCATTTAACTATAGGGAAAACTACTACACAAGTGATAAAAATGGATATTCAAAGAAATCTGTGAAGATGGATAAAAATAAAGTATCTGCACTCCTATTATCAAAACATACCTGATACAGGCAAGCAGCCTTTCTTTATTTGAGCTGAAATTACTTGTATGTCTCCACAAAGAGATTAAGTTAATGTAGCATATCCTAGCTTCTCAGAAGTTTCTTGCATACCTTCAGTATGCACTTACAGTTTACACCTACAGTTCCCCTTTCTCTTAAAAAATACCTTTAGTGATGTTTAGATTATTCCATCATAAAGTCTTCCAAAAATGACCAATACAATGATTTTTCATATCAGACACTTCATACAGTAGGATCAGATGGATTCCCTGTTGGACTGTTTCACAGCCCCATTTATTCTGAGTGCTGGTTGCAGCCAAGGACAGGGTTAATTTTTTGCTGTAGCTGAGAGGGTGTGTGGCTGAGGGGGCCCAGCCAGGACCAAGATGTTATTGGATACTAGCTTATCTCATTGCAAGGGGGTGGGAAGGGGGAAGGGACTCTGGCTTCTGGGAAGAAGGGGATGGCTTCTGGTCGCTAGAGAGTGCGGAGGACGGAGCTGTTGTGGTGGGGTGCCAACAGCTACAGCCACATTGCTTTGGGTCAGGCTCAGTGAGCATTTGCACGTAAATCATCTTCTCTTTTGTACAGTTCTGTTATAACACTGTTCCTGTTATTTTTCATTTTCTTATTTCATTGCTGTTTGAAAATGTTTCTTATCTTAACCTATGATCTTTGCCTCCATTTGTCTTCTTGGGGGAAAGAAGGGGGTGGGGGTGTAAGACAAGGGGAACCGGGTGAGCACAAGTGTGGTGTGGAGTCTTGGCGGGAGAACTCAGCTGGGGAGTACAATTCCTAAACCACAACATTTTGTCAGGGAAGTGGGAAGAGTTTATATAATCTGTGTGACAGATTAACTTGCTTTAATCTTTTTTGCTTTCTAATGTTTTGTACTTAAGTTTGTATGATTTTTGGAGCTTCTATTTCTCAATTGACTTTGAAATTGACATTCATAGTCATAATATCCTTCTTACTATCTAAGATTTGCAATCTTCATAGATTTTTAGGTTAGGATGTCCTGGTATCAGTACAAATGAGGGATGAACAAATAAAGAATACCTCTGTCAAGAAGGACTTGGGGGTGCTGGTGGATGAGAGACTGGACATGATCCAACAGTGTGCATTTGCAGCCCAGAAAGCCAATTATAAGAGCAAGCAGGGTAGAAAGGAGATTCTGCTTCCCTACTCTGGTCTTGTGAGAGCCCACCTGAAGCCCTGTGTCCATCTCTGGGGTTCCCAGCATAGGAAGGACATGGACCTGCTGGAGTGAATCCCAAGGAGGGCACCAAGTTGGTTAGAGGGACGAAGAACCTCTCCTATGAGGAAAAGTTCGAGAATTGGGATTGGGATTGGGATTCAGCCTGGAGAAGAGAAGGC
>WEKY01057070.1:278908-310285 GCA_013390045.1 Picathartes gymnocephalus | reverse complement strand
AATTTCCTATCATCACCCTTGAAATAAAGAAACATAATGACATAGCAGAAGAGTTAGTTTGAGGGTTTGGTGGATATCGTATCCATAACTGTGTGTGTGCAGTATGTGATGTTTCTTTCTCTTTGCATTTGCTCATCTTCCTGCATTCAGGCAATGCTAATCATGTGATACTTTAGTTACTGGAGGCTTTTGTATTTTTTTAACTCAGATCTAGCTTTTTGTTGGATCCTCCTGAGACAGCTGAGAAGAAGTGAAAGTGCTCAAGAGTGGCGTTGTGGTGTTTAATCTTAAAGGGAAGGGGGCAGGTTCTCTGAGGTGTTTACTTCCAATACAAAATAAAATCATCTTGAGGAGGGGTAGTTTGAAATAATAGCATGATTTTACTTATAGAACATAATACAATATTGGAGGGACTGCTTTCAGTCAGTGCACCAGACTTGCCTATTGTACCATACCAGTTTACAGAAATTCAATGAAAAATAAAGCATCAAAGTTTTTAGAGCAAGTATGCTTTGAAGTATCAATTTGTGCTTTTTAAAACTACATTTTCACGTGGCTCCTCTCTTACGACTCCTGATCTTTCATTCATGTTTAAAATTACAGCAAGAAAAATATCCCCTTTAAAAATAAAAACAAGGGTCTTTGTTCATCCATGTTTGCTGTTTGAATGTGTTTAAGTTTATTAATGTAAAAACCGCTCAACACAAATGGGAAGAATAACCTGGTACCTTCATCAGTCTTACTCGTATCTTGAATGTATCTCAAGCTTAATTTTTGTTTGCCTCCTTCCTTCAGGTTTTGAATGAAGAATGCGATCAGAATTGGTACAAGGCAGAACTCAATGGAAAAGATGGCTTCATTCCCAAGAACTACATAGAAATGAAACCCCATCCGTAAGTAGTGCTTTTGGGATAAGCTCCCTTGGTCTTATTCTGGGCATCCTCACAAACAGAATGATGGTTTTCTGCTAAAATTTTACCAGATCTCCTCAAATGTATGGACAGATAAAGGATGGCTGGTGAGTTGTGTGTCTCTGGCTGTAGTGTTTGCTTTAACTCCTTTCACAGTAGCTGCATAACAGGGTGTTTTGGGAGGCTTTTCTGCTGCTTGCTCTGGTGGTTTTTAGGGTTTTTTAGACAGAGCAACCTTGGTGTTAGCAGCCGTAAACCAGCGGAAGAACCTTTAGTAGAGAGTTGTCACTACCACTACCCCAGGAAAAGTGTGTTCTCGTGATGATTCTCAATTTTACAGAATTGTTAAGGCTGGACAGGACCTGTAACAGTCATCTGGTCCAACACTTTCCTCACAAAAAAGGCTGACCTCAAAGTGCTGCTGCTCCAGAGAAGCTATGTTTGAGTAACTATTTTGAACCTTTCCCCCTAGGTGTAATGAACCCAGCATATGAAAACTGTAGCATTTCACGACTGGGTATTTTCTTTGTGTCAGTTCATGTGTTTCTGTGGTCTTCTGCTAAACTTTGGTTCTGCCATTTTTTGAGATCCTGCAACATCTGAAGAAGAACAGCAAGCTCTGGGTAACAGATTCAAAGGAAGGTTTAGGAGGGAGGAACAAAACCTGTAATCAGGGTTTTTACAAGGAGCTGTAGCGTTTCATTTGCTCACAAAAACTGATGATTTCTGTAAGTGTTGACTGTCATTATATAATGAAAATATTGCAGTTAAATGCAATCAAAAATTGTTTTTCTAAGGGCCCTTTTGAAATAGCAGAAGGAAGTTTCTGAGGGACTGGGCCCCAAGAAGGGTGAAGAGGTGTCATACTTTAGGGCAGTCAAATGGGAAGTGAAGCAAGGACACACAAGAAAATTCTGAAATTGCTTAAAGCCTTGTTTTCTTTAGTAACATGTCTGGTTTACCCTGATTATACCAGTCCACGGGGGATCACAAATCCACATTGCAATTTCTGTCACATTGATTTGATGCATGTACCTTACGACAATTTTCCAGGCATTTGAGTTATCCTGCAGAGATGTCTCCTATGATGATCAGTTTATTCTGTGATCCTCCGTGGTATTTTGTTCTAGAGGAATAGAGCTGTTAGTTTTTAACTTTTTTTATATCAAAAGGGAATGAACAATATTTGAGCTTGCAAGTGGGTGAATTTGGTAGTGATTTTTAAGCATAGTTAATTTGATCTTATCTGAAGATGTTTTAAATTGCTGATGGCATCTGGATGGAGGCAGTGCCATGTGTCAGCAATGCTGGGAGTCTTAACTACTGCATTAACAACCCTGGGAAATTATGCAAAAGTTTTTATAGCATAATGTTGGCTTAGCTGTAGTGCAGAGCTCTCTAGTCATACAGGTCATATAAAAAGCAAACTGCAGGCAGCTGAGCAGTGAGAAAGAGAATGTTCCTTTTCTCAGACTATCATCAAGTTATTTTCAAGAGGTTTTGGAAAGAAAGCAACTGAATATGGCTTTAAATCCTGTCCTAGGATCCAAGACTTAAATCTTCCAACTGCACAGCTGGTATTAAATGCACTTTCTCCTTACTTGTATTTTGCAAATCTTAGAGATCACTGTGTAACTATCAGCAAATGAAGCTGAAAGGAAAATCTGGCACCTCCCAGTGGCCAGACTCACCTGGGGATTAACCTAAAGGGTTAATCTGAATTGACACCTCAATTAATAAAGCAAAGACTGAGCAGAACTAGGCAGGACAGAGAAGAGCTACAGAAAGCTCTGGGCAGGGAGGTTCCCGTGAAGGCACAGCACACCTTGCTCTTGAAGGGGACAGGAGAAGACTTTGCTGTTTATGAAACACGCCATGGATCTGATCGAGGCCATCTCAGGTCCTTGTGTTTGTTATCAGCTTGTCCTGGGGATATTGCTGAAGTCTCACTTTGCAGTATTGTAATTTCTATGGAGGAGCTCGGCCAAGTGAAATGATTGTGCGAAGTGAAGCTGAAGGAATTGCCAAAGTGCCGATTGAGGGGAGGCTGGAAGCGATGAGAACCTGTGGTGTACAATCAGTGCAGCTCCCTCTGGCCGTGCAGCATCAGCAGGAATTCCTGCATTTGGTTCTGCAGTAACTGACAGGATGAGTTTCACCTGCATTACAGAGCTTGTTGGAGTCAAGCCTTATCAGGCTTAGGCCTTCAGAAGAAAAGTTGTGGGAATGTCATGGGCACTTTGCCTAATTCTCCACAAGTGATTTTTGACATGCTGTGATGTTAATTTTTTCAAACATTCTGTAGCAAAGATATGTGCACAACACTTCTGCTGCTTTACAGCTGTGTTCTTAAGTAGACAGTAGTCCTGCCAAATAACTTTGTTTCATCTCTGGTGTTTTCTTTTCATTTTAAAATTCAGGTTCTTTTACTCTGGCTAGTGTGGTAGTAAAGCTATAAAACTGCAAGGAAGCTCAAGAATTCTGAAAGATTTTTAGTCTTCCTATTTGAAGTGCCTTAGAAGCAGCTGGCAGAAAACTTAAGTAGTTTGACGTTGTCACTTTGAAAGTGTTATTTCTTTTAAAAGAATAATACACTTCTACTTTGTAGTGATTCAGTAAAATTTAGGGGGAAAATAGGTAAACTGTTGAGGCTTCAAGAATGATTTTATTAAGCTCTTTCAGGCTTTCCTTCTTACTTTACCGAGAAAGATGAAGTTGTTTTTTGTTTGTGTTTAAGATGAGACTTTGTCACATGTGACTAATTGAGAATTTTTTGGGAACTAAACAGGATTAAGACACTTTGTGAACAAGAAATACTGAGATACCTAAAATCATAGTATGAAGCTTGCTTCAAGCAGCATTTGGCAGAGAAAAATTAAAGACTTCCTTGTCTTTCTGACCATAGTGCCAAAAGCCCAGGAAATTAAATACTACATTTGAATTCTGAAGGAGTTTCACTTAATAGTTTATCTTGGTTGATTTTTGAGGGTGGCAGAGTGCAGTGAGGGGCAGGTGGGTCTCCCATGGTGGTCTGCCACCACCTCAGCTCAGGTACCAAGAAGCAGCACAGGCGCTAAGCCACCCAGAATGTACAACGTGCCGAGAAGTTCTTGATCACTGGAAATAGGATGGTTGAGGGAGGAAGCTTTTCCTTTTCATTCCGGGGGATAAAAAGTACAGAATGAGAGCTCCAAGTAAATAAAGTGTGTTTGGTAACCAAGTAATCAGTCCTTCTTCAGCTCTAGAGGTAGTTTCCTCTTAGAGAGAAAGATCTGGTGACTTTTTGACGTCACAAGAGTTCCAGCTTCTCTTAAGAATGACTGTTTCAGGAAGGATTCTGCAACTCCTGCCTTGTTGCTGCAGCAAAACCTTCATTGCAGACAGTGGGCTGTGTGAGTGGAGCTCTTGTTATGAAATGCTCTCCTCGAAGGTCAGTCATCTGAGTGGGTGTGGGTGTGATAAGTGCTGCTGTCCTGTGTGATCTGTTCCTCAGAGCTGAAAGCTCTGCTTTTTAGTTGTGAAGATGCTTCTGCTTTTCTCATGCCATATGACCTACCACTCATTCCTTCTTTGCCTTTAATCTTGGATTAGTCTGGAAATGCAAATGTAAATGGGGGCAAGGATCCCGTGACCAGGCTGTTGGTCAGTGCTGATGATCTGGTGGCCTGAGGTAGGTTCAGCCTCAGTGTCATGGTCAGCCTGTGGCTGGTAAGAATTTTGGATGTGGTTTCCATGAGGTGGCTACTTCATGTGACTCCTGTGAAAGCTGCTGGATTGTCCTGCCTTTGGGAGAAAGCAAGAAAAGAGGCTCCTGAAACAAGTGTCATCAGCATCTTTTCTGGAACGGAATCTGTGCCTAGCTCAGCACTCCTCTGCAATGGAGCAGAGAGACCTTGAAGGAACTTTTCTCACTTGTTCTGTTTGTAACTGCAGTCCTGGCATCTGCCTCAGCTTTCTGACAGATGATGCTTGTCTTGGACCATAGGACTCTGGTAGGAGTCAGAGATTGGACTCTAGGCTGCAGGAGCAAATAGCTGCTGGATGAAGATACTGGTTCTCTCTGCTGAAGCAGATGTATCTTACCACCTAATCTGAAAGAGAAAAGAAATTGATTTAGATACAAAATGTACTTTCCACTTGTGCAGTTTGGTGCAGTACATAGACAGGGTCTTGTTTCCCAAGCTGTGATGCTTCTGGCTCTTCCATGAAAGGATTAAAATTCTTAACTTTTCCTATTGTTTTCTTTTCCTCCCCACACAGGTGGTTTTTTGGAAAGATTCCCCGAGCAAAGGCTGAAGAGATGTTGGGCAAACAGAGACACGATGGTGCCTTCCTCATCAGGGAGAGTGAGAGTGCTCCTGGGGACTTCTCCCTCTCAGTCAAGTAAGTCATGCCCAGGAGCAATTGTGTGCTAATCAGGCATCTGCTGCTCCTTTGGACTGGTGAGTAAAGGGCAGGTGATTGTCAGCGCTGGGGAGCAGGAATAATCTCACAGATGCCCTAGAGCATTCCTGCTCTTCTGGTGACGTTTATTCCCTCTCTGATAGAACAAACATCTTTGCTCTGGTTTGAAGTGAGCCCACAGGATTGACCTGGCTCACACAGGCCCAGGCATTGTCTGGTGGCTTCTTTGTGGATACCATTTCTCTCTCTTACAGCCACAAAGCACCCAGTGTGGACAACCTCCCATTCTCCTTCATTCCTCTTCTCTAGTGCAAGCTATTGCTTTATCTTCCCTCTGCGTAGTACATTTGCAAGTATGTTTTTCTCTGCCTGGAACATGCTTTGGTGATATTCCCATTGACTAGCACTGGGACATGGAGCTGTGAAACCAGAGGTCCATTTGAACTCTCACAAGTGCATTCCACATGGGTTAGGAAGAAATTCTTTTCTGTGAGTGTGGTGAGGCCATGGCACAGGTTGCCCAAAGAAGCTGTGGCTGCCATCCCTGGAAATGTTAAATCCCAGGTTGGACAGGGCTTGGAGCAACCTGGTCTAGTGGAAGGTGTCCCTGCCCGTGGGAGGAGGATTGGAATGAGGTGGTCCTCAGGTGATTCCCAACACAAGCAATTCTGTGATTCTCTGATCTGAAGTCACTCAAATAGAGGTATTAAAAATTTGAGAAGGTATGTGAAGTAATTTAATGTAGGATGGGAGTGGGAGGGAATCTGTCTTCAGCAGTTGATTTTGGCTTTTTTTTTTCTAACTATTTTCTATAATCTTCCTCTTTCCTACCATAAATAAACAAGATTTTCTTTAGAATTCTTACAACATTTTTTATTATTCATGTTCAATTCCAGCTGGCTCTGTTTTTCTGTTGCTGTCAGTGATCTGTCTCAACAAGATTTGTTTCTTTTTTTCTGGTCATCTTTGGTCTGTAACCAAATTTTTGTCCTTCTGTACAGCAGCACTGAGTCATGCCTGCAAACTGGATTAAAGCCACTGATTTTAGAGATGTTTATATTTCTGTCTTGGATAAAGTCATCTGGGCTGGAATATTAGATATGAATGGAAGCTTCAATTGCAGAAAGTACATTCCTTTAAGAAACAGAAAGTTACAATGGCATTGTTGGGCCTGCCTGTTCAGCCTGGTGTTGCCATCTGGTGGTAATGTCTCAGTTGGGTGATTTTTACTGTGTATAATTTAGGAAAGTCCTTTTCCAAAACAGTGATCTGTAGGATTTGAAATGGTGAGAAGCTCACAGGTTGAGGAAGGCAGAGCAGAGGCAGCACCCAGGAGTTGTTTCAAGGCAGTGTCTGCTTTCCCCACTGATGTATAGGAGCCATGCATGCCAAAGTGGAACAGTTGTCTTCTGTTTTCAGTGTTTTAGGCTTAAGTAAAAATACCAATGTGCCATTCATCTGGAAAATCCGAGTTCCTCTTTATTCAGAGTAAAACTCTTGGAAATGTAGCTTCAACTGAATGCCATAATTTGTTGGAAAAAATTGTTAACACGGAATTGAAGTTGTTGGTTTATGTGTGCAGCATCATCTTTGAACATTCTGGGGTTTGAGGGGTTTTTTTGTTACATTTTGTTTTGGGTTTTTTTAAAGACCGGAGAGGTCCTTTTGTTTCATA
Organism: Picathartes gymnocephalus; assembly: GCA_013390045.1. Lineage (NCBI taxonomy): Eukaryota > Metazoa > Chordata > Aves > Passeriformes > Picathartidae > Picathartes > Picathartes gymnocephalus. The sequence continues at coordinate 303,295 of WEKY01057070.1, read as the reverse complement.
AGAGAGCCCTTTGCGCAAGTCCATGCTGGGTGCCAAAAGAGCCAATCCTACCCTCCCTGTGGCAGTGTTTTCCCAGGAATTTGCCTGTAATGGGACTGGTGCTTATGCATTGCCCTGTTGCACGTACCCAGTGGTGCTGTGGGAGGGAGGGACTGGGACTGTGAGAAGCAGAGCGCCATGGCAAGAGTAGCACAGACTGAAAGGGGCTCGAGTCATTTGTGAAACTGCTGCATGTGAAGAGCTAAAGCAAAGTGCTTGTGCTGTTTGATTGGCAATCCTGTGTTTGGGGGTGTGAAGTGGAAGGCACCAGGGTGCAGCTGTGTTACTGTGACCTTGCGAAGTCCTTGGCATTTGTCCTTGGGATTCTGCACCATCTTCAGCAACACAGGTGACGGCACATGTAACATGCATCAAGAAGTACATGTGATGCCAACTATGGGATTGCATCTATGTTATCAATGTCATTGACAGTTTTCACTGTGCCCTGAAGGACCTTTTTGTTCCAAACTCTGTGCTGATGATCCCAAAAGGAGTTCTCTGTGGCTAATAATGTGCTCTTTTGTGTTCTTCATTCTTTCCACACAGGTTTGGAAATGATGTGCAGCACTTCAAGGTGCTTAGAGATGGGGCTGGCAAGTATTTCCTTTGGGTGGTGAAGTTCAATTCTTTGAACGAGCTGGTAGATTATCACAGATCCACATCTGTCTCCAGGAACCAGCAAATATTTCTCCGGGACATTGAGCAGGTGCCACAGGTAAGAGAAGTGTCCCTGTAGAGTGCCCTGGTCAGGCTATTGCAACCACAGTCTGAAGTGAGATTGCATTTTAGAATAAATGGATAGGAATGGAAAGAAACTGACTGACTTTTTACCTCTGGAAGTTTATCGTTAGATCCTGCAGTCAAAATTTTACTGGTAAATGAGCTGCATTCTTGTGCAAAGCCTACCTGCACTCCTGATCTCCCTTGAGCTGAGGCAAAATTATTGTTGCTGCTTGAATATTTGACGTGTTGTAATGTTTATGGATTTTGTTGGCAGGAAGATAATCTGATTCCTGTGAATTAAAAATCGATTTCCACCTGTTATAGGGCACAATAGGAAAGGATAGGGAAGTGCTGGGTTAATGGTTGGACTTGGTGATTTTAGAGGTCTTCTTCAGCCTAAACAATTCTGTGATTCTGTTCTGATTTACACCTGATCATAGCCAGAAGTGCAGCCCTCAGTGAGGCTTTGATACTGGGCTTTCCTGAAGAGGTGGCTACAGCATATGGAGCATCTCTGATTTGGATCTAGCCAGTGTGAAGAGAATCCAAAAACTGTTGTGAAGTGCCAGCAGAGCAGCTTATGTATATCCAACTCTTTATTTTGTTCCATTTCCCAGGTCAATCAGAGTGTTTTATTTCATGTAACTGCATGTTTTGTAAGCTCTGGATAAATCCTTTTGCTTCCTTGTACAGCATTCTGATTCTAGCCTGAAGACAAGGGGTGTGGAATTGGTGCAGCTGTCCAGGTGCCACAGGCAACTTTGTCACAGTTTGTCTGAACTTAATGCTTGGCTCTGCACTGCCAGGTCAGGGATAAACAGAGGGTGAGAAAACAGCTGGCTGAAAAGGACAAGCATGAAGAGATCTTCCTGGCCTCACAATTTTAAGACTGCAAATGTATTTTAAATGAACTGTTAGTTTTTCCATCAGAATGGAAGACTTGTTGACCAGGCAAAATGTTCTGTGACAGAAGAGTTAAGGAAAATGTGTAAAATGTCAACATCCAGTGTTTAGTGGGAACTTCGTGTAGATCAGTAATATTTGTGCTCTCAGTTATGAAAACAGGGCAAGTAAACAGCAGGACTGTTGTATTGCAATAGAACACAGATTTACAGTAGGCCACAAAGAGTGAAAATTATGAGAAAAACATCAGAATCATCTGCTCTATTTCAGCTCTTTCACAGAAACTTGACTTTTTTCTGAGGTATTCTATAGCCTGTCCTTTTCTGTTTTAGCACCTTGTTGCAGCTGTTGGGAGCTGCCTTGCAGGGAAGGGGAACAGCCCAAATGTTTATTGTTAAACTGCGGTGTAAGAGCAGCTCCTGCCCGGGAGGAGGTGCCTGGAGTGCCATGGGTGATTCTCACTGTGTATGTTTCTCGTTCCCCTTTCAGCAACCAACATACGTTCAGGCCCTGTTTGATTTTGACCCCCAAGAGGAAGGAGAGCTGGGCTTCCATCGCGGAGACTTTATCCAAGTCCTTGACAATTCTGACCCTAACTGGTGGAAGGGAGCGTGCCGCGGACAGACGGGCATGTTCCCACGCAACTACGTGACCCCAGTGAACCGGAACATCTAGAGATAAATATTAGAGATTATTTAAGGAAACCAGAGAAACAGTAAATACACATACAGAGCCTAACTGCAGCCAGTGACCTAAAAATCACACGGCGGTAAAACGGGAGTCACCTTTCACCGTGAGGTGATCCTCCTTCCCTCAGTATGGAACTTCAGGGGCTGGGGGGAAGAGTTCAACTTACACACCAAAACTTATCTTAAAGGAAAAAAAAAAAGGAAAATAAAAAAAGGAGAGAGAGAGAAAAAAAACGAAAATAACAAATTTCCTCAGCTGCTCCTGGGTTATCCCCTTTTATTCACTCTTGTTGCGAATGAGTGTTTTAAGGTCACTTAAGGTCTCACCACCACAACTCTTCTTGTTTCCCCCTCCTCCTCTGTCCATCAGTGCATGAAGTTTTAATGTCATATAAAGTCCTAGCCATGCAGTTAAAGGAAAAGGGAGAAACTCTGCTGGTATTTCCTCTCTCTGCAAACGGTCTTCATTTGACATGAAGGGACATGAGAGAAGAACCAAATCCACAGTCCTGCCTTTAAAAAAAAACAAAAATCATCAGTCTCTGCTTTTGCCTTCAACGTTCAGCATTTCTTGCCTGGGAAAGATGAGGTGTTAATCTAATTTTTATTGTCTCTTCTCCTTTGGCACTTTCTTCTGAAGCTCAGCAGCTTCCAAACAGAGGAAGGGAGAAGAGTTGTGTGGCTTTTTGTTCTATTTTTTACTTTTGAGTCACAGAGCTGCTTTGAGAAACTCCAACGTACAACTGAAGTCTATTAATGCTGTGCTGACAGCTTTTTTGTTTTTTCTTAAAGGTGTACGGTTGAGCACATTCTGTAATTTTTTCCATAGTGCCTTTCCCTTATTTTCTTTTTTATTATTTTTTAAGTTAAAAGGACAGTCCAGAGCTTTTCAGAGGGGTTTTTTTTCCTGCCTATGTGTAAATAAATACTTTGGGGGAAGGGGGCAAAGGAGGGTGGTTTTATTAATGGACACTTGAGAAAAATCTACAGAGATGGAGCTTTAATCTTCAGATTTGTCTTACTGTTCAACTTCCCTTATTCCAAGGAAAATAAAATCAAGGCATTCAAGTGGCAACTTAGGCTGCTCAGAGGTGGAGAACTGCTACCAGGAGCCTCAAAAGAAGTAAGAGAAAGGGGAAAGTTATGATCAGGGAAAATGAGGAAGAATATTTTGGGGAGGGAGGGTTAAGGGGGAATTTGAGAAATAATAGCCCTGAGATGTCCTACAAAATGTACATTCCTTTGGTGGAAAACTTCATAATGCAAAGAAACCTCAAGAAATAGTGCTTGAAAAAAACTTTACGCTCTTAGTGAATGTTTCTACGTGATGCATGTGATCAGCCTGTCTCCTCGGCCTGGATAGGCAGTATTTGCAGCCGTGTTGCTCTTGAGAAGTGGAGTTGGCATCCCTGTTCTCCAGTCTCTCCTCCCTCCTCGGGTCAGTGTTCCTGTTGAAGTAGCTCCCTGCCCGCTCCCGTTCACAGCAGGCTGTGTGTGACTGTTCTCCCCACCCTGCACCCCCGGGGCGTTTCTGGTGGCCCTTTGCTCCTCACCAGAGCAGTGTGACATTAAATTGGACAGAAGGAAAGCAATCAGCCCACAGCACTCTGTGCCAATCTTCAGTTGCGTTGTTTTTCCCTTGGTGGCCGTTTGGCTGGATCCCTTCACCCCACCAACACCTCCCAACCTGCAGCGGAGATCTCCTCCCACCCTGCCTCAGCACGGGCAATCTTTTGTTGGAGGGTGCCTTTTTTTGTACTAAGTGTTACAAAAGTTTTACTCTTGAGATGGACTCTGCCTTACACTTTATTTTCCAGCAAATGAAAGAGAGAGCTACCCTGTAGAGTATTACTTTCTCCCCCTCTCCTTGCTAGCTGTCACTCACTTTCTTCCCACTTTGTAAAGTGATTGGAAAAGGAATCTATGGCATTCTACACCTGGACCATTTGATTGTTTCCTTATTTTGGAATTGGTGTATATCATGCAGCCTTGCAGACATATGTCTTGTGTGTGTATATATATTAAAAAAAATTCCGTGTTTAAATAAAAAAAAGGCCTATGTACTTAATCCTTAACTCTGCAGCAGCATTTGGTAGATAGTAATTAACTGTGAATAATAAATATACATTGAATTCTTCACTTGAGCATCTGTCTGTTATTTCAGTTAACTGAGCAAGCTATGACTGATCTTGTAGTTCAGACACTTCTCGGAACCTTTTGCTAAAACGGGGAGGTGGTTGTTGGGCTGGTGTGAGCACAGCAGCCAGGCTCAGGCTGTTGTGGCTTTGGCTCTGCTCCATCAGGGCCCTGCAGATTGTTTTCACTTCTGTTAGCTAAAGAAGATCGGCTCTGTTGGGCTACCAGGGTGTGGGGGCAGCTCTCTGCAGCTTCTCCCCAGCCTTTGCTAATGGTCAGAAAGTGCCTGTGAGAGTGAATGTTGTAGTCAGTATTAACATAGAATAGGAAAAGGCCCACTTGGGAGTTTTGTGTGGTTTTTACGGTTGCTCTTAGTTATTATGCTTAAGTACTGATGATGTGAAGGTGGAAATGCCTGGATATTCCTATAATTAGTTCTTTATTTTTCTTTTTTTTGTGCCAGAGGTCAGTATGGAAAATTCACAGTGTGGCTTGAAGCATTTGGCTTTTTTTGTAATGCTGTATTATAATATGTTGCTCGAAGTGGTGTGTTACTGTACCTTGGGCTGCTTAGAATATCTTGCTTCTCCTGTGCTTTACCAAGACAAGAGAAGGTTTGTTGGTCTGTGGTTGTGCAAGGTGGAGGTGATGGTGGGAGCAGTGCTGAGGGCAGTGTGTGCTGCCTGCTGACCTTCCCCTCTCGCAGCCCTGGCTCACACGTGGGACCAGAGAAAGGCAACAGAGCTGGGGAAGAGTCTGGATCTCAAGTGTGTTGAGGAGTGGCTGAGGGAGCTGGGGTTGTTTAACCTGGAGAAGGGAAGGTCCAGGACTCTCTACAACTCTCTGATAAGAGAGTGCAGCCAGCTGGGAGTCGGGCTCTTCTCCCAGGTAACAAGTGACAGGACATAATCTAAAGCTGCACCAGAGGTGCTTTAGGTTGGACATCGGGAAGAATTTCTTCATGGAAAGGGTGATAAGACATTGGAACAGGCGGCCCAGGGAGGTGTCACCCTCCCTGGGGGTGTACAGGAAAGAGTGGGTGTGGCCATGACTCAGTGCCATGGTCTGGCTGACAAGATGGTGTTGGCTCACAGGTTGGGCTCCATGGCCTCGGGTGTTGTCCAGCCCCGTTGATCCCGTGGTTCTGTGAACGCTCCATCCCGCGCGTGTTGCGGACTGCGGGCAGGGTCGGCACGGGCGCCGTTCCCGGGACTACATCTCCCAGCGGCCCCCGCGGCGCGCAGGCGCAGTGCGGAGCCGGCGACAGCGGGCGAGGCGGCGCGGCGGGAGTCGGCCCAGGGCCGGACTCCCCCGGTCCCACCGGGCTCGGCTCGGACCCCGCGCCGGTGGCTGCCACGGGCGGGGCCGGGAGCTGCGGGGCAGAGGGAGTGGTGCAGAGGGGCATCTGTGTGTCCCGTGGGGTGAGGAGGAGGTTTGGGCTGAGGAAGGGGCTGTGGGCCTTGGCGTGAGGGGACTGTGGGGCAGGGGTTCACTGCCCCTGTGCCCCTGCCTAGGCTGAGGACAGCCGGCAGGCATGGTGGGTTACGACCCCGAAGCCAAGTCTGTGTCCTCGGCGGAAGCGGCTGCAGCAGGATCAGCGTCTGGCTTGGTCACTCGGGTCCTTGTCAGCCCCTTGGATGTCCTCAAGATCCGCTTTCAGGTACCTCACTCGCGGCGTGCCCGGGGGCAGGGATGGAAGAGCCTGTCACGGAGCAGAACTGATCCTGTCCTGGGTGAACAGGTCACTTGTGCAGCCAGAGAGCACTAAATCCGCTCGTCAGCCCTCACCTATGCTGTGTACAGGTTATGCAAAGAAGTAGGGCTATCTTGTGTCCACCACTTCTATTTATACAACTTAACTTGTGTGGGAATGGAATCTTGGGTTTCTCACAGTCCGTTCTCTTTCTCTGTTTTTGTGAATGACTTCCACTATCTGACTTGATTTCACCATCATCCCTTCTACTTATCTTTGTGTTCGTGCACGGTTTTATTCTTTTAGAGCCCTTCATAAATAACATCCCAGTCAGATCTGAATGTGGTGGGAAGGCAGAATGTCATCCCTTAGCATTGGCTGGCTGACAGGGTTGTGAATTCCTGAACTGGACACTTAAACCAGTGTTGAAGAATGAAATTGGAAATATTTTCTCCCATTTCTTCCAGCTCCAGATCGAGCAGCTCTCCTCCAGAAACCCCGCGGCCAAGTACCATGGCATCCTGCAAGCTGTGCAGCGCATCTTCCGGGAGGAGGGCTTGACAGCCTTTTGGAAGGGCCATGTTCCTGCTCAGTTCCTTTCCATCGGCTTTGGAGCTGTTCAGGTGAGGGGAGCAGGCATCATCTGGGCACAGTGTGTGTGCACAGGACACTGCTCTGCTCCCTCAGACGATCTGTGTTCAGGAGTGGGAAGGATGTGTAGCTATATAAAGTTGGTGTATAATACCTAAGTTAGTATTTCTGAGCTTGCTGAACAGAGTGGAGCACAGCAAGAGCAAACTGAGCTCTGTCTGTATCTGGTGTCATAGATAAGCCCTCTCTACTCCTGACACTTGGCTTAGCTGTTCATGCCCCAACCCTGGGCAGTTTTTTGCTTCTGGTCATGCTGTCACCCTAACGGGTTTTTAGGAAAAAAATCAATGAAGCTGATGAGATTGTTTTACACAGCATTGTTATGCTTAATTTGTAAACATTAACAGCTTTAAGAGCATTGGCTGAAAGGCTTGAAGGACAGCATATCTGTGACATAGCAAACATTGTTCTGGATCCACTGAACATTAAAATGAGTTTTTCACGATTCTCAATGCAACAATAAGCAGAAGTATCAGACATGAGAGTTTCCCAAGCATTCCCCGGGCTGCTTAGTGGTTTTTACACGTCTCAAGCTGGGGAGGACTTTTGAAGGACAGAGAAGGTCCCTCCAAGCAGGGAGGGGTGGAGCTCTTGGTGAAATGGGAGAGGAGTGGGAGACCTGTGTGAGTTATAAGGATCAGCTTCCTGACCCGTGTGCGTTTGTTTCTGCAAGTTCATGGCATTCGAGAGCCTGACAGAACTGGTGCACAACTTCACCTCCTTCAACACCCGCCACTCCTTCGTGCACCTGGTGTGTGGGGGCCTGGCTGCCTGCACAGCCACGGTCGCAGTCCAGCCTGTGGACACGCTGCGCACCCGCTTTGCTGCCCAGGGTGAGCCAAAGGTGAGGCTTAGCATTCCGTGTTGGAATTGTCATCCATAGCAGAAGCAATATTCCTGAAGATGCAGGGGGTTTGAAAGTACATACAGCATTGAGGGTTAAAATGCAGGAACAGGTGCTGTTACGGGCATTGTTTGCACTGTTGCTAAGTTATCCTTCATGCTGCTGACACAGCTTTCCTAATTGTGTTTTGCTGCTTCTGATCCTGACAGGTGATGCAGAAAGGAGAAACTGTCCTCAACAGGATAACTTAATTTTTGCTTTGGCTGTTGGCTTTTTATAGAACTTGTTCCCCAGGCTGTTGAACATTGCATTTTTGAAACTTTCCACATGCAGAGAGTCATGTTTAGATAATGATGGGGATGATACTTGAAACCAGTCACCTTTCACCTGTGCTTCATGTTCTTATTTACACAAGAATTGGTCTCTGTGCTAATAGGACTGTAATAATGAGATAGGTTTGTATGAGAGCTATTTCTCTATTTAACCTGCAGTAGAATTACAGTATATATGATATGAATTGTGTTGAAGGAGTTAAGAACTGTTAAAAGAAAAATAATGATGTCTGTGATGCAGGTGGTGTCAGGACTCAGCTCTGTGCCTTGTTTCTTCTAAGTCACAAGGGCTTAACAGAGAACACTGTGAGGGTGTGGAAGATCACCTTGATCATTACTTTGTGCTGAAGACAGTCAGTTGTATTTTGGGCAGTGGGAAATTCCTATACCCATTACTGGGAAATGACCTGACCTTTAGTTTGCTGTTTTAAAGTTCACTGGAGAGTCACTCAGCCTCTTCCTTGTTGTCCAGATCTACCCCAACCTTCGCCATGCAGTGGTGACCATGTACCAGACAGAAGGACCTCGGACTTTCTACAGAGGTTTGACCCCCACACTCGTTGCAATCTTCCCATATGCTGGTCTCCAGTTCTTCTTCTACAACATCCTGCAGCAGTTTTCCAAATGGGTGATTCCAGCGGAAGGAAAGAATGGAGGTAGGAACTTGGGACAGTGATGGCTGCAGTCAGGAGAGAAAGAGGATGAATGCTGGTTTGGGTGACTAATGTAAGCTCTCCTTTCACATTTTTTGATGCAACGTCTGAAAAGTATCTCAATTTCCCATCTCTCATTCTTACTCCTGCACAGAAATGCCAAATTAAGTACAGTGGAGTTCACAAACAGCTTGCATTGTGGATTAAGCATGATGGAAGTGGGTGGATGGGAAAGTGAAGTGTCATGGGCCACAGTACTCTTTCTTGAGCAGTGTCATGTTACTGATACTGTGGGAAGATAGTGCTGGCATAATCTTTCTGTGTTTCATTAGTGCTGTGGGGACGGGACTCTTGGGTTTCCTTAGTAAATCTGCCTGCAGATTCCAGCACAGCTGTTAGAGAAGAGGACTAATTTAGTCTAATTTAAAGCTGCCAGGCTCTTGATTTGATGTTTTAATGTTGATTTCTAGCTCCATTGTAAGAGAACCCCATCCTGATGCAACCTGTTGCCTTGGCAGTTCTATATACCTGTGCCTCCTTGAGAGGGAGGGATGCAGCAGCAGCATGGCTTTGCTCCTCAATGGATTTTCTTCAGCAGAAGAACTAGACTTTTCAATATCATGTCTGCATATTTAATTTTAGGTGGCAGAGGCTGATGGTGGTTTTGTGCTGGGAGCTCATGTTTATCAGGAAAAAGTCTAATACAGAACTGATTTCCCACAAGCCTCTGAAATCATCACGCAGTGTCAGCTTGTGACATTCCAATCCAGAATACATCATCCTGAGCAGTCAGGGGTGCAAGATTTCCAGACTTTTACTGGGAGTGGGGGGGCATGAAAAGTTCCATCCACTGGCACCAAGTTGTCTTGTGACTGATGATTGGGGTTTTTTGAGCACAGCAAAACCGTAAGTCAGTGTAGCGGACCAAGAGGAGCTGGTCCTCTGATTCCAACAGACACTGCAAGCCTGAAAAAATACAGCTTGAGATTCTTTGGCCCAAACTGTGCAGCAGAGGTGATGTACCTTCAAGGGACTTTTTGACCTTACTTCTTGCAAAAAGTGATTTTTAACTTAACCTCTTATGATCTTTAATCAGAATTCCCTGCTAATCCTCTTTTTTCCCCTCCCTGCTTTTGCCTTTCTGTTTCTCAGGCAACATTAAAAACCTTGTTTGTGGCAGCTGTGCTGGAGTTGTCAGCAAAAGCCTCACATACCCTTTGGATGTGGTCAAAAAGCGACTGCAAGTGGGCGGCTTTGAGCATGCTCGGGCAGCCTTTGGGCAGGTGAGAAATGCTGGAAGTGGTGGATTTTCCTTAGTATGGAGCTAGTCCAGTGCACAGTGACAATCTACCAGTGGTACCTGTTGAGTTCATGTTTGGATTGGGAGCTCCCACTGACGGTTGGTCTTATTTAATAATGTGAATTTATGCATGAACATACTGGGTTTATTTTATGACAGGTGCCAGGAGGGATCTGTCCAACATACCTGTGCTCTGGCTTGTCATCCCTCTCCATCAACTGTGTCTTGGAGCTGGGGATGAGTCAGTTAGACAAAGTGGTTTTGATTTACTTTACTTTTCTAGTTGCAGCTTGGTATTTCTGATTCAGAACCAAATTACTAGCTGAGGATGACACTATCTCTCTGCTGGAGTCACCTGGCTGTCAGGCTCCTCTTCTGCAGTTAATATTTTGACACAAGGAATAGGCACCAAGTGTTCAGCCCGTGTCTTATGTATGAGAATGGCCTGAAATTCAAAACAAATTAAATACTCTGGTGTTCTTTAGCACCATTGTTGCCACCCTGAAATACACTTGAAGACAAATACAGATCTTTCAAGGAACTTTCTCTTTTTTTCAATGAAATGTGGAAATTTTCCCTTTTCCTTAAAATTCCTTGGATCTCAGAAGGAAATCAGTCTGTACCCTAAGAAACTCTGGAATAGGATCTTGGTGTCTCAGCCCATTGCACTGGATGCTTTTCCTCTTGCAGTGAGATACAGAATTTGTTCTTAGCATTGATGTGTCACAAGATGTTAAAACTGCACAGTGTAACACGATGACATGCAGACAGCTAATTTAGAAATTTCTAAGTGCTGTAGCTGTGTTTTCTTTCTGCCAAAAACTCAAAAATTGTCCCTTCTTAGACAGTGAAGGGGATAGAAAACAGCAGCTGCACAATCTGAAATAATGACTTCACAAACCTGTGCCATAAATTTACAGTCATGTTGTTGTTGCATGCAGAGGTTTAACAGCCATTCAATGAATGATGTGCATAAACCATTGCTGATGCTAAATGTCTACATTTCCTCTTTCCTGCTCTCTCTAAACTGTCTCTGAAACTTTCAGTTAGTTATAATATTATCCAGAAGGGCATTTCCGGGCTGCATGTCAAGATAATGTTTCTGTGGTGTAGTTTGGGGATCTTTGTGGTTTTTTCCAGTTGTCCTGAAGTTTTCTTGTTTAACCTTGTTGCCATTTATCTTCCAGGTACGGACGTATGGGGGTCTCCTGGACTGCATGAGGCAGATCATGCGAGAGGAGGGCCCAGGTGGGTTCTTCAAGGGCCTCTCTCCCAGCTTGCTGAAGGCTGCCTTCTCCACCGGCCTCATCTTCTTTTGGTATGAGCTGTTCTGTGGCCTCCTGTGCACCCTGAAGAGCCCTGAGAGCATGAAGAGGAAGGAAGGCTGAAAGGGATGTGTGTGGCTGCTTGCTGTTCTCCTCAGGCGGGGAGACTGATGGCCCTGCTCTGTCTCGAGTGTGTTGGAAATGTCAGAGCTCCCAGAGCTCCCCTGGCCTGTGGGGAATCACCTCCTGGGACCAAGCAGAAGAAGGCGACTGCAGTTCTGCTGGAGACGCTGAACTGCTTGGCTGGAAGCCGTTCAACAGAGCACTTCTGTCTCCTCTCATATCAGTGCACATTTAGTGAGGAGAGGGGGAACCAACAGACCACTCCCTGTTGCAATGGCTGTACTCCAGAAAGGCACCCAATAAGGGGGTGAATCCCTGAGTTCACCCTGGATCCCAGAGAGGGGATTCTGGCCCAGCGCAGTGCTGCTTAACCAACCAAACACCACTGCTAGCACTGCATCTGCACAGCTTTATTCCCTTGCTCTGTGCCTGCTGTTTGCACCAGATTCTTGTCTCAGTGTTGCACAGGGCATTCTGTCCTGCTGGTGTGAAGTCAGGTAAAGCCACGTTAGTGCACAGACCCTCAGTTTTCCTTTGCTACCAGATGCTGCTGCTTCGTCACCACTTGCTGGCTGAGCATTTTCTGTCATCTTAAACACAGCATCTTCTCTGATGATGCTGGACCAGACTTGTTCTTCCTTTAACTCCAGTGAGCTTGATTGTATGCTGAATTCCCATTTCTCTTCCCGGGTGTCTGGCCATACATCTCTTAGGGATTTTCAGTGCCTCACTCACAATTTTTACAAGCACACCTGCATATTAAGAGCCCTAGTCTGAGAGGATTCAACGCACAAACCCAGTTCTTACTTCAGGGTTCTTTGCTTCAAAGCAGTGAGTAACCAAATGCTGTGTAGAGTTAAGAAATTATTATATTCTAAGCTGGAATAATGAAGGTAAAGTCCTGTGGAAACTAGTAATTTTTTATCATTATTTATTTAATAGCACTTTTGAATGTGTTTAGCAAATATTTCTATAGTGGCCTCAGAACATTTCAGAACTTCAGTCCTGTACTGGTGCTAGCAGCTGAAAATGTTTTGACAAGATTTGCTGAAGTGAAAGGAATGAACATCAAATGGGAATTGGTTGGCTGAGCATGGTGTTTCACATGGGTGATTGAATTAGAGATGGAAAAGTGTTTTTCTGGAGTTTCAAAGGTTTTATGAGTGGTTAAAAAAAACAACAAAACAACATACCAACTACTCTGATTTACGTAACAATGGAAAAGAGGAAAATTACTTTTTCCTCCTCTTTTATTCTGTGTTTTTTCAAGCCTAGCAGGGTGTGGTTGGACTGCGGAAGGCAGAGTTCCCAGCCCTGCCTTACAAAAGCACGTTAGTCATCTGCGAGGGGTGGATGAGACAGAGCACTGCAGTTATTTGGAGGATGATTTGATGGTTCTTCTCTTAACACAGCTTTTCCAGCTCTTTTGCAGTATTCAGGGTGTTAATCCCAAATGGTCTGGCCAAATTCCAGCGTGACCAATTCCATTCTGTTGACGCAACTTCTGGCAATTTTGAGCATATCAGCATTGCTCAGTTATCCTGAGCTATTGGGAGAGGCTGTTTTTAAAGAACAGCTGTTTCACTGGTGGCTGAGGTATCTGGAGAAATTCCTTGCAAGCCCAGGCTGAATAACTTTGTGTCTGCTGTTTGAGGTCTTGGAGTATAAAGTGGCCGTTTCACTGCAGGTGACTGAGCTGCATAATATTAAGTTCATTGAGCAGTATCAGTGTCAGGCAGGAGGCCAATATGTGAATCTTAAAGAAGTGCATGTACTCTAAAAATGGCCGTTTTGTTTAGAGCAGAAAATGTGAAGTTTCTCCAAGTGCCTCAATCCTATTGGCATTTTCTTGTGTTATTTAGGCTCTTCTGAGATTCCCCAAAATCTTCTTAAGAATGTTTAGCCTTTGTTTATTGTTCACCTGTTGTTCTTGGAAAGACATCATAAGGGGTAATGAACTCAGCCTCATGACATCCTTCTGAGGGAGAGAAATGTCTCCTTTCAAAACAGTCACAAATGGGTTGGTTTTGTTACTCTTTTGTTGCTGGTGAGAGGAATGTCGTCATGGTTAGCAGGGACAGGCCAGAGCAGAAAATGTTCAGTGCTGACCTAGGCTTCCTTAGGAAATGGGGACTCATCCATCCTGTCTAAACATTGCAAGACTTGTTTTCCATTTTTTGTCGAAGAGCTGCTGTTAAACCACACAAATTAGGGGGAAACTGGTTGGGAACTCAGCAGTAGGAAAGAACAGGAAGATCTGTGCTCTGCTAAGATGAAGTTCCTTGAGGGTGCTGCGGAGCTTGGGGTGATGCAGGCATGGGCAGCTTGGCTGCTCCTCAGAGACGGCAGCACTGGAGAGTATGAAGCAGCTTTTCCTCTCTGGGGTAGTTTTTTCCTCCACTCTGCATTGACTAAGCTTACCTCCACCCAACAGATGGCAAAGCCGGAGTTTAAGTTGTGCCTGTCTGGCCCAGGCTGCCGAAGAGACTCCCTGGTCAGAGGCCTTTGGGCTGTGAGTCACAAATGTTACAGGCCCATAAAGGCATCTGGGCTTCCAGTGAGAGGGAGAAAGACACGACAACCTCAACAATATTAGGAACTGCACTTCTTCACCTCTGATTGGCAGCATCTGTCCCTCATGGATTCCTCATGTGCACTTTGCTGGGGATAGCACTGTGAGAGGAATATTGATTTCTCTGTGGGATTGAGGCTGAATGAAGCATTAGGAGGACAGGTCTTATTTCTTGTGCTGCTGTGGCAAAACACACATTGTTAGGAGCTAAATTTCTTAGAGGAGCAGGAGATGGGAGAGATCTGTGGTCACCTTGTTCTCCCATGTGCTGGGATAGATTTGCTCTCAGAAACTGTGCACTCCTATTCTGAAGTGACTCAATGTGGCAAGTACCTCGCTGTGAGACTTGGCCCATTTTGGCCATTGGGATTTCTTTCCAAGCTAATCCTATCACCAGGGATTTGCCTGCAGTTCACCTCACAAGCTGCTCAGCAGTTGCGTTTGTTTTCTTATAGTGCCTTTTACCATCAGGATGTCCAAAAGCTCCTTAGCAGGCAGAGCATTGGCAAGGAGTTGTGCCGTGGTTGTTCGCAGCTCCACTACGGTGCTGACCTGGCCTCGGATACACCAGATCTGCGAGGAACACGCTGCTTCTTGCAGTGCTGGCTGGCTCACCGAGTTCCTAGGACAGTCCCATTCTCAGGAGGCTTATCCAGGGCTGCACAGCATCATTTTTGACAAGAAAGGAATGTTTTACAGTCGCGACTGGAATAGATCGTATTTAATTTGGATTTAAGTTTCTCTTGTGCTCTAGAAACTGTAACTGTGGCATTTTGGCGTGTTGCCTGAGTGGATCTTTTGCAGCTGCTGTTTCATGAAAGCATCCAAGCACAACCTACCTGTGTGTGCCTACCTTTAAAAAAAGGTACATTAAATATTTTGTTATGCAGTGTATGGCTGCAGTTGGTTTATTCCTTTCCTCTTCGTGCCTGTGCTGGACTCTGCAGGAACATTGTGGCCCTCCTGCTGCCTGAAAGGGAGGATAATCAGGGCCCAGAGCATGGGGCAACAGGAGTAATCTGGATTTCCTTTCCCGATGTTGGCTTGTGGGTGCTCCTCAGCCATAGGCAGAATGTACTCTCTGTGTTGGGTATCACTGTTGAGAACTGCACCGAAAGGGATCAGCCAAGGGGGATTTGTGCAGCCTGGTCGCACTGCTGTGTCCTAGAGGGGCTTTTGGAGCTGTGGTGGCCAGTCCTGAGCCTCACCCCCTCGGTGGATGAGTTCAGGCTTTGTTTCCATCCAGCCAGGCCATGCAGTGCTACAGAAAATGTTCCAAACTCTTTGTTCTGTGTTCCCTCAACCATTCCCTGGTTTCAGCAGTATGGCTGCTCTGCTGTGAAGGCTTCATCCCCTGTGGGGTTTTCCCTTATGAAATGGTTGAGATTTGAGAGGAAAAATATGAAGTGTGTTATACCATACTCAGCTCTTGTTGCAGTGCATTGGATTAGGGCATCTCCCCTTTCCTGACTTTTTTTCTACTCATTTTTTTATACCACTGGGCTGCAGCCTACCCTGACCCGGAGGGAAGGGCGGAATTCACGCCGTTACCATCCGCAGAGCGCCGGGACAGCCCCGCGGGGGCCCAGGACAGGGGTGAGTGCTGCCCGCGACCCACCCACCGGCGAGGGGAGTCGGAAAATCAGCGGCCGTGCCCTGGGGGGGCACCCGGGGGGCAGCCGGCCGTGCCTGGGGATGCCCAGGGGAACGCGGGTCAGCCGGCCGTGCCCTGGAGGTGTCTGGAGGGGCAGCCGGCCGTGCCAGGGAGGGCCCGGGAGTTTCCCGTGGAGCAGCCGGCCGTACCCGGGGCTCAGCCAGCCGTGCCCTGGCGCTCGCAGGCGGTGGCGCTGCCGCCGCTCTCCCGCCCGTCCCGGCCCGTCCCTCCCCCGGCTCGGGCGAGGAAATGACCTAAGAGGAAACCTGCGCCGTGCCGGGAGGGCGCGGGGCCCGGGAGGTGCCGGCGATGCCCCGGCGGCCGGAGGACACAGCGGGGGCGGCCGGCAGGTCGGTGGGGCTGTGCCCGGCTCCCCCTGCCCTCTCCGGGGCAGCGCGGGGGCTGCTGTCCCCGGGATCGGCCTCTCCCTCCGTCCGGTGGCCCTTGGGCATGTGCCAGCCGCGGGGCTGGAGCGACGGGAGGCAGCAGCGAGGGTTCCTGGGGGCTCCGGTGGTCCAGCTGCCCCGGGCAAGAGGCGTCTCGGGGCTGGGGGTTCCACTTGCGGCTCGGCGGGGATGGGATGGGCGTTCCGGGGGCTGGTAGAGCCCCTGGGGCAGACACTGTGGGGTGGCAGAGGAGACTTTCTGCTCTTCTCCCTCTCCTTGTAGTGGCCAGGGCTTGTCCAGCCTATACTGCCAGGTGTGACCCAGCAGGTCGCAGGTGCCCTGGCACCTGAGCTGGTGGATCACAGGCACGATGAAGGTGCTGACCCCAACCGTGTCAGTCCTCGAGACGGCTCGTCTAGCAAGGTCCAGTGGCAGAGGAGCAGTCGGTACCCACAGGTGCCACCAGCCCTTCCGATAAGGTGGTGCTGGCAGGAGAGTCTCTAGCGCAGGCGAGACCTTGCTGGCTCGGTGTTCACACGGTGTGGTTTGCTCTGGGCAGGGTTATTTGGCACAGCAGTTCAAAGCAGCCGTGGGACGGAAGCTCCGGGAGAGGAGCCGGGCGGCGGCGGCACAGACGCTGCCAGACGGGCTCGGGCGCTTCCCGCTGCGCTGCGTGAAGCACTGAGCCAGGTTCCTGCTGCGTGGAGATGCTGCCGGTGGGACACGGGGCTGCTGGTGATCACGGGCTGCTCCACTGGCAGTGCAGCATGGCATGAGTGCAGATGCAGAGAGAGGAGAGGTCGGCTAGGAAGGTGTTTGCCCACCAGGCATGGCACGGAGGGCACCCTGCTGCTTCTGATTCTGAATCCACCCCTGAAAGAAACCTCTGTGCCGGTCCCAGGGTAGGTGTGAGCTTTGGCTGCGAGAGCAGCGCCGGCAGGTGCTCACCCCCACGGGGCTGCTCTCTGCTCTGAGTTACTGTTATGCTGTATGTGAGGGGACTGCCCATGGTACCTGTCCCATGCCCCTGAAAGCTCCTGGGCTTTGATCTGGGTAGGGACCTGTTTGCAGCAAGGGGTGAGTAATGGCCGAGAAATTTCGAGGAGTTGGCAAAATTCATTTGGCCGACTGCCCTCTCCTGTTTGTGCTGCTGGTCTGGCCAGCCCTGCATTTCCATCCAGCAGATCCTGTGTGAGTCAAAGCAAGCCCTTCCTCTCTGTGCCGTGCGTACCCTCTTGCTGTCTTCACTGTATCATGAAGCAGAAGAAAATCAATCTAGAGACTAGTTAGGAGCACTGCTGGTGCTACAGAGCAGTGCTTGACTGCAGAGGGATGAGAGATGGGAGCTGTTGCTGTTGAGGATTTGGCTGCTGACTTTGCTGTGTCGCAGTGGGAGCTGAGGGAGCCTGGCTCTGGTGCAGGAGAGACGCTCTGGTGAGTGCGTGTTGGAGGCTTTTGTGCTGGCTTTGATTCTTCCCAGACTTTTGTGTGAAAGCAGCTGAACTGGTGTTTCAAAGGCCCAATGGAGCAGTGTGTGCTTCCCTATGATACAGCCACAGGGAAGCATTCTGAGGTGAGATAGGAATATTTTGTGTCTGCTTTCCCTGTAACATGTTTCTCATATCAGGAAAATATAAAGGCTCTGAAGTTCTACCATCAGCTAGTAGGAAACAAGGCTTTAAAAGATGTGGGAATGAGAATTTGCCTGGATCTAGGGCTGGAATTGGCACCTTAATGAAAGAGGAGTTTCCTTGGGGTGCGGAGCTGTCAGGAAACAGCCTGTGCTCCAGCACTACCTGGGATGTGCCAAATGGCAAATGGGTGAAGGTTTGCCTCCGTCCACCTAAGGTCTGTGTGCTTCCTCCCCAGGGACTGTCACTAGCTCAGCCATTGCCCTGATTCTTGCCCTTGGAGGAAACCAGTCATGGGGGAAACGGGCAAAGAGGAGTACAAAATACAGTCCTTTGACTCTGAGACTCAGAAGCTGCTGAAAACAGCCCTCAAAGGTCAGCAGGTTTTTATGAGCTCCTCTGCCATGTGCGGTTTCTGCACCATTTAATGTGACTGTACCAGACCGTGCACAGACCTTGGTTGCTTTCCAGGTGCCCCAAAGCAATCAGGGGCCAAAGAGGGCTGGGTCCTGACAGTATTCCTCTCCTCTGCAGACCCCAGCAACGTGGACCTGGAGAAAGTGGCCAATATTATAGTGGACCAGTCCCTCAAAGACTGTGTGTTCAGTAAGGAGGCTGGGCGCATCTGCTACACCATCATCCAGGTGAGAGCTCGTGTCTGGACAGCGAAACACCTGGGTTGTTGTGTAGGTTGTCCCTGGGCTGGGCCAGGAAGGGCTTTGCCCCAGCCACGTGCTCTAACCCCTTGGCCATCTCTCCTGCCACTTGCCCCATGCAGTGGCAGCATCCAGAGGAGCAGTGGGCCAGCACACGCAGCGAGTTGCAGTTTTTCTGCCTCTCTGGGAATCACAGGAAGGTATCGGTGTGGTCCTGCATCCCCCTGCCCCTCTGGCACCCATTCTGCTTTTGTGGGTTCATAGGCAGAGAGCAAACAAGTTGGCCAGAGCATCTTCCGAAGGAGCCTGCTGAACCGACTGCAGCAGGAGTACAAGGACAGGGAGGAGCTGCGCACCCGCTCACTCCAGGCCTGGATCTGCTACGTCACCTTCATCTGCAACATCTTCGACTACCTGAGGGTGAGGAGCTGGAGTAGGAGCAGCTGGCTGCTGCTGCCTGGAGTGCCAGAACAGCCTGGGCATCCCAGGATACCAGAGCAGGGGTGTTGGGGGGGTGTTGTACAGAGTCCCAGGGCCATGGGGGCCAGAACTGGTTCTTAGCACAAGGATGCTGCCAGGACTGGTGCTACCTACCGGCTTGGAGAGGCAGAAAAAGTCTTCAGGAAGGGTCACAAAGTCTCAGCTTCCTCATTTTGTACCTGGTATTTGAAATCCCCTGATTTACCTGCTCCCAGATGTCCCAGATTGGACTGGTTTAGTTGCTGTGGGGTTTGCTGACAGAGTTTGCCTTCAGGCCTTTGTGCTGTGTGTGAACTTTGAATTCCTGCTTGGAGTAGATGTAAAAATGATGCAAGTAGAGCTGCAGGCAGGAAAAATACTGTTGGAACAAGTGTATTTCCCATGACTACCTGCTTACATTTAAAAATAGATGGTTTTTTACATCATTTGTTCAGCTCCTGTGGTTCCTGGAGAGTCAAATGTCTGATCTCTGACAAAAATCCCACTAAGGCAGCACAACTCAATCCTGCTCCCTTCTCCTTTGGAGAGCAGCAAGGGAATAACTATTTAAAATAGCTGCAGACTCCCTCCTGTCCCTAGGCTGATGATGCTCTCTATCCTTGCAGGTGAACAACATGCCCATGATGGCTCTGGTGAACCCTGTGTATGACTGTTTGTTCCGCCTGGCACAGCCCGACAGCCTGCAGAAGGAGGAGGAGGTGAGTGCAGGGAAGATGTGCTGATGTGCCTGTTGTCCTGCCAAGGACTGGTAAAAAGCACAGCCTGGGGGGTGCAGAGGAGCCTCCATTGCTTTGTGCTCAGCCATCTCCTCTTCCTTCTGAAGGTGGACTGCTTGGTCCTGCAGCTCCACCGCATCGGTGAGCAGCTGGAGAAGATGAATTCCCAGCGGATGGATGAGCTCTTCTCCCTCCTCCGAGATGGCTTCCTTCTGCAGGAGGGGCTCAGCTCCCTGTCCCAGCTCCTGCTGCTGGAGATCATCGAGTTCCGGGCTGCTGACTGGAAGATGACAGACGCTGCCCAGAAATATTATTACAGTGAAGTGACGGATTAACCTCCCGCAGCAGAGAAGGGGAATCCCAGCACCTTCACCAGCAAGCTTCGTACCAAGTTGGAATTTTTCACATTAATTTTCTAGCACTTCCTGTAAATAGGATTTATACTGGCTAGAGCCTCTCTGTACCTACTGTCAGATGCAGCTGGTGCTGTCTGACTTTGGAGGTTCAGAGCGGTGAGAAGGGCACACTTTACCCAGCAAGTTCTCCCACTGCTTTTGTCTTAATATTGGGTTGCTGCCAGCAAAGGGCTCGGGAGGCTTCTAGCTCACACCAGCATTTTCTATGAGTGTTAAGGAAAGCACTGTTTAGCCTGAGAACATTTTGCTTCATCTCAACACCAGTAGAGCTGTGGGAGGCAGCAGGGAAATCTCCCAGCTCAGGTTGTACCTGGTTCTCTGGGACAGGTCACAGAACACACCGTGGCCTCACAAACAGCTTAACCAAGGGCTTTTTTTCCCAGACTCCTTCCAGCATGCTGGCTGCACCTGCATGCACACAGCCTCTCCCACAGCCAGGAATACCTGCCACGGGGCAGCCTGCAACAGGAGAGGTCTATGAGCACATGTAGGAATGGGTTTTATAGGTTTTATACAATAACTGCCATGTTTTTTTCAGAATTTTACAAGTTTCAGCTATGGTATGTTTCTTACAAGAATGGGAGAGGAAGAAAGGAAACAAAATAGTCTATTGAAGGATTTTTTTCTAATAAAAGTTTTCCACTAACGTGTGCCCTGCTTTCTCCCTGTGCAGCTGCTGAGCTCTGAGCAATACTGAAGGGTTGCTCCTGACTGAAGCCCTAAGGCTGTGATAACTCAGTTTCTGCTCCAGTCTAGGGCCTCAGGGCTTTACACAACCAGGGTAGCTGGAGCAACAGAGACAAAGGTCTGGAATTGGGAAACCTCTTCCCTAAAACTGCTTTTATTTTGTCAACATTCCCATCAAATCTGTGCAGACAATGTTGCCGATGACCAGAACCAAAAATCAAAAAGGGCCTTTTATTGCCTGTTTTACCAATCCCTCTAAGGCTGGTTACGGTGTGGAAGATGATCAAGCTCTGCAGCCAAAAACGTTGCTGATTTGAAGAGCAGAGAGACTTTCAGATCCCCAGGAAACAGGTAAGTGAAAGATGATTTTGTCTTAGTGCTGCTGTAAGAAAAACATCTAAGGCTTGTCTTCACAGGGAAGTGATTATGAAATAACTGGAGCAGCCCTGCTGGGGCTGGTAACTCAGATTCCCCCTTCCCCCATCCAAACAAGCACAAAGAAAAAGAACCTCGTGGGGATCGTGTGAGCTTTCCCTGGGTTAGACCAAGGCTGCCTGCAAGGGATATTCCACCTTTCCCTCTCACAGGCTGGCAGCCCTGGGGCTCTACTCTCCAGGCCGTGGCAGTGTGTCCCACACAGGGTCCCTACCACCAGCGGAAGTGGGCATACGCCCGGTTGCCCTCTGCCATCTTGTGCAGGACGTGCTTCCTCTTGATGATGGGCCCCTCGTTGTTGAAGGCCAGGAGCAGCTCCTGGGAGAGCTTTTCTGGCATCATCATCCGGCGGTGCTTGTTCTCCCTGCACTCGGTGATCAACCACTTCATGGCCAGGAAGCGCTTCCGATTGTCCGTCAGCGGGACAGGCACCTGGGAAAGGGTTAAACCATGGCACTGATCAGCAACCTGCTCCTCCCCAGCAGCCACAAGGCAGCAGCTGGCACCTGCAGATGTTCACTGTGCTGCTCTCTGCAGCCAGACCCGCTCCTGACAGGTGAGCCCTGCCAGTTCTCCTGCTCTGTCCGTAGGAACTGGCCACTGCTATCAGAATGGAAATTCTGGCCTATTGGGAGCTGGGTCCAGGCTGGTTTGTGTTAGCAGAGATGGGAGATGGTCACCCCATCCCTGCACTGAATACAGAAAAGTCACAGAATCACAGAATGGTTTGGGTTGGAAGAGACCTTAAGGATCATCTCATTCCAAATGCCTCCACATCTCACCTCTTCTTCAGGCCCCAAGAGCTGCATAGCCTGTACTCAGAGATGCATTCTGCTCCTGTTTTAAATATCCCACTGAATGAGGTGACCCACTTTGCCATGCTGACCTGCCCCAGGGCTTTGGGACCTCTCCCCAGGCAACATGGTGCAGTGGAAAGGATGGGACTGGTAGTCCAAGGACTACCAATTCTTTTGCTGCTGATCTCTGTCTCTTTGGAAGATACTTGCTCTGTATTTCTCCTCACATCTAGTCAGAGAACCAGAAACTGCTACTGATTAATGGCTGGACTTGACTGATCTTAGAAGTCTTTTCCAACCTTAGTGATTCTGTGACAGAGGAAGCACAATACTCAGAGGTGGGGATCCCGATTTTGGACAGTTTCTAGGTGCTGTTTTATTCCAGACTGCAAAGTGGCTCTTTCCAAGGAGAAAAGATCTTGAACTGATGGGGTGGAAACCAGTTCTTCTGCCTCCCTAGCTAATTGTTTCCCAACCAGATGTGCTCCCAGCCCCCCTTTCACCTGGTAGGTTTTGCCTCCTTTGGTGATGTTGCTGAGCCCGACGATGGGCTGGCAGTTCTTAAGAGCCTGGTGGAAAATGACATAGGGGTTGCATTCAATTGTCTCCTTCTCATTTTCTGGAGCTCTGTGGTACTTCTCTAGCTGCTTCCTTTTAATGGCTTCCAGAGTCTTGGAAGAAAGGCAGGAAAGAAGACATATAGAGCAGATGGATTCTCCCACTCCAAGAGGTTACGTCACTTTTACAGGCACCCTATTTTCACCTGAGCATCTGGTTCTTCAGCTCCAGAGGCAAAAGACCCATTGGGAATTCTTTAAATCAAGTTTTACTTCACCCTCTTCCAGCTCTTCTGTCTGTTTTATCAGACATGGCAGTTGGGGTGAGGGGGACAGGCAGCACAAACCTGGGCCAGAACCAGGGAAGGGCAGGGACAAAGTGGAGGCAGGAATAGGGGTCTGTGCACTGAGCATCCTCCCCTGCAAAGCCTGGACTCCAGAGCCCAGAGTCCACATGCTTTTCTGTAACAAGGAATCAGCAATTAATTGGGAACACTTGGGCGAAATGTGTTCCTGTTTCAAGGGATGTCAAAGGTGGAACAGAACAGATGGGACCACCAATTAATACCAGTTGTTGTGGGTCAGAGCAGGCTCAAAGCTGTGTCATGTAGGTGACACATCTGTGGGACTTCAAGAGCAAGTTCTACAAAGGGTAAGGCATGACAGAGAGTTGGAAAGATGATCTTTAGAGAAAATTATGCTTTTTAAGGGTATTCTGTGCATTTATGCAGTACAGAAGGACACAGGGATACTGAAGGATGGAAAGAGAAGGTTCTCCATGAAGCTGTCACCTGCTGGTCTGTGAGCTAATGAGGATGGGGCAATGTACATTTTATCAAACAAATCATGGTTTATCAGAGGAATCATGCTGAGAGCAACATGTGGCAGAGCAAAACACATCAAGACCACAGAGATGGACCACACGAGTTCTGTAATTATCAATTCCAGGGGGTTTGACATCCCAGCCTTCCATTTGTCTTGTTTTAACATAACAGTGAGAAGAAACATGAGTTCTTACCTGAGACATGAGACTTCTGGCCAGCACTTTATTTCCACTCTTCATCATCATATTGGTGAATTTACTGTGAACACAAAGTCAGATAGGATCTGATAAGAATTCTGATTTTATCACCCACAGAAATAAGCCCCCCACCCCTGTCCCTTTGTGTTGTTCTCATGGTCAAGTGTAGGTGCTGCCAGATCTGCTGTAATTATCTCTAATCACTCTAGGACAATGGACTGGTTGATGGGAAAATATTAGCCCAGAATATAGGGATTGTGCTGTAACAGAAGGCAGTGTGCAGCCAGCAGGTAAGGTTGAGGAGGGCAGCATAGCTCCCAGGCATTTCTGGAGAGAGGAGCTGCTGCTTTCTCTGACCTGATCATGGGGTCGCTGAACACGGAACTGGAGAGAGTGGGAGGAGCAGCTTTGATGGGTCGAACAGCCTTAAGCTCCATTTGTTCCCTTTCCTCCTCAGTCAGCTCCTCTAAAGGTTTCTGGTAGGATTCCTTTTTCACATCTGGCTCCAGGTAGCTGGGGTTGTAGCGGCTCCATCTCACCGGCATTATCCTGCAAGGAACAAGAGAAGCAGGGCTGTAACCCAGTGCCGTGCTGTGTCGTGAGAGATATGGACAAATGTCCACACGCCTTAGAAGGACATGCTAGATGTGAGAGGCATCACGTGGCAGTGGGACGAGCAGCTCAATGCGGGATTCTATTCCTTTTTTCACTGTCCCTGTGGACAGGCACTGGAAGTGGCTGCCCAGGGAGGCGGTGGAGTCACCATCCCTGGAGTCACCATCCCTGGAGCTGTTCAAGAGGCGTCTGGACCTGGCGCTGGATGATGTGGTTTAGGGATTAGAGTGGCAGTGCCGGGGGCACGGTCGGACTGGATGACCTTAAAGGCCTCTTCCAACCTTGATAATTCTATGCCTGTATGAGCCCGGCAAAAACAGCCAGGCGGCCTGTCCGTGTGCTCCCGGTGCGGCGCATACCCTCCCCGCACCCCTCGTATGCTCCCGGCGAGCCGCTCCCGGGCCTCCCCCCGT